>CM069139.1:22713220-23195720 GCA_035221665.1 Okamejei kenojei
GACAAAGCACTCCGAGCACTATTAATGGTACTATAGCTAAACTATTCATCAAAATGCAATGTAGCAAGAAACTCCAATATATCCGGTATGCTTGCAGTATGATAAGATATATCTGACTGCAAGCAAAACATCTCCCATTTCTTAATATGAGACACATATTGTTTTTTTGTGTTATCTTTCCAAGCTGCAGTTATCACATCCATGATCCTACTCGACAGTCCAAGCCCTTGGAATGGTCTGGTCAGAACCTGCAGATTAACAGATTAATACGATCATGTAACGGATGACTTTCTCCTGTTACTGAATGAACCATCAATTACTGCACTTGGGGATAGTCATGAATGGCTGAGTCATTATTCTCAGCACCAATGGGAACAATGGCTGTGTAGGCCAGTCCGGAACCACCAAAACGCCTGAGGCAGAGTCCTGCTCTATTTTGGTGAGACATTGCCTGATGAGGCAAAATGGAGGGAAAGCGTAAAAGAACGTACGTCCCCAATGTAGCGAGAATGCTACTGCTCCTGGATCTGGTTCCCATGAAACATAATTAGGCAACTGGTGATTTAGCCTGGATGCAAACAGATCTATACCTGGCAAACCATAGTGGCTGACAATCATTTTAAAACATCAGGATTTAGCATCCATTCTTGTTGTCATTAAATTTCCGTGACCTGTTGTCTGCCACCACATTATCTCTACCTGGTAGGTAGATAGCTGAGACCCAGATATTTCTGGAAATGCACCAGTCCCAAATGAGGTTAGCCAGATTATCACATGATACTGACCTTATTCCTCCCATGTGATTGATATAAGCAACAGCCGTGGTATTGTCAATCTGTAGCTGAACATGTAAATCATTCATTGCTGAACAATATGCTTTTAATCCATAGAATGCACCCAGCAATTCTAAGTAATTTATACCATGCCTTTGCAGGATTAATTCTTCTTGCACACTCCATCTACCACCACAGCTAGACTCGCTGTCCGTGGCTCCCCATCCCAAAGCACTGACATCTGTTTGTAAAACCACTGAAGGTTGTTGAGTCAAAATGGTTTTGGTACTTCGTGCAATATTGATTATCCACCATTGCAATTAGGCGAAAGCTTTGGATGGCAACTGCATTGGTCTATCGAAATGACCTGCATGTTCTTTAAGTGCTTGTTCTCTAGCTCATTGCAAACTTTGATAGTGCAGAGGTCCAACTGCACTGCAGGGAAAGCTGTCACCAATTTACCAATAACACTGGCTACTTGCTGGATGGAGGGTTGTTGCTCTTCTACGAGACTGGTACAGACCTCCGTGATTTCAACAGCCTTGGCCATAGGCAAAGTCACTGACATATCAACTTTGACATATGACAAACCCCAATAGTTAATTTTTTGGGATGGCACTAGCTTGGATTTTGTTGGATGGATAAGAAAACCTAACCTCAAACAGGTGTTTGGTTGCTGAAACCGACTCCTCAGATGCTTCCTGAGTGTTGCTTATAATTAAAATATCATCTAAATAAGCCATCACAATGTGATTCTGGGCACGAAGTAGCGCCAGAACTGGTTTTAACAATTTTGTGAACAACCTAGGAACTGAGATTAACCCATTGGGCAACACTTTAAATTGCCACAGCTGTCCCATCCAACTAAATTTCAAGTATCTACGGTACTGATGATGAATTGGTACTGCATAATATGCATCTTTCAGATCTATAGTTGCCATATAACTACCTTTTGATAACAACTGTTTAGCAGTACTGAAAGTGTCCAATTTAAAATGCCTACACTGGACATAGGAATTTAACTGGGTTAGGTCCAGAATGACTCGACAGCCATCATCTTTTTTCTGTCTGGGGAATATATTGGACACAAATTTTTGAGGATGGTATACCTTCTTCTCAACTACCCCTTTTTGGAACAAAACCCCAATTTCATTATTTACCTGCAGAGTTTCTGGTCCAGAAAAAAACAATACCTGACTAGGCATATTTTGTGCAGGTGGATGTATTCCTGACATAAACTCAATTTGAGACCCTGAGACAGTGTCTAGTATAAACAGATCAGATGTTATGCAGCACCATTCATCATAAAATAACTGCAACCTATCCCCAACCGGAGGTTGTTCCCCAGAGGATTTATCCTGGACGGAATGAGTTATCCGTACCTCCATAGTCGACCTTGAGCTTCTCACTCTCATGGCCATGTTGGGGTTGTAGTTGGAGTATGCAGGTGGATAAGGACGGCGTACAACTGGTAACACTCTACTTGGGCCTGCCCCAGCATCTGACGCCCGTCTTGTTGAGAAAGACCTGTGAGGTGGTATCCTGGCCGAGGGTATGTAATTTTTCATGAGGCCAATAGTTTTGGCCTCTTCCTCCAGGTCTTTGATCTGTTTCAGCAGGTCTTCGCCAAATAAGAAATTTGGTGCTTGAATATTTGAGGACCGACAAAGAGCTGCGAAGCGTGGGTTTAATGTTGACTTGATGGCACTTTTCCAGATACAGTTGATCTCGAAGTGGGCATTGCACAGCAGGGCCAACATATCCTGCTGTGTCCCTGACATTGGTGCCCCTTGGACCATTTTCCCAAAAGCCGTGATACCTGCCCCCACTAATTTGTGGACTCGCTGGAAACGGAGCTCTTGCCGCCTCATCGTTGCGCTCATTTGTGCCCAGATAGCTGAGTTCACGGTGGGCACCTTGAGCGACGCACAATAAACAGGTGTCTGGTAACGCGTGGTAAGCCAAATTTTCCTCCATGGCTTCACCAGTACCCTCCGGAATGGCAAAATAATGTATGCCCAAAAGCAGTGACACCAACTTCAGGATCAGACTCCTCCTGCGCTGGCTCTCCCGAGTCTTGCTCTAGAGGTCTCTACCAGCCCTAAACAAGGTGCTGGTGAGGGAGAGTCCCATTGGTACTCTTAGGCGGTGAAGCCCTCCTCGCCATATGGGCCTCTGCCTGAGGCTGTTTGGGGAATCCTGGGGGCATGCTACCCCGATTGGAATACTTCATGACTCATCATGGTTTGAAGCATTCTTTCCATTTTGTCTAGACGTCCCCAGACCTTCTTGTTGGAAGGAGGGGAGTCTTCTTCATCAGACCCGTCAGATAAAACGGGCCTGACAGATGTTCGTTTGGCCTTTCTCCCTGCTGGAGTGGCCACAGCGCCCTGAGGCACTGGTGTTAATGGAGGCAGTTGAGCTGCCGGCAGTTCTACAGTCGGCGTTACCGCAGCCGGTATCTCCCTACCCGATCTGCGAGCACTAACCGCAGTCCCGCGATTTAAACTCTTGCTACGGATGGCAGACTTTTTAACAACTTTCTCCATTTCGAACTACTCCCGCTGGCTCCTGAACCAGTCTCACGGAGTTTAAATACCCGCAGAAAGTTTTGAAAAATCACTTACCTGCCGGTTTACTACTTACCACTGGAGGAGCTGTGCTCTCCAGCCCGTTGGTGCGCCATGCGTCGGACGTAATGACACGCATGCGCCTGGCGGGGCTTCTTCACGTAGTCACTCACGTGACTCCGAAGTAAAATTAACTTTGAATTCCACTTCAACTACAGTCAAAGACTTCCTGTCTGTCAAACCTGCCTCTAATTTCCAGAAACATTCAAAAACAATTAAAAATTAACCATACAATTTTAAATGTCAAATATTATTAAAATAATGAATAAAACATTTATAACACAAATACTTGAAATAATTTTACATGTTTTAAAAAATATGTCAATTACTTGAAATCTGCCTTTCTCCCGTGAAACTCTTCTTCTTCATAGTAATGAATGGATTCACTAAGTGAGCTCAGTCTATAACCTGATGCAGGCCCAGTGCCCAGATATCTCCTTCTAACTTCTGAGAAACCATAGGAAATTGGTAACATAAAGAATGCAGGCGCAGGAATCTTGCATTGAACACAGTGTGCTGGAGTCTGTGAACACTGCCTCGTCCATCACCAGCTCTGATCTTCCCACCATCGAAGGGATTTATCGGAGTTGCTGCCTCAAACAGATAGCCAGCATCATCAGAGACCCACACCATCCTGGCCACGCACTCATTTCATCACTGCCGTCGGGGAGAAGGTACAGGAGCATGAAAGCTGTAACATCCAGGTTCAGGAACAGCTGCTTCCCTATAGCCATCAGGCTATTAAACACTACAACCTCAAATACGCTCTGAACGACAATAGACTATTATTATTATTGCACTATTATTGTTTGTTTTTTTAAGTATGTGTGTGTGTGTGTGTGTATATATATATATAATGTGTGTGTACTTGTGAGAATGTGTATATATACACACTGAACTTATTTTTCTCTCTCGTTTATCATATTGTTTACAGTGTTCTATGTTTACATATTCTGTTGTGCTGCAGCGTAAGAATTTCATTGTTTTATCTCGGATATATGACAATAAAACACTCTTGACCCATGACTCAATGGGTCAGGCAGCTTCTCTGCTGGACATTGACAGGCAACGTTTTTCGGTGTGGAGAAGGGCCCTGACCCGAAACATTGCCTAACCATGTCCGCCAGATTTGCTGCCTGACCCACTGAGTTACTCCAGCCCTTTGTGCTCGATATGGGGAATAGGTGGACCACTGTTGGACACCACAATGTTAGAAGGCAGTCAGACTGACTGTAAGAAAGGCCTCTCTGGAAGTTGAAGTCCTTTGCATTTATGTCTGCTTGCGCTGCAATTCCAAACTTCCCAACTGTTACGTGGAAACTGCAAACATTTGTTAGGATGATGTAAACCACGCTGGCCTTCTGTTCATCAACAGAAGGTAAAACTTGAAAACAAACACCTTTATAATTGGCCTACATCTTGCTTTGTATTTCTGCCAACAGTTCCCAAATGCTGCAACACAAGCAGATTTTATTTTTAAAAAGAGACATAAAATAACAAACATCTGAGGCAATCTGGTTGCAAATTAATGGCTCCTGGGAGATACTGTATTCATGTGTGTTCTCCTTTAAAGCCATTGAATTGATTGATTTGAATAGTATATCATTACTATTTAACTCGTAGCCGTTAAGAAAATTGAGGTAAAGGCTAAGAAGTGGTATCCCTTAAATCTGAAGCAAGGGGCATGATTGCAGCTTGGTGGGAGTGGAGTGTCAAGGGATGATACTCTCCGCCATTTTGGACTGATGTGCAGAGATATGTTTAGTTTGGAGATCCAGCGCGGAAACTGGCTCTTCGGCCCACCGAGTCCACGTCGACCAGTAATCTCGCTGTACACCAACACTATCCTGCACTCTGGGGCCAATTTTACAATTTTACTAAGCCAATTATCCTACAAATTTGTATGTCTTTGGAGTGTGGGCAAAAAACCGGAGCTCCTGGAGAAAACCCACACAGGTTTCAAGGTCAAGTCAATTTATTGTCAAATGTATCAATTAAGGTACAGTGAAATTTGAGTTACCATACAGCGATACAAAGTGAAAAGCAACAAGGCACACAGCCACATAAAATAAAATTTAACATAAACATCCCCGCATTCCTCACTGTGATGGAAGGTAATAAAGTCCAATGTTCAACCTCTTTATTCTCCCCCAGTCAGGGCCATTGAACCCTTGGCCTATTCTATTCCAACCAAATTGCTCACCTGAACAACTCACATATACCTGTGTTTATATGCCTCTAAGCCTTTCCTATCCATTTACCTATCTAAAAGAATCTTAAACATTGTAATTTTACCTGCCTCTACCACACCCTTTGGCATATTGTTCAAGACGCCACCATAATGGAAAAGATGCTCCTGAGCTCCCCTTTAAATCTTTCTCCCTTTCTCGTTAATGCGATGCACTCTACCTTTAGACTCCCTCACCCTGGAGAAAAGACTGTGATCATTCATCTTTACCACCCCGCAGCTGCAGCGCACAGGCCTTGAACCTGGTGAGACGCAGGAGGAGCCCGACCGGGATTCACCCCACAGAGCCCAGTCCCTCCACGCACTAGAGTCTCCCAACCCCTGCACAGTAGTTATTAAGATGGCTGATCCATGGGCGGTTGCTGCTGGGACGCAAGTCGGGGCCTGATCAACCCCGGCTGGGTCGTCTAGGCGAGGGTGTCTGATGTTGTGAGACCCGAAACACCCGATGACCCCAGGTCACATCACTGAGGATGCATCCCAGCGCATCTAGAAGATGTATACTTTTTACACATGAAAACATAGAAAATAGGTGTAGGAGTAGAGCATCGCCCCTTCCAACCAGCACCACTATTCAATATGATCATGGCTGATCATCCAAAATCAGCTCCCAGTTCCTGCTTTTTCCCCATATCCCTTGATTCCCTCAGCCCTAAGAGCTAAATCTAACTCTCTCTTGAAAACATCCAGTGAATTGGCCTCCACTGCCGTCTGTGGCAGAGAATTCCATAGATTCACGACTGTGGGTGAAAAATAGCTCTTTAAGGTCACAACTGAACCTTTTATGCTCTAGGGGAAAAAAGGCCCAGTCTATTCTTATAACTTGCCCTCCAGTCCTGGTAACCGCCTTGTAAATCTTTTCTGCACTAATTCCATTTTAATTACATCACTCCTGTAGCTCAATGACCAAAACTGCACGCAAAATGCCAAATGTTATCTCACCAATGTCTTGTACAGCTTTAACATGGCATATCTTGTGCAGATGCTGGTTTAAACTGAAGATAGACACAAAATGCTGGAGTAACTCAGCGGGACATCTGAAGAAGGGTCTCGGCCCGAAACGTCACCCATTCTTTCTCTCCAGAGATGCTGCCCATCCCGCTAAGTTACTCCATCATGTTGTGGCTATCTTGAGTATTATTGTAGATGGACTCAAAATGCTGGAGTTACTCAACGGGACATGCAGCATCTTTGGAGAGAAGGCATTTTCTGTCTATCTTTGGTTTAAACCAGCATCTGCAGTTCCTTCCTACACATTAAGTATTATTGTTCAGGTTTTGGTTGGCAGCAAAGAGTGGGAAGCTGATAGGGTCAATAGGAGAGAGCATCCAGTGTGGGAAGAATGGATATGAGCTTCCATAACAAGTAACATATTTTAAATAAGCAGTATTAAGGATTACTGTTTAACATTTTTCTCTAGAAATGCTGCCTGACCCATTGAGTTACTCCAACATTTTGTGTCTATCTTCACATGACATATCTTGTTCCACACTGCGCCGTGCCAAGGTGTTGTGAGCAGTCTACCCAGAAAGACTCTAATTCTCCCTTCAAGGATCACGAGTAAATCACAATGGGTTAGCGACTGTTCTGAATGTGTCCTAAAACAGATGCGTGGAGTCTAATGTCCATCAGACTTGAGTCCTGTCCTAATGGGCCCTTTAAAATGGGCTCTGGCAAGTCGAGTATTCTCCCGGGTTGTGCAAGCTAATCTCGGATAGGCCGTCCTAATTTGTCATTATCATGTCCGTTTTATGCCTGTACATTATGCTTCATTGTAACAGTTGGATAAATTTATATTCTATTAATGTTAGAAATTGCACCTTTATTAAACCTGTGCAATAGTGCTTCACCATTATAATAGAGTTACTAATCTATTTGAAATATGTAGCTTAGAACATTTGATAAAATACAGCAGCACTTGACTTAATCCCGATTAAAGAATAGTACAAATTTACTGGCAGTAATTTCTGAAATATGTAAGAATTATAAACCACAAATCTGGATTAATGTTTTATATATTTCAATCCACTGACTCTATCGATATTGCTCCAGAGTCTATTCCTATGTTTGAGTTTAGTTTCTCATCACATGTACCGTGAAACAGTGAAAAGCTTTTGTTGCGTGCTAACTAGTCAGTTAAAAGACAATACATGATTACAATCGAGCCATCTACAGTGTACAGATACACGATAAAGGGAATAACGTGAATGACATTTAGTGCAAGATAATGCAAGTAGAGTCCGAACAAAGATAGTCCAAGAGTCACCAATTAGGTAGATCCTAGTTCAGGACTGCTGTCTAGTTGTGATAGGATGGTTCAGTTGCTTGATAACAGCTTGGAAGAAACCATCCCTGAAATCAGGAGGTATGTGCTTTCACATCTCCATATCTTTTGCCCGATGGGAGAGGGGAGAAGAGGGAGTGGCCAGGGTACAAGAAGTTGGTGAGAGTATGTATATTGATCCGATAACAAAATTTCTCAAATTCTATGCTAGTGTAAACCGTAGATAGACACAAAAAGCCAGAGCAACTCAGATGGTCAAACCGCATCTCTGGAGAAAAGGAATAGGTAACATTTTGGATCGAGACCCTTCAGACTGAAGAATTCTTCTTCAGACTGAGGAATGGTCTTGACCCAAAATGTGCCTATCTTCTTTTGTTTTATACCTGTTGCCTCAACTTTGAGTTAGAGCTCCCAGGGCATATTATTCAATTCAAGCCAATCCACACACAGCCCCAATAACTAATGTTGATATATATCCTTTGGGCATGTTTCCAAGATCATGAACTAAGCTTGCTGCCAGAGGAAAAAAAACAAGTTAACTCTGCTTGAGAGGTTATTATTACAGGATTTTAGGTTTTACTGTAATATAATGGTCTAGTAGGGTTTAGGCTTTCATGGAAAACTGAATGGTTTCTGATTTATCTCTCAATCCATGGCATTAGCTCTTCTTCGAATGATGAAGCCCATCTGAAACACACATTATTAGATCTTATGGTTAGTTTCTTTTTGAACCATATAAATTATAATGCATGTATATTGCCTTTACGTGAAGTACTCTTAAAAAGATCTACGCCATCCCGCATAATTGAATGTGTTTATTTTAGTTTCCAAAGAGGAATTCCAGAACTTATTTCCAAAGTAATAAATGTCATAGCTTCATTTATCATTTGACAAAGATGTAAATATAGAACTCCCATAAAATCTATCATTTACTTGGCCACACAGCAGAGTGAAATGAGTTCTCAGTGGAAAGGTTGTTCAACATATGAAACAATATACTGTAGGTGCTGGATATTTGACATTTAGTTTAGTTTCATTTATTATTCTCACATGTACTGAGGTAGAGTGAAAACCTTTTTGTTGCGTGCTATCCAGTCAGCGGAAAGACTACATATGATTACAATCAAGACATCCACAGTGTTCAGATACAGGATAAAGTGAATAACATTTAGTGTAAGATAAAGATAGTTCAAAGGTCTCCAATGAGGAAAATGTGAGGTCGGGCCCACTCCCTCGGTCGGTGAGAGCTGCTTGATGCAGCTGTCCCTGAATCTGGAGGTAAATAGAACTAAAATTCCTGTCGAAGCTCAGCAGGTTAGGCAAAATCTGTGGAGAAAGAACCAGTTAATATTAAAATATTATAATATTATAATATTAAAGCTAGATGACCTTTCATCAGAACTTTGAAAAAGGAAAAGAAAAGGCAGATAGGCAGGCAGAGCAAAATGTAAAGTCTGAAATGAGATGAAGGGTAGCCGTGATTTAATGGTAAAAGTGACTGTGGAGCTGGATGGGAGTGTGGTGAAGATTAATGACCAGAACATTATATGTCTTGAGAAGTGTAAATGGGAGGAATGGTAAATAGGAGGAATTGAAGGAAATTCACATTAGAGAGGAAATGGTGTTGGGTAGACTGATGGGTCTGAAGGCGGATACATCCCCAGGGCCTGATTGTCTGCATCCTAGGATACTTACGGAAGTGGCTCTAGAAATTGTGGATGCATTGGTGATCATTTTCCTATGTTCTATAGATTCAGGATCAGTTCCTGTGGATTGGAGGGTAGCTAATGTTATCCCACATTTTAAGAAAGGCGGGAGAGAGAAAACAGGAAATTATAGATCAGTTAGCCTGACATCGGTGGTGGGGAAGATGCTGGAGTCAATCATAAAAGATGAAATCGCGGCACATTTGGATAGCAGTAGCAGGATCGGTTCGAGTCAGCATGGATTTACTAAGGGGAAATCATGCTTGACTAATGTTATGGAATTTTTTAAGGATGTAACCAGGAAAATGGACAAGGGGGAGCCAGTAGATGTAGAGTACCTGGACTTTCAGAAAGCATTTGATAAGGTCCTACATAGGAGATTAGTGGCCAAAATTACAGCACATGGTATTGGGGAGAGGGTGCTGACATGGATAGAAAATTGGTGGGCAGACAGGAAACAAAGAGTCGGGATTAACTGGTCTCTTTCAGAATGGCAGGCAGTGACTAGTGGGGTACCGCAAGGCTCGGTGCTGGGACCGCACCTATTTACAATATACATTAATAATGTAGATGAACAGATTAAAAGTAACATTAGCAAATTTGCAGATGACACAAAGGTGGCAGTGTGAACTGTGAAGAGGATGCTATGAGGATGCAGGGTGACTTGGACAGGTTGGGTGAGTGGGCAGATGCATGACAGATGCAGTTTAATGAGGATCAATGTGAGGTTATCCACTTTGGTGGCAACAACAGGAAGGCAGATTATTATCGAAATGGAGTCAAGTTGGGAAAAGAGGAAGTACGATAGGATCTGGGGGTTCTTGTTCATCAGTCAATGAAAGTAAGCATGCAGGTACAGCAGGCAGTGAAAAAGGTAAATGGTATGTTGGCCTTCAAAATCAGAGCAGTTGAGTATAGGAGCAAAAAGGTCCTTCTGCAGTTGTACAGGGCCCTAGTGAGACCACAGCTGGAGTATTGTGTACAGTTTTGGTCTCCCAATTTGAGGAAGGACGTTCTTGCTATTGAGGGAGTGCAGCATAGATTCGCCAGGTTAAATCCCGGGATAATGGCCTCTCATATGTTGATAGAATGGAACGGCTGGGCTTGTATACTCTGGAATTTAGAAGGATGAGAGGGGATCTTATTGAAACATATAAGATTATTAAGGGTTTGGACACGCTAGAGGCAGAAAACATGTTTCCGATGTTGGGCGAGTCCAGAACCAGGGGCCACAGTTTAACAATAAGAGGTAAGCCATTTTTGAATGGAGATGAGGAAAAACGTTTTCACACAGAGAGTTGTGAGTCTTTGGAATTATCTGCCTCAAAGGGCGGTGGAGGCTGGTTCCCTGGGTGCTTTCAAGAGAGAGCTAGACAGAGCTCTTAAAGATAGTGGAGTCAAGGGATATGGGGAGAAGCCAGGAACAGGGTATTGATTGTGGATGATCTGCATAATCACATTGAATGGCGGTGCTGGCTCGAGTGGCCGAAAGGCCTACTCCTGCACCTATTGTCTATTGTCTATTGAATGAAATTAGAAATACCAGGGGGAAACAACATGGCTCGGTGCTAGAAATTTGAGATCAAGGTGGAACTAGGTGACTATCTGATATTATCCTGTCCAATGTGTGAAAACAGAGCCATCTGTTTTCAGAAGTTAATATTGTTGAGAAAGGGAAGAGTGACTCCTATTAATTTATCAGTGCCGCGGAGTACTTGCTAAAATTCCTTTGTTCTAATTCATACCAGCATTATATATAAATGCCCAAACTCTTCAGTTTCTTTACGAAAAATCACCCAACTGGACAGAAAAGTAATACAACTTTGGAGAGTGTTTTTTTAAACCTTAATGTATATTTATACATAAAAATATATTATCTTATATTTTAAGTCTTTCCAATGATATTGTGAATGGACAGGTCGCCACGGTGCACAGCAACAGAGTTGCTGCCTCACAGCGCCAGAGACCTGGGTATGATCCTGACTACGGGTGCTTGTCTGTATGGTGTTTGGACATTCTCCTTGTGATCTGTGCGGGTTTTCTCGAAGAACGTCGGTTTCCTCCCGCACTCCAGACGTACTTAGGTTAATTGGCGTGGAATTAAAAAATTGAAAAATTGTCCCTAGTGTAGTATAGTGTTAATGTGCAGGGATCACTGGGCAGTGCGGACTCGGTGGATTGAAGGTGTTTGTTTCTGCGCCATGTCTAAACTCGAAAAATAGCGGTCAGGGGTTATGGGGAGAAGGCAGGAACAGGGTACTGATTGGGGATGATCAGCCATGACGAATGGCGGTGCTGGCTCAAAGGGCCGAATGGCCTACTCCTGCACCTATTGTCTATTGTCTCCTGTCTATTGTCTAAACTAAACTAATCTAGACCGGGAGAAAAAAATGTAAAGTCTGAAATGAGGTGAAGGGTAGTAGTGATTTAATGGTATAAGTAACTGTGGAGAGTGGGTGGAAATCTTTGGTTAAAATATCCAAATATCCTTTGGTCTATATCACACCAACATTATTACAGAAATACTGAAACTATTAAGATCCATTAAAAAAAAAAATCATCAAACGGGAAAAAACAAAAACAAATTTGAAGCATTTTTTGTATCTTAATGTATATATTTACATATGAAAAATATATTATATTTTGTATGCCTTTTTAATTATGTTGTGAACAGAACCAGATTGAAGTGAAATCAGTCCATAAAGTGCATTAAAATTCATTCAGGATGATCGGTGGCAGTAAGTGAGAATAAAATGTTACTGCATTTTCAAAAAAAGATGTCAGAAATAATACCTTCAGTCTAATTAAAAATGTTTCTGAATAACAAAGATAGCAGGGATTTTACACCTGGTATCTTTTTTTTGCAAGCAATCTGTCTGACAAGCTCTGATATTTACTTACCCATGCAAATAAAACTCCATCATTATCTTCCCAGGGTAGAGACTAAAATTATAAAATTGTTTTTCAAGTAATTTTATAGCTGTTGAATCTGAGAAAGATAATAAACATTCTGTCACATTCTGCTAGGCGGAATGCTTTGGCAGATAAAGCAAAACTTTGTATTTTGTCTGAGGAAGGGTCTCAACCCGAAACATCACCCATTCCTTCGCTCAAGAGATGCTGCCAATTCCGCTGAGTTACTCCATCATTTTGTGTCTTTCTTCAGTGAAAACCAGCATCTTCCTTCTTACACTTTGTATTTAGGGGATTACTATGAAGGAGAAAGCATTGTGTTGTGAACATGACAGGAACAATCATCAGTGCTCAACTTCCCAGCTATTCTCATACTTTTTTTATCTTTACTCCCCTTAAAGATCATGACTCCTTATTGAGACACCGTTCCAGAGACTTTAGAGATACAGCATGGAAACAGGCCCTTTGGCCCACCGAGCTAGCGCCGACCAGTGATCACCCCACACACTAGCACTATCCTACACACTAGGAACCATTTACAATTTATAGAAGCCCAATTAATCTAACAAACCTGTATGTCTTTAGAGTGTGGGAAGAAACAGGAGCATCTGGCGAACACCCATGTGGTCACATGGAGAACATACAAACTCTGTACAGACAGCACCCATGGTCAGGAACGAACGCGAGTCTCTGGCACTGTAAGACAACAGCTCTATGGCTGCACCACCTTTCCGCCCCAAAATGCCAGTTGAGATCTATGTTTGGTATTCAGTGATCACTTGAATCCATGTATTGGATAGCCAGTTAAATTACAACACATCATGTCCTGTTTCAACACCCTTGCAGAATAATGATCAGAATTTAAGAAAGCACCAAATTAGTCAGATTCTTTCTTCCGTATGTTAACAATTAAATCTTTAAGTTGGTTATTGTGTACACAAATAGCTTTTTATATGTGTTGCTTCCTGCATTTAAATAGGCATAAGCTAATAGCTACCATGCAGCTTTTAAAAATCATTATTCAAGATAAATCTCTCAATGTTATCTGTCAGAATTGCACCTCACAGCATCCGATAATATGTATTCAACATCAGTGCACCCAGCTTGGCTCCAGATGCCTTGACAAATCCTATTGTGTGATCCTCTCTTGGCACTTCAATGGAATTAAAAGATTATATCACCTTCTGAACTTCAGGAATAGAATTTTATTTTTTCAAAAATATATTTTCCTGCTGATAAATGTGATACAGAAGAAATAGATTATAAGTAAGAAAGTTTGTTTTCTTTGAAGTCTGCAGTTCCTTCCTACACATAGATATCAACTTGCCCAACCACATTTCCAGAACTCAATAATGGAAATTGGTTTCCAGTATCAGTAGGTGTCAGATTCGAATACGTGACGTTTCATTTTTTCGTTTCAAAGGCAGTTTCCAAGATGGCACCAAACCCAGGCAACTGTTTACATGCTAGCTACAGAAGCAAATCTACAAACACATATTACATCACTCCACACTTTTAAATCTCTACTCCTACAGCAACATTTACTAGCATTCCATTGCACTAAACAATATTCCTTTATCATGTATCTATACTCTGTGAATGGCTCATGTATTGTCTTCCCCTGGTTGGTTAGCATTCAACAAAAACGTTTTACTGTACCGCCGTACACGTGACAATAAACTAAACTAAACACAGTGGTGCTGCGGTAGAGTTGCTGCCTTATAGCGCTAGAGACCCGCATTCGATCCTGACTAGGGGTACTGTCTGTGTGGAGTTATTACGCTCTCCCTGCGACAGCGTGGGTTTTCTCCAGGTGCTCTGATTTCCTCCCACATTCCAAAGACATGCAGGTTTAATTAGCTTCTATAAAAAAGAATTGTCCATAGTTTGTAAGATAGAACTAGTGTATGGGTGGTCGCCGGTCGGCTTCGACTTGGTGGACTGAAGTTTCCACTCTTTGTCTCTAGACTAAACTAAAACATATGAAACTGATGTAATGACTAGATGTTCAGATTGTAAATAGATAGAGTACAGAAGAGAACTACACTACAAAATTAAGGAATCACTGATTATAGTGTTCAGATTTAATTATTTTCAGAATAATTTTAAGGTTTTGTTAAAGTTCCATTTGTTTGACTCTCAATCAATACAGAAATATTAATTGTTATAGGGATTGACATACATTTATTGTTGTCACATTTACAGAGATACAGTGAAAAGCTTGGTTGCATGCTATCCAGCCAAATCAGACTATACACGAGTACAATCAAGTCATAAAAAGAGAAAAAATACCAGAATGCAAAATATAATGTTGCTGCATTATTGCATTACAGTTACACTCTAATTTATGAGAGGACCTAAAATTGTCTGATAGTGGGGAAGAAGCTGTTCCTGAATCTGGTTGTATGTGGTTTCAAGCTTTTGTATCTTCAGCCCCACAGAAGGAGGGAGAAGAAAGAATGACCTGGGTTGGAAAGGTCCTTGATTATGTCAGCTGCTTCACGAGGCAGAGAGGGGTTGTATCTGGAGTCGATGACCTATGTGATGGTCAGGGATACATCCACAACTCTGCAATTTCTCAGGCAGAGGAGTTGCGAAACCAAGTTCTCTTGCACCCCGATAGAATGCTTTCTATGTTGCATCTGTAGAACAATTTCAACATGGTCATTATTTTTTAACATGCACAATATGTTTTTTAAATGTATGGATCACTGACAAATCATTCCTTGGTTTGTTGCTTTCTGTAGATTAAGTCCAAGGACTCGACTCTACACATGAATACACTTTAAATCAAGTATGATGGGAGCAGGCTAAGTGGCAGAACAGTCCATTCTTCAGTGTGCCCTTGAAACATTTCTTCCTACCGGCAAACAGAATGGAGCTAACTTTTTGTTTGTACAAATTCTCTGTCCAGGGCCAGGCACAATATTCCATTAAAGCTCATCTCAGCACTTTGTCATAATCCAACATAAAGTGGGCTTGCCTTAGTGAAGGCAGTTGGCTGCACTCACAGGATGGCTTGGTGACACTCTGCCCCCTGTCTGAACAGTTGTCCAGTCTGAAGAAGGGTCTCAAACCGAAACATCACCCAGGGATGCTGCCTGTCCCGCTGACTTACGCCAGCATTTTGCATCTATCTTTAGTGTTTTGTTTTGTTTAGTTTAGAGATACAGCGTGGAAACAGGCCGTTCGACTCACCGAGTTCGCACCAACCAGCGATCCCCGTACACTACCACTGTCCTACGCACAAGAGACAATTTACCATTTTGACCATAGTCAAATGAACCTACAAACCTGTACGTTTTTGGAGTGGTGGAGGAAACCGGAGCACCTGGGGAATGTCCAGGTGGTCACGGGGAGAACGTACAAACCCTGTACAGGCACCACCCATAGTCAGGATCGAACCCAGATCTCTAGCGTTGTAAAGCTGCAACTCTACCGCTGTTCCACCGTGCTGCCTCTAACTGAATTATACTGAATGTGTGTGAACACGTTTAAGATTCACGCTGTGTAAGAGCTTTTGGAAACTTTCAAATCGCCAAAAAAAAGCAGGTATTTATATTATATTAAATCCACTACAAACACACACACACACTTAAAAAGCAAACACAAACAATAAATATTGCAGTCTGAAGAAGGGTCCCAGCCAGAAATGTCACAAGTTTTCTCCAGAGATGCTGCCTGACCCAATGAGTCACTCCAGCACTTTGTGTCTATCTTTGGTATAAACCAGCATCTGCTGTTCCTTTGCATTACTAAAAATAACTAACTACACTTGTGCTTCTCTCAGGAGCTGATGTCTCCAGTACTTTTTCATAGGCTTTGCTTAGACTCCCTGGCAGATTTCTTAAGAAGGGTCTCGACCCAAAACATCACCGATTCCTTTTCTCCAGAGATACTCCAACTTTTTGTCTTCTTTCCTCATCTGAGAGCTGCATAGCTGCAAACATTCAACCTGTCCTGCAGTAGAGTCATAGAGTGATACAGCATGGAAACAGGCCCTTCAATCAAACGTGCCCACATCGGCCAACATGTCCCAGCTACACTGGTCCCACCCACCCACATTTGGTCTATATGCCTCCCAACCTGTCCTATCCATGTACCTTTCAAACTGTTTCTTAAATGTTGGGATAGTCCCTGCCACTACTAGCCCCTCTGGCAGCTTGTTCCATACACCCACCATCCTTTGTGTGAAAAAGTTTCCCCTCAGATGCATATTAAATCTTTTCCCCTTCACCCTAAACCTATGTCCTCTGGTCCTCAATTCATCTCCTCTGGGCAAGAGGTTCTGTGCATCCACCCGATCTACTCACATCGTACTCTATGTGGAGTGCATTGCGGCTGTCTCAAGGGGCTGGAAGGCTTCCTCCCACATGGAAGATTACTAATTTACAGACATCAATACCTGTTTTTGTTCTGTAATGATGTATGGATGCTAATAAACTTTGCTTCCATTATTTCATTTATTATTTAGCTCTATTTGTTTTCTCACTTATTTTGCCTTTGTATCTGAATCTGTTTTTGTTATCTCTGGTTATTGCCGTAACGCAAAATAGCTTTTTATTCCCGTGCATGAACTGACATTCGGGTGAAGTGGTACCATGGTTGGGCATGATTGATGCCAGAAAAGTGCTTGTGAATACTGAGATACCACACAAAATTTCAGACATAATGTTAATGATTGGCACGAGGATACCCTGACCCATGAAAAAACAGCATTATTCAATGATAAAGCAGATTTCATCAGGTCAATAGTCTTTGTTGTTGTTGTGTTTAGTTTTAATTTTAGTTTGGTTGAGAGATGCAATGTGGAAACGGGGGCCTTTGGCCCACTGAGTCCCTGCCGACCAACACTCACCCCGTACACTATTTCTATCCTTCACTCTAGGGACAATTTGCAGAAGCCAATTAACCTAGTTTTCAATGGGGTATTATATTGTCATATGGACCAATTAATGTACAGTGAAACTCGATTTACCATACAGTCATACTAAAAGAAAGCAACAAGACATACAACTACTTAAAAGTTAATATAAACATCCACCACATTCCTCACTGTGATGGAGGGCAATAAAGTCTAATCTTCTTCACTCTTTATTCTCCTGCGGACGAGGCAGTCAAACCATCCGCAGTCGGAGCGATCGAAACTCCAGCAGCCGGCAATCCAAGCCCCCGCGTTGAGGCAGTCGAAGCTCTTGTGTCGGGGCGGTCAAAGCTCCTGTGGCCTGGAGCCCCCGAAGTTGGTCCCTAACCTAGGGGCCACAAGCTCCATGATTTTAAGTCCGCAGGCTCCCGTGGTTGGAGCTTCCAAAGTCCATCTCCAGCAAGAGGCTGCCAGCTCCTCAATGTTAGGCCACAGTGCAGACGGAGATACGATATGGAAAAAGTTGCATCTCCGTCGAGGTAAGAGATTTTAAAAAATGTTCTTTGGAATGTGGGAGGAAACCGGAGCTCCTGGAGAAAACCCAGAGAAAACCCACGCGGTCACAGGGAGAGCGTGCAAATTCCATACAGCATAAGGGCTGCAGAATATCTCCCTCTCTAATGGGGGGAGCGTACGAGTGGAATCTGCTGTGTATTTGAAGAGAATATAGGGAGAACAAAAAAAAATGGTATTAGTGTAGGGTGAATGTAAATAAGTAATTAATGGTCAGTGCAGAATTAACCTGCTAAAGGACTGTTTCGGTGTTGTGTCTCTCTATAAAGAAGAGAAATGTTATCACTCTAGCTCCATTTTTGACTTCCGGTAGGTTCTGTTACCTGTTGTGTGTTTAGGTTTAGGTTTATTATTATCAGCTGTACCAAGGTATAGGGAAGACCTTGTTTTCCATGCTACCCAAACAGATCAAATATACCACACGCAAATACAATAAACATCAAATAAAAGCTAGTTGTTTCTATGTGCTTCTATGCAAAACTCCCAAATCTTCCTCAACTCTTGCCCCCTCCCTTATCCCTGCTTGGAATCTAGAAATAATATCCAACACATTGCCATTTCATGAGTTCATAAGCCATAGGAGCAGAATTGGGCCATTCAGCCCAATTAGTCTACTCAGCCATTCAATCATGGCTGATCTATCTTTCCCTCTCAACCCTATTGTCTTGTTTTCTCCCGATAATCTTTGACACCCTTACTAATCAAGAACCTGTCAAACCATTTTAAAAATACCCAAAGGCTGGTTCATTAGTTGACTTTATTCACAAAATTCTGCCGACATACATTTCTCTCATTTCAATTCACGAGTTAGAAATTTGTCAGAATAATTCACAATGCCTCACCTGCAACTATTTCCCCGCACAAAGTGTTTCTGCAGACAGAGAGCTAACCAATTGCAGGAGAATGTGTTAATTTACAGCTTAATATTAATGGGAATGATCTTTGTTCCACTCCTTTCATTGAGAATCTTCTTCTGCACTAATCAATGTCATAATTTAACATCGCTATTCTTCATGTCGTGCAAAATCTGTGTTGTGCCAGGTGCAGGCTATTTCATGCTTCGAAATCTGAATGATATCAAAAGTGTCCACATCGACATTCATTCTTTATTCCCTTCTCAGTCTCTTCTGTAATTATTAATGTATGAGTTTAGTATTGCTTTAGTTTGGATCAAGGGAAGACTTTTTTTTACTGAAAGCAGCAAGTAAAAAGAGATGCATGTCAAGAACTTCATAAATAATAATTTTTTGCAGGATGATTTTGCAGTAGTGATAAAATATACTATGTAATTCTAATTGCTTTCAGCTGGTCCACCATGGTGCAAGAAACTGAGCATTGAGTTTCTTGCACCATGGTG
This sequence comes from Okamejei kenojei, assembly GCA_035221665.1. Classification (NCBI taxonomy): domain Eukaryota; kingdom Metazoa; phylum Chordata; class Chondrichthyes; order Rajiformes; family Rajidae; genus Okamejei; species Okamejei kenojei. Next base: position 22,732,569 of record CM069139.1, read on the forward strand.
GACCAGCTGAAAGCAATTAGAATTACATAGTATATTTTATCACTACTAACAGGGGAGGGACCAGGCAGTTGGGTTTTGGATTGTTTATTGCATAAATTCTGACTAATTGGAGACTTTCCGTGGGGCATAGAACTACATAATAATACGTTCTGTACTGGGGAAAATTAGTGAGCCATAAAGAGTCATTCAGTTGCAACCTAGCTGATGAATTACAAAATTCACATTCTAAATGTGGTGCTTGAATTAATCTGGATAAGTCAAGATTAAGAGCCCCCAATGAAATTGATTGTTCCCTCATTTTGGTTAAACTAATTAGTCATAAGTGATAGAAGCAGAATTAGGCCATTCGGCCCATCAGAACTACTCTGCCATTCAATCAATGCTGATCTATCTCTCCCTCCTAAACCCATTTTCCTGCTTTCTCACCATAACCCCAGACACCCGTACTAACCAAGAATCGATCTATCTCTGCTTTAAAAAATATCTATTGACTTGGCCTCCACAGCCTTCTGTGCCAATGAATGCCACAGATTCACCACCCACTTACTAAAGAAATTCCTCCTCATCTTCTTCCTAAAGGAATGTCCTTTAATTCTGAGGCTGTGACCTCTAGTCCTAGACACCCCCACTAATGGAAACATCCTCTACATATCCATTCTACTCAAACCTGAACAGGCTTGCATCCAATTGAACAGCTTCCATCTTGTCAGAGAGAAGTAATTTGGACAAACAGATCATCAACCGCATAATTCTATTAGACACACTTTTCAGTTACTTCTCTTGAGATCTGTCCATATACAAATATTTTGAAACTGTGAAGTGGCCTACAGTCTAGGCTGGCTCTACTGAATACTTAAATTTGCTTTCTGACACACATTGTGGATTTGACTAGAGATTGAATGCAATAGGCTGAGTTCCACGTTCATCTCAAAACCACCCACAATACCATGGTTCAATGGCTCAATGGTTCTTTATTGTCACATATGCGTGAACGCACAGTGATTTTTTTTCCTTACATACAGCCGAGTAGAGTACTGCCATACCTCAGCACAATACCCGGGGTCAAGGAGAGAGCGTTCACGTCGTGGCCCTGTTTCTGTCAATCTTTCCACCACCACGCACAAGAAGCACAAGAAGCGCAAGAAGCGCAAGACGCCATTGTATGCAGATGCCGAGAAGTGGCTGAACAATTTCTAATCTTGTAATGTGGACTCGAAAAGAGGCATAATCCCTGATTAGCAAAGTGTACAGAAATAGTCCACTGAGCTAGTTCTTATGAGCGTTGCCCGGTACAGACAAGCCCTAGGCTGTTGCAGGGCCTCCAGCCATCGTCTTCTCTGGACGTGTGGATCGAGCAGTGTACCGAAATGCAAATGAAGACTTTGTTGAGTGGTGTGGGCTGAATCATCTGCAACTCAACACCAACAACACTAAGGAGTTAGTGGTGGACTTTAGGAGGAGAAGAGCACTCATGTCCCCTCTCTCCATCAATGGTTTGGATATGCAATTTACCAGGGAGTACAAATATCTTGGAGTATATCTGGTCAGTAAACTGGACTGGTCCAGGAATGCTGAGGCCCTGTACATGAAGGGACAGAGCCAGTTGTACTTTTTGAGAAGGCTCCGCTCCTTCAACGTCTGCAGTAAGATGCTACATGGTTGGATTCATGGTAAGTGGTCTTGGAGGGGAGAATGCTTCCCAAACTGTGGAGGATCTTGGACAATATAGTTCACCCCCTCCATGACACACTGGTCATCCTGAGGAGTACCTTCAACAACAAAGTGGTTCCACCAAGATGCAGTACAGAATGCCACAGGAGATCCTTCTTTTCTGAGACTATCAAACTGTACAACTCCTCCCCCTCTGTCGTGGGATAAACAGACTGACTCCCCTCCCACCCCCTCCCCAATCTTTGCACATCCACAATCTTTCCTCCTTAATTTCATGTTTCATGTAATTTGTGTTGGCAGGTCAATTTTCCTCCTGGGATAAATAAAGTTCTATCGTATCGTTTGAGACTCAAATAAGGTCTCAAGATAATCTGCATTCACACTGGTGACTGGTTGTGTCTTAGAATCATAGAATCATAGAAAATAGGTGCAGGAGTAGGCCATTCGGCCCGGAAGCGGAGAGCTGGCAAATGTCGGGTTAGCGATCGGAGTCACTGTTAACGTGGTCAGTGACTCCACACGTTGGGTTCCCGGGGAGGAGATACCTGAGAATAGTGCGGTTCTAGACCGCAGTAGTCCCTAGGGGGTGGGGCTTAACTGACCTGAACGGTTAACCTGGGTTCCCGGTGGAGGGGAACCTCAAGTATATGCGGTTCCCAGACCACATAGTCCCCAAGAAATGGGGTTTAGAAACATAGAATATAGAAAATAGGTGCAGGAGTAGGCCATTCAACCCTTTGAGCTTGCACCGCCATTCAATATGATCATGGCCGATCATCCAACTCAATATCCTGTACCTGCCTTCTCTCCATACCCCCTGATCCCTTTAGCCACAAGGGCGACATCTAACTCCCTCTTAAATATAGCCAATGAACTGGCCTCAACTACCTTCTATGGCAGAGAATTCCAGAGATTCATCACTCTCTGTGTGAAAAAAGATCTTTTCATCTCTGTCCTAAAAGACTTCCCCCTTATCCTTAAACTATGACCCGTTGTTCTGGAGTTCCCCAACATCGGGAGCAATCTTCCTGCATCTAGCCCGTCCAACCCCTTAAGAATTTTGTAAGCCTCTATAAGAACCCCCCTCAATCTCCTAAATTCCAGCGAGTACAAGCCGAGTCTATCCAGTCTTTCTTCATATGGAAGTCCTGTCATCCCAGGAATCAGTCTGGTGAACCTTCTCTGTACTCCCTCTATGGCAAGAATATCTTTCCTCAGATTAGGAGACCAAAACTGTACGCAATACCCAGGTGTGGTCTCACAAAGACCCTGCACAACAGCAGTAGAACCTCCCTGCTCTTGTACTCAAATCCTTTTGCTATGAATGCCAACATACCATTCGCTTTCTTCACAGCCTGCTGCACCTGCATGCCTACTTTCAATGACTGGTGTATCATGACACCGAGGTCTCGTTGCATCTCCCCTTTTCCTAATCGGTCACCATTCAGATATTAATCTACCCTCCTGTTTTTGCCGCCAAAGTGGATAACCTCACATTTATCCACATTATACTGCATCTGCCATGTATTTCCCCACTCACCCAACCTATCCAAGTCACCTTGCAGCCTCCTAGCATCCTCCTCACAGCTAATACTGCCCCCCAGCTTCGTGTCATCCGCAAACTTGGAGATGTTGCATTCAATTCCCTCATCCAGATCATTAATATATATTGTAAATAGCTGGTGTCCCAGCACTGAGCCTTGCGATACCCCACTAGTCACTGCCTGCCATTCTGTAAACGACCAGTTTACTCCTACTCTTTGTTTCCTGTCTGCCAGCCAGTTCTATATCCACATCAATATTGAAGCCCCAATACCGTGTGCTTTAAGTTTGTATGCTAATCTCTTATATGGGACCTTGTCGAAAGCCTTCTGAAAGTCCAGATATAACATGTCTACAGGTTCTCCCTTATCCACTCTACTAGTTACATCCTCAAAAAATTCTATAAGATTCGTCAGGCATGATTTACCTTTCATAAATCCATGCTGATTTTGTCCAATGAGGTCACTGCTTTCCAAATGTGCTGCTATCCCATCTTTAATAACTGACTCTAGCATTTTCCCCACTACCGATGTTAGACTAATTGGTAATTTCCCATTTTCTCTCTCCCTCCTTTTATAAAAGTGGGGTTACATTAGCTACCCTCCAATCATATAACCATATAACCATATAACAATTACAGCACGGAAACAGGCCCTCTCGGCCCTTCCAGTCCGTGCCGACCATTTGTTTTCCCCTAGTCCCATCTACCTGCACTCAGACCATACCCCTCCATTCCCTTCACGTCCATATACCTATCCACTTTACACTTAAATGTTAAAATCGATCCTGCCTCCACCACTTCTGCTGGAAGCTGATTCCACACAGCCACCACCCTCTGAGTAAAGAAGTTCCCCCTCACGTTACCCCGAAACCTCTGTCCCTTAATTCTTATGTCATGCCCTCTTGTTTGAATCTTCCCTACCCTCAATGGGAAAAACGTATCTACGTCAACTCTGTCTATCCCTTTCATCATTTTAAAGACCTCAATCAAGTCCCCCCTTAACCTTCTGCGCTCCAAAGCCTCAGGAACTACTCCAAATCTAAAGAGTTTTGAAAAATGATCACTAATGCATCCACTATTTCTGTGGCTACTTCCTTAAGTACTCTGGGAAGCAGCCTATCTGGCCCTGGGATTTATCGGCCTTTAATCCATTCAATTTACCCAACACCACTTCCCGGCTAACCTGGATTTCACTCAGTTCCTCCATCTCATTTGACCCCCGGTCCCCTGCTATTTCCGACAGATTATTTATGTCTTCCTTTGTGAAGACAGAACCAAAGTAGTTATTCAATTGGTCTGCCATGTCCTTGTTCCCCATGATCAATTCACCATTTTCTGACTGCAAGGGACCTACATTTGTTTTAACTAACATTTTTCTCTTCACATATCTATAAAAACGTTTGCAGTCTGTTTTTATGTTCTGTGCCAGTTTTCTTTCATAATCTATTTTCCCTTTCCTAATTAAGCACTTTGTCCTCCTCTGCTAGATTCTGAATTTCTCCCAGTCCTCTGGTAGGCTGTTTTTTTCTGGCTAATTTGTATGCTTCATCTTTTGTTTTGATACAATCCCTGATTTCCCTTGTTATCCACGGATGCACTACCTTCCCTGATTTATTCTTTTGCCAAACTGGGATGAACAATTGTTGTAGTTCATCCATGCAGTCTTTAAATGCCTTCCATTGCATATCCACTGTCAACCCTTTAAGAATCACTTGCCAGTCTATCTTGGCCAATTCACATCTCATACCCTCAAAGTTACTTTTCTTTAAGTTCAGAACGCTTGTTTCTGAATTAACAATGTTACTCTCCATCGTAATGAAGAACTCAACCATATTATGGTCACTCTTGCCCAAGGGGACATGCACAACAAGACTGCTAACTAACCCTTCCTCATTACTCAGTACCCAGTCTAGAATAGCCTGCTCTCTCGTTGGTTCCTCTCCATGTTGGTTTAGAAAACTATCCCGCATACATTCCAAGAAATCCTCTTCCTCAGCACCCCTGCCAATTTGATTTACCCAATCTATATCTATAATAACTGTTTTACCCTTGTTGCATGCATTTCTAATTTCATGTTTGATACCATCCCCAACTCCACTACTACTGTTAGGTGGCCTGTACACAACTCCCACTAGTGTTTTCTGCCCCTTAGTGTTTCGCAGCTCTACCCATATCGATTCCACATCCTCCAAGCTAATGTCCTTCCTTCTATTGCGTTAATCTCCTCTCTAACCAGCAACGCTACTCCACCTCCTTTTCCTTTCTGTCTATCCCTCCTGAATATTGAATATCCCTGGATGTTCTGCTCCCAGCCTTGGTACCCTGGAGCCATGTCTCCGTGATCCCAACTATATCATATTCATTAATAACTATCTGCATATTCAACTCATCCACCTTATTATGAATGCTCCTTGCATTGAGACACAAAGCCTTCAGGCTTGTTTTTACAGCACTCTTACCTCTTATACAATTATGTTGAAAAGTGGCCCTTTTTGATTTTTGTTTGTATGCTTGCCACTTTTACTTTTCACCTTGCTGCCTATTGCTTCTACCCTCATTTTACAACCCTCTGTGTCTCTGCTCATGCTCCCATCCCCCTGCCACATTAGTTTAAATCCTCCCTGACAGCACTAGCAAACACTCCTCCAAGGACATTGGTTCCCTTCAAGCCCAGATGCAGACCGTCCTGTTTGTACTGGTCCCACCTCCCGCAGAACTGGTTCCAAAGCCCGAAAAATTTGAATCCCTCCCCCTTGCACCATTTTTCAAGCCACGTATTCATCTGCAATATCCTCTTATTTCTACTCTGACTAGCATGTGGCACCGGTAGGAGTCCAGAGATTATTACCTTTGAGGTCCTACTTTTAAGTTTATCTCCTAGCTCCCTAAATTCGCCTTGTAGGACCTCATCCCATTTTGTACCTATATCGTTGGTGCCAATGTGCATCACGACAGCTGGCTGTTCACCCTCCAGAATGTTCTGCAGCCGTTCAATGACATCCCTGACCCTTGCACCAGGGAGGCAACATACCATCCTGGAGTCTTGTTTGCGGCTGCAGAAATGCCTATCTATTCCCCTTACTATTGAGTTCCCTATTACAATAGCCCTTCCACTCTTCTTTCTCCCCTCCTGTGCCGCAGAGCCACCAATGGTGCCATGAACTTGGCTGCTGCTGCCTTCTCCTGATGAGCCATCTCCCCCAATAGTATCCAAAATGGTATATCTGTTTAGGAGGGAGATGACTGCAGGAAACTCCTGCACCACCTGTCTACTGCTATGCTGGCTAATGGCCACCCGTTCCCTTTCTGACTGCTTAACCTGCGGTGTGACCAACTCGCTGTACGTGCTATTCACGAGCTTCTCAGCATCATGGATGCTCCAGTAAAAATCCAACCGCAGCTCCAATCATTCAATGCGGTCTGCCAGGAGTTGCAGCTGGACACACTTCCTGCAAACGTAGTCACTAGGGACACCGACCATATCCCTGATCTCCCACATGTTGCAGGATGAGCAAACCATGGGGCCGATCTCAACTGAAATGGCTTGCCCCCAAATTAAATCAACTCACACTATAAAAATCTTAAAACCTTAAACTAACTAAAAAGCACTGAACATTTTAGCTCACTGAACACTTTAGCTCACTGAACACTTTAGCTCACTGAACCCTTTAGCTCACTTTACCTTTAACTCACTGAACCCTTTAGCTCACTTTACCTTTAACTCACTTTACCTTTAACTCACTTTACCTTTAACTCACTGAACCCTTTAGCTCACTGTACCTTTAACTCACTTTACCTTTAACTCACTGAGTCCTTTAGCTCACTTTACCTTTAACTCACTGAACCCTTTAGCTCACTTTACCTTTAACTCACTGAACCCTTTAGCTCACTTTACCTTTAACTCACTTTACTTTTAATGCAAACCAGGGGTTGCACCCAATCAGCTGCTTCCACCAATCAGTGGCTTCCACCAGATCACTTGTGTGGAACGTTACAGGTTTGGGTTCCTCCTCCTCTTGCTCCAACGTCTCCTGGGCCTCTGTTAAAACAAAGCCCCGCGCTCGATTTTTAAACTCACCATCCGGAGACTCCTCCTCTTGCTCCAACGTCTCCTGGGCCTCTTGCTGCACCTGCTTGGTTTGGAAGGCCAGGGTCAACCTGTTACAGGCACTGTTGGGACCGTTCATAGAGACCAGGTTGAGACTCAACTGGTGAGTCATTTACCTCACACTTGAAATTAGGCTAGGGTACTGAATTTTGATCATCAACTATAATTTTACTTCGGAGTCACGTGAGTAACTACGTGAAGAACCCCGTACAGACGTTCGTGCGTCATTGCATCAGACGCTTTCGTGCAGACGACTGTGGAGCAGCGCAGATCCTCCAACGGTAAGACTAAAAAGGTTTCAGGTAAGTGCTATTTCTTACCTGTTCTAGGTTTCCTGCAGGAACCTCCGAGGAAGCGGAGAGCTGGCAAATGTCGGGTTAGCGATCGGAGTCACTGATAACGTGGTCAGTGACTCCACATGTTGGGTTCCCGGGGAGGAGATACCTGAGAATAGCGCGGTTCTAGACCGCAGTAGTCCCTAGGGGATGGGGCTTAACTGACCTGAACGGTTTGCCTGGGTTCCTGGTGGAGGGGAACTCAAGTGTATGCGGTTCCCAGACCACATAGTCCCCGAGAAATGGGGTTTAGAAACATGGAATATAGAAAATAGGTGCAGGAGTAGGCCATTCGACCCTTTGAGCCTGCACCGCATTCAATGTGATCATGGCTGATCATCCAACTCAATATCCTGTACCTGCCTTCTCTCCATACCCCCTGATCCCTTTAGCCACAAGGGCCACATCTAACTCCCTCTTAAATATAGCCAATGAACTGGCCTCAACTACCTTCTGTGGCAGAGAATTCCAGAGACTCACCACTCTCTGTGTGAAGAATGTTTTCCTTATCTCGGCCCTAAAGGAATTCCCCCTTATCCTTAGATTGTGACCCCTTGTTCTGGACCTCCCCAACATTGGGAGCAATCTTCCTGCATCTAGCCTATCCAACCCCTTAAGAATTTTGTAAGTTTCTATAATATCCCCCCTCAGTCTTCTAAATTCTAGCGAGTACAAGCCAAGTCTATCCAGTCTTTCCTCATATGAATGTCCTGACATCCCAGGAATCAGTCTGATGAACCTTCTCCGTACTCCCTCAATGGCAAGAATGTCTTTTCTCAGATTTGCAGACCAAAACTGTATGCAATACTCCAGGTGCGGTCTCACCAAGACCCTGTACAACTGCAGTAGAACCTCCCTGCTCCTATACTCAAATCCTTTCGCTATGAATGCTAACATACCATTTGATTTCTTCACTGCCTGCTGCACCTGCATGCCTACTTTCAATGATTGGTGTCCCATGACACCCAGGTCCCGTTGCATCTCCCCTTTTCCTAATCGGCCACCATTCAGATAATGGTCTACTTTCCTAATTTGCCACCATTCAGATAATAGTCCAACCTCCTGTTTATGCCACCAAAGTGGATAACCTCACATTTATCCACATTATACTGCTTCTGCCATGCATTTTCCCACTCACCCAGCCTATCCAAGTAACCTTGCAGCCTCCTAGCATCCTCCTCACACCAAACACTAACCCCCAGCTTAGTGTCATCCGCAAACGTGGAGATGTTGCATTCAATTCCCTCGTCCAAATCATTAATATATATTGTAAATAGCTGGGGTCCCAGCACTGAGCCTTGCGGTACCCCACTAGTCACTGCCTGCCATTCTGAAAATAACCCGTTTACTCCTACCCTTTGCTTCCTGTCTGCCAGCCAGTTCTCTATCCACATCAATACTGAAGTCCCAATGCCATTTGCTTTAAGTTTGTATACTAATCTTTTATGTGGGACCTTGTCGAAAGCCTTCTGAAAGTCTAGATATAACACATCCACTGGTTCTCCCTTATCCACTCTGCTAGTTATATCCTCAAAAAATTCTATAAGATTCATCAGACATGATTTACCTTTCGTAAATCCATGCTGACTTTGTCTAATGATTTCACCACTTTCCAAATTTGCTGCTATCCCATCTTTAATAACTGACTCTAACAGTTTCCCCACTACCGATGTTAGACTAACTGGTCTGTAATTCCCCGTTTTCTCTCTCCCTCCTTTTTTAAAAAGTGGGGTTACATTAGCTACCCTCCGATCCTCAGGTACTCCAGAATCTAAGGAGTTTTGAAAAATTATCACAAATGCATCCACTATTTCTGTGGCTACTTCTTTGAGTACTCTGGGATGCAGACTATCTGGCCGTGGGGATTTATCGGCCTTTAATCCATTCAATTTACCCAACACCACTTCCCGGCTAAGCTGGATTTCACTCAGTTCCTCCATCTTATTTGACCCCCGGTCCCCTGCTATTTCCGGCAGATTATTTATATCTTCCTTAGTGAAGACAGAACCAAAGTAGTTATTCAATTGGTCTGCAATGGCCTTGTTCCCCATGATCAATTCACCTGTATCTGACTGCAAGCGACCTACATTTGTTTTTACTAATCTCTTTCATTTCACATATGTATAAAAACTTTTGCAGTCAGTTTTTATGTTCCCTGCCAGTTTTCTTTCATAATCTATTTTCCCTTTCCTAATTAAGCCCTTTGTCCTCCTCTGCGGGACTCTGAATTTCTCCCAGTCCTCTGGTAGGCTACTTTTTCTGACTAATTTGTATGCTTCATCTTTTGTTTTTATACTATCAATGATTTCCCTTGTTATCCATGGATGCACTACCTTCCATGATTTATTCTTTTGCCAAACTGGGATGAACAATTGTTGTAGTTCATCCATGCAGTCTTTAAATACCTTCCATTGCACATCCACTGTCAACCCTTTAAGAATCACTTGCCAGTCTTTCTTGGCCAATTTACGTCTCATACCTTCAAAGTTACCTTTGTTTAAGTTCAGTACCCTTGTTTCTGACTTAATTATGTCACTCTCCATCCTAATGAAGAACTCAACCATATTATGGTCACTCTTGCCCAAGGGGCCACGCACAACAAGACTGCTAACTAACCCTTCCTCAGTACTCAATACCCAGTCTAGAATAGCCTGCTCTCTTGTTGGTTCCTCTACATGTTGTTTTAGAAAACTATCCTGCATACATTCCAAGAAATCCTCTTCCTCAGCACCCCTGCCCATTTGATTCACCCAATTTATATGTAGATTGAAGTCACCCATTATAACTGTTTTACCCTTATTGCACGCATTTCAAATTTCCTGTTTGATGCCATCCCCAACTCCACTACTACTGTTAGTAGGCCTGTACTCAACTCCCACTAGCGATTTCTGCCCCTTAGAGTTTCGTAGCTCTACCCATATCAATTCCACATCCTCCAAGCTAATGTCCTTCCTTTCTATTGCACTAATCTCCTCTTTCACCAGCAACGCTACCCCACCTCCCTTTCCTTCCTGTCTATCCCTCCTGAATATTGAATATCCCTGGATCAGCTCCCAGCCTAGTTCCCCCTGGAGCCATGTCTCCGGGATCCCAACTATAGCATAGTCATTAATACTTATCTGCACATTCTACTCGTCCACCTTATTGCGAATGCTCCTCGCATCTAGACACAAAGCCTTCAGGCTTGTTTTTACAACACTCTTACTCCTTGTACAATTATGTTGACAAGTGGCCCCTTTTGATTTTTGACTTGAAAACCCACCACCTCTTATTTACTATTTTTTTTTTTTCTTCTTTCCCCCCTACATGTTGGGTCTGAGTGCTTCCCTTCTCTGCCTCCTGTCTCAGACCCTGCCTTCTGGCGTTCTCTATTTGAGTCCTTCCCCCCAACCGTTCTAGTTTAAAGTCCCCCTGGTAGCCTTTGCAAATGTCCCTGCCAGGATACTGGTCCCCCTCGGGTTCAAGTGCACTCTTTCCCCAAAAGAGGTTCCATTGATCCAGAAACTTGAATCCCTGCCTTCTGCACCAGTCCTTCAGCCAGGCATTTATCCTCCACCTTGCTCCATTCCTACTCTCCCTGTCGCATGGCACAGGAAGTAATCCTGAGATTGTTATGTTTGCGGTTCTTTTCCTTAACTCTCTTCCTAACTCCCTAAATTCTCCTTTCAGAATCTCTTCTCTTTTTTTACCCATGTCATTGGTACCAATATGTAGCACGACCTCAGGCTCCTCTCCCTCCCTTTTCAGGATATCTTGGACACGTTCAGACACATCCCGGACCTTGGCACCAGGGAGACAAACTACCATCCGAGTCTCCGGACTGCATTCACAGAATCGCCAATCTGACCCCCTAACTATAGAGTCCCCTATTACAAATGCCCTCCTCTTCTTTTCCTTACCCTTCTGAGCAACAGGGCCGGTCTCTGTACCGCAGGCCAGGTCGCTGTTGCTACCCCCAGGTAAGCTGTCCCCCCAACAGCACTCAAACAGGAGTACTTATTTCCAAGGTGTACAGCCATTGGTGTACTCTCTAGTGCCCGCCTCTGCCCCTTGCCTCTCCTAACCGTGACCCACGTGTCTGCCTCCTGTGGTTTTGGAGAGACTACCTCCCTGTAACTCCTCTCTATGACCTCCTCACTCTCCCTGACCAGACAGAGGTCATCGAGCTGCTGCTCCAGGTTCCTAACACACTCCTTTAGGAGCCCCATCTCGACGCACCTGGCGCAGATGTGGACGTCTGGCGGGCCATGACCTCCCACATCTGACATCCAGAACAGTATGCTGCCCTGGCACTCATACTTCCCTATACAATACAAAATACAATATACAATACAAAAATACAATACAAAATACAAAGTACAGTACACTACAAACTGCTGGAATCTGACTGCAAATCAGCTGCGTACTCAGTCCACCAATCAGCGGCTTCCTCAAGCCCAGTTAATTGAATGGAACGATACGGATTTAGAATGTTACGGGTTTCGGCTCTTCCTTCACCAACGGCTCCTGGGCCTCTGTAAAAACAAAGCCCCGCGCTGGGTTTTTATACTCATCGCTCGGACGTCGCTCCTCCCTCACCAACGGCTCCTGGACTTCTCATAAATGGTTAGCCCGGGTGCCGGGAGGGTACCGCGGGTATATATATATATATGTATGTATATGTATATCTATATATATTTATATATATATATATATTGATTCCTGGGGAGGGGAAATTCAATTATGGGGTTCCCTAACCACAATAATCCCCAGGATATGGGGACAGCTGACAAAATAGTCAGTGTAATTAAGAAAGATTTGGTAGGTTCACCTCTGGGAATGAATTTAGAGGAACTTCTTTAGGTAGGTGTTGGATCAGTAGTAATGTTTATGGCATTGTCAGCCTATTGCAGAGGCTGTGCCAGCCAATGGGAAATTATGTGGATGATGTGGGAATGCCAAGTTATGGCAGTGCCAGCCAATGGGAAAGGTTGTGCCAGCAGTACCTTTGTTCAGGACTGCTCATGGGGATGCCAAGCTATGGCAGGCTAGCCTATTGGAGAGGCTGTGCCAGCAGCACCATTGCTCAGGGCTGCTCATGGGATGCCAAACTATGGCAGGCAAGCCTAGTGCAGAGGCGGTGCCAGCAGTACCTTTGCTCAGGGCTGCTTCATGAGAACGCCATATCTACAACAAATACTGGCCTATGGGAAAGGCCGCGGCAGCAGCACCTTTGTTCAGGGCTGCTTCATGGGCGCCAGCGGTACCTTATTCAGGGCTGCTTTATGGGAATAGCTGTTTAGTAGGGTATTCCCATTTACAGTGATCATGGAGGATGAGGGGTCATTGTTACGATAAGGCAATATAACAAAATCTGTTAAGTCTTAAATATATATTTGAGAAATTGGGCTCCTTGAAATTAGACTTAATCCCAGTTAGATTAAGTCTATCAAATAGACTTGTAGGATGTTGGGATTCTCTTTTAGGTATTCAATTGGCCATGATGCCGGCCTGGTCAACAGATGGCAGTCAATAAACTCTGCTAACATGTTTACTATTCGTTAGATTAATTGTTAATAGTATAGATGTGATTCAGCTGTGCAAGTAAGGCAACTTATCTTGTTAAATGTTAACTATTAAGTGCCATATAGGTCATTGTTAACACACCTTGTTTCACCAGCTGAAATTAATAAAGTCACAATGATGGACAAACAGTATTCATTACTGCTCCAGTTGTTGTTAAGTAAATCTTTAATTATATTGCCAAATGGTGCTAATGGCCCTAAATGGGAAATTGTGTCAGCAGCGCTTTTTAGCAGGCCTGCTTAAGGTATCTCTCATGTAGGAGAAGAGCATGCTGCGTCAATATTATTCTGACGCTGGGGCCATGGAAAAGTCGGCATATTGCTGAAGCTGCGCCAGCAGCACCTTGTAACAGGGCTGCTTAATGGCTCCCTCAAGTAAGAGGAGAGCATGTGCGATTGATATAGTCTAATGCCGAGTCTGAGAGTATAGCCATAGAGCATGCCCAAGGGATACAGGGCATGTGCCAGAGATCTATGCCTGGCAAGAAAGTTACCATCCCAAACACATATGCAGTGAATACCGCTCTCAGGGGGACATTACAGTTGGCCGCCGAATCTTCTATTCAGGTAAGACCTTTCCATAGGCGAAACCTGGAGGACAAAGCACAAGCTATTGGAACGAGCAAGGTTTCATAGTTTTGGTGATAATGCACCCCGCGTCTTTATTGGCAGTAAGCGGTTCACTGAAGTTGGTGGCACCATGAAAACTGGCCAGAGGTTCCACGCCCTGTACCTGTGCTACTCGACAATTAAGGGACCACTTACAGTTTGGTAAGGTGGACACTTAGTTATACATTACAAATGATTGAGACGTTATCAGCTATTTTGAGGGGCTAACCATGTAAAATGGACTATACTAGCTTTTCAAGCAGGTTAAAATTGGGCAGGTGCAGTAGAAGGACCAAGATTGTCTTGCAAGACTGGTTCAGAAATCGGGCCATAGTTGCTGTTCAAGGTAGGTACCAAATTGCAAATATCATCTCGAGTTTGGAGGTGGAGCAGATTTGCATTGACTTGCAAACATTTCTGTTGTGAGTGTCAACTATCTATAGACTCTACTGGCATTGTATGGGTTAAAGAGTGATTTGACAAATATGAATATTGTGATGCTCAGGTTCAGGTTGATACATTATGATGATGGCATATGTTAGTCACGAGGGTGCAATCAGTTAAAGATCCCTGGAATGGTTACATAATCTTGCTGCCACAGGAGAATCATCAAGTATAGGTTAATGACAACACAGAATTGGTGTTGAATCACACTGTATTATGAATTTCTGGTTAAATGGAACACCTAATATATATATATGTTGGTTTCATGTTTATTTCACTGGTTGCAAAATATGTGGCATAACTGTGGTGAAAGATACATTCTCGCTACAAGGAGAAGGAAGTTCTTTATGTCTCCCTCCATTTTGTTCATCGATCGAGGTTTCAAATAAATTCATTAAGAGGACGTTTTAGGTTCCTATTGTATGATTATGCAAATTGATTCTCGATTTGTTGGGAATAATAATATAACTTTATTTGGTAATTTTGCTGGTTCAGCCTGAGGCTTGGGAAATCAGCTGTTGCATGGTAAACTCAAATTATGTTCTGCAGGTTTAATAACCTGCTCGAAGGTTTGGGTTGTTGCATCTATCCTTCTATGTGTTCAAAGTGCTTCGATAGCACCAAAACGCAGAACTTTTCTTTTCCAGGAGATGAAAGAGTTTGTTTATTTTCATGTTATGTTGAAAATGGTATAAATTGCTAATGTTTGGAGTTCATGTTAAATGATCGATTGTTAATTATCGAGTTGTGCGACCATTAATTGTGTCAATCTGCTTTCTCATTGAGTTGGCTGTAGCAAACGAGACCCGCTCTGTTGGGTTCACGCCGGATAACAAGTGGTAGAATATCTTCTACATAGGTCTCCCAGGACCAGTACAATGCCATATGCGATGTTGACTTTTGTGAACACTAGTTCACCAAGAGGCTCCAGCTATGTCCTTAAATTTGGCTGGAGTTTATTAGTTAGTTATCCATCTGGTGTTGGTTTAGCGCAGCAGGTTCAGTCGCTACAGAATTGTGATGATGCAGGATGATTACATCTGTAAATTATAATATATAATATTATGTTATAAATATTTGAGCAGACCAGAAGGGGGTCAGGTCTCAAAATAGTCACAGGCATGCCATGGGACTTTTGATATGGTAAGCACACATATATACAGAATACGTCAAGGTCACCAAGAGCCTTGGAGGTTCTGGATTAGCAATGTTGTTACTCACAAAAAAATTGGGAGAATGTATTTGTTCAGCCCACTCCAGATGATAAAAACAGAGTTTGCGTTGGAATGTAGGAATGGATTCTGATTCCGGAGCTCATTCCACCAGGGCTGCTACAACATCAGCAGCAAGGGTATTTACATTCTGCTGGGTTGCATTGTTATGGCTGCAGAATGGCCCAATGAATGAATCTCCAAACATTTATAATAACTAATTGCTGAAGTAGGGGTATTTGTTAACGCTATTTATGTTTCTGGTGATATTTTCCATCTGGGTGAGAGATGAAAATATTATTATTTCGTTTAAACAGCATCAACATGTTTTACATCCATGTCATGATTGTATGCATTATGAATGTTTTCCCTTCATTTGTCAAGGAAGCAGCTGTGGTTGTGTATACTCGTGTCACACTGCATGAAATCACAGAGCTTTGAAGTCCTCACGTAGTCACTCATGTGACTCCGATGTAAAATAGTAAGATTAAAGGAGAACTTACCAGTTTGAAGTTTGATCTTTATTTTATGAGGAGTTATGATGAGGGACTACGTGCCCTCCCCTCCCAACCCTCATAAATATCATCTGGTAGTTCCAGTCTTTTGTTCTTACTATTATACTTCACTATTATCTGTGATTTCACACCGTTGCTTTGAAGATTGACGCACGAATGGCTGTACGGGGTTCTTCACGTAGTCCCTCGTCGTAACTCCTCATAAAATAAAGATCAAACTTCAAACTGGTAGGTTCTCGTTTAATCTTACTATTTTACTTTGGGGTCACGTGAGTGACTATGTGAAGAAGGTCATTCCCACGCATGCGTGTCATTACGTCTGACGCATTGTGCAACGCCTGACTGGCGGGTTTGTTGCTCCTTCCAGAGGTAAGTTTTTAAATTCTCAGGTAAGTTTTTATAACTTGGCTGAGGTCGTTGCACCCGGTTCGGGGTTTTTTGCTTACCTTTCAGCATCAGACTTCGGGAGAACATGTCCAAGGTAAAGAGGTGGGCCGCGACGAAACCGGCTGCGTAATACCGCAGGCCTGCGGGCAGCGGGCGGCCGCCGGGTTCGCCTTCAGGGTCGCTGGCAGAGCAGCCAGCGGCTACAGACTTGGTGCTGCTAGAAAGCACCTTGGCTACTCCACGGGGGAGGAAAGCCACCAGCAAGTCTGTCAGGGCACTGGACTCAGATGAGTCGGGCCAGGAGGTGGAAATTTCCCCTCCTTCTATGGGCAGCGTTATTGGCAAGCTGGTCCACATGGAGAGCCTAGTGGAGATGTTACTCCAGAGAGATATGCTCCAAAGGAGGGAGCTATCGGAGCCCGGGGATTACAGAGAACCCGAGGCAGCAGCACCTGTGTCAGGGCTGCAGAATATCTCCCTCTCTGGTGAGGGGAGCGTACAAGGCCAGTGTTATACTGACCCAGTACGGAGGCACAGTTGGGCAGCATGCTTCATGGCATGAGGGGCAAACATCGGATGTACCTCTATGGCATCCAGATTTGCTATCCCTGCCCTAACAGGGGAGCCATTGGAAGAGCTCGCCATGAGCATAAATTATCTGGCCTCCCATCAACTCCAAGACCAAACTATGGAGGATACTACTGCCAAATATAATACTCCACTGAACTGTGCCTCACTAAGTGTCCCAGTTATAAACCAATCTATCTGGGGACACATTGGAGGGGATGTCAGAGCCCAAGAGGTAAAAATTCAAAAAATCCTCAGGCTACTTGCCTCAGGCATCACGGCTTTTGCCAGGTCAGTGCATGGGGCGCCCCTCTCTGATGCCCAGCAGGACGCAATGGCATTAATGTGCAATGCATATTTTGAAATCAATTGCTTCAGGAAGAATGCCATCCATCCTGCTCTAAACCCAAAATTTGCTGGGCTGTGCAAACCGGGGAATGTCCAACCCCCAAACCTCCTGTTCGGAGAAGATCTGTCTAAACAGGTAAAAGAGCTGGATGAGGAGGCTAAAACCATTGGCCTTAGGAAGGCACCTCCCAAGGTATCATCTTTTTGGCAACAGTACCCCTACCCTCCTCTCCATACTAGACGGTTAGCCGGATATGGTGGTTCCGAGCAACAGGCACAGAAGCTTTTTAGGCAGGGCCCAAACCGGGCCATGTTCAAGATGCGGGGATGGCGTCCTCCAACAGCCCTACCCCCCCAGACCTCGGGGGCAGAAGCAGAAACCATACCGAAGGTAACCACTAAGGTAAGTGAGCCTGCGATGGATCAATTACAAGTTGGGGGGAGATTGCAATTTAACTTACATGAATGACATTGGATAACATCTGACCCATTCATACTGCACAGTATACAAGGTTTCCAAATTGAGTTCATTTCTGACTTGCCTCCACCCACTCAGCATACACCTAGCCGTACTTTTGTGTTTTCACAACAGGAGTGTATGAGTGCACAAGGAGAACTTGAGTCTTTGTTCAAGAAAGGGGTAATTGAGAGGTTGAGTCATGAGCCTCACCAGTTTGTGTCCAATATATTTACTAGGCAAAAGAAGGATGGCAGATGTCGAATTATCCTTGATTTGACAGAGCTTAACACCTTTGTGCAGTATAAACACTTCAAAATGGAAACCTTTGTCACTGTCGAACAACTGCTTTTCAAGGGATGCTACATGGTGAGCAACGACATCAAAGATGCTTACTATTCAGTGGCCATTCATGAAGATCACAGGAGATTTTTGAAGTTTAACTGGATAGAGCAGTTGTGGCGGTTTAAAGCATTTCCTAATGGATTAACCTCAGCCCCCAGACTATTCACTAAATTGCTAAAACCAGTCCTGGGGCTACTCGGGGAATAGAATCATATAGTCATGGCATATTTGGACGACATCTTAGTTATTGGGAGGACTTTGGAATTAGCTGAATTATCTGTCTCAGCTACAAAACTGGGGTTTTTGAGAAACTGGGGTTCTTAATCCATCCAGTTTAAATTGGTGCCATCTATGTTAATTGACCATTTGGGATTCACCATTAACTCAGTACACATGTCAGTGACTCTGCCTCCGGGCAAGCAATTAGAATTAATTGAAGCCTGCAGGAAACCCATTGTTAATAATCAACCTTCTATTAGGCATGTGGCTAGTATAATTGGAAAATTAGTGGCTGCTTTCCCAACTGCTCAGTTTGGGCCTTTGCACTACCAAAACTTACAGCGTGCAAAGGAACAGGCACTCCAGCTTCATAGAGGTCACTTCGATAGACCCATGCAATTGCCAGCTGAAGCCCTGGCTGAGTTACAATGGTGGGATACCAATATTCAGTGTTGTTCTAATACTATTTTAGTCAATACACCATCAGTTATCCTGCAGACTGATGCCAGTGCGCTAGGTTGGGGTGCTACCAATACGGTCTTGAGCTGCGGTGGCAGATGGGATCTGCAGGAATCATCGGTGCTTCAGTCACACGGTATTAACTACTTAGAGTTGCTGGGAGCACTCTATGGGTTAAAGGCTTTTTGTACCAACATATATCATGTGCATGTCCAACTTCAGATTGACAACACTACAGCAGTAGCGTACATTAATCACGTGGGTGGAAGTAAGTCTGTATCCTGTGATAAATTGTCTAATCTCATCTGGCACTGGTGTATTGCGAGAAACATCTGGGTTTCAGCTATCTACTTACCAGGTAGATATAACACGGTGGCAGACACCAGGTCACGAGAGTTCAATGACAACAAAGAATGGATGTTGAATCACGAAATGTTTAATGACATTGTCCTTCGTTATGGTGTACCGAACATTGATCTGTTGCATCCAGGCTTAATCATCAGTTACCAATTTACGTTTCATGGGAGCCAGACCCAGGGGCAGTCGCAGTAGATGCTTTCTCGCTACACTGGGGTGGGAAATTTTTGTATGTTTTTCCCCCATTCTGCCTCATTAGTCGATGTTTGGCCAAAATCGAGCAAGACTCTGCCTCTGGCATATTGGTAGTACCAGACTGGCCTACTCAGGATTGGTTCCCACTGGTTCTAGCTTTAATTACACAGCCTTTTATGGCAGTGTCCAAGAGCAGAAATCGGCTGGTACACCCAGTGACAGGGGAAAGCCACCCTCTTCATGACCGTATAAATGTATTGGTTTGCAGATTCTGAGCAGACCGTTCCTGGGGCTCGGGCTTTCAGACCATACGATAGATGTCATCTGCGGCCTGGAGGAAGAGCACACAGAAACAGTACATCACTCACATAAAGAAATGGGAGATGTACTGTTTCCACTCTAATATTTCATATGACACGGCTTGTATCATGGACGTTTTTTGGGGTTTCTTTCGTCACGTTTTCATGATAACAAGCTCAGTTACAGTGTCAATAACAGTGCCCGGAGCGCTTTGTCAAATTATTTATGGCTGGGGTCAGGGAACCACACGGTAGGATCTCACCCTTTAATAACTAAGTTTATGAAGGGCATTTTTAACTCCACTCCCCCTAGGCCCAGGTATTCACATATATGGGATGTGAGTGTGGTTCTCACTCTGCTCCGTCAGTGGGCACCAGCTTCATCTCTGTCTCTGCACCATCTTACACTCAAAGTAGTCATGCTCATGGCACTGGGCTCAGCACAACGGGTCCAGACATTACATAAACTCAGACTGGACAGTATGGGTACATCTTGTAATAGCATCACCTTTTTTTTAATGACCTCATTAAGCAGAGCAGGCCAGGGATACTGGGGCTCAAATTGAGTTTATGGCATACCCCTCAGATCCACGATTGTGTGTAGTGTCACACATACTTCAATACATAAAGGTCACTAAGTGCCTGAGAGGCTCGGAGCTCTCCTTCTTTATTAGTTGTACCAAACCTCATAAAAAGGTTACAGTGCAGACCATCTCTAGATGGATTAAACAGGTTCTGGTGTGTGCAGGAGTGGACACTGCCACTTTTAAACCTCATTCCACCAGGGCTGCATCGATATCAGCAGCAAGGGATATGGATGCTCCTCTCAACCACATTCTAGTGGCTGCGGGATGGTCAAATGAGCGGATGTACCAAAAGTTTTATAACAAGCCTATCGCCCGACTGGGGATTTTTGCTGATTCTAAGTTCCGTTTCACCCAGTTTCCCCCCGGGTGAGAGGGGTCACTGTCAATTTATTTTGTTATTAACGCATCACTACTGTTTAACCATGTCATGTTTGAATGCATTAATTTTTCTCACTCGTCCTGGTCAATTGATGCAGTTGTGATGCGTGGACTCTTTCCTCGGCATTAAATTACGGAGCTTCAAAATCTTCACGTAGTCACTCACGTGACTCCGAAGTAAAATAATAAGATTAAACAAGAACTTACCAGTTTGAAGCTTGATCTTTATTTTATTAGGAGTTATGATGAGCGATTACGTGCTCTCCGCTCCCGACCCTTGTAACATAAAGATCTTTCTGTAAGTTCTAGTCAACTCTAATCTAACTATTTTAGTTCAACAACTCTTCTCTGTGATTGCACACCGCTGCTTTGAAGATTGACGCGCATGCGTGGGAACGGCCTTCTTCACGTAATCGCTCATCGTAACACCTCATAAAATAAAGATGAAACTTCAAACTGGTAAGTTCTCATTCGATCTTACTATCATATTGAATGGCAGAACAGACAAAAAGTGTTGAATGGCCTTCTCCTGTACGCATTTACTATGTTTCTATGTTTAACTTTTTATGTCAATTTATCTTTATATCATTAATTGTAATTAAGGCATATTTCATCCCAAGACAAGTTGAAAGTGATAGCAAGCTCTTGTTCATAGTATTTGTCACAATTCTGTTCCACACACTATGCACTTTCTTCTCATCACGGTCTGTCCGGATACAAATATTTTGAAACTATTCCCATTTCCCAGCCCCCATTATACCGGTCGGCAATGGAAGTCACCGATAAGAAAGATGCTATCTAATAACATCTAGAGTGATGCTACAGTATAGGAAAGAACTGTGGATGCTGGTTTACACCGAAGATAGACATAATATGCTGGAGTAACTCAGTGGGTCAGGCAGCATCTCTGGACAGAAGGAATGGGTGACATTTCGGGTTGAGATCTTATCGGGTTGAGAATCAGGGGAGATGGAAATGGGAGATATGGTGTCCCCTCTCCACTGACTCTCAGTCTGAAGAAGAGTCTCGACCTGAAACATCACCCTATCCTTCCATCCAGAGATGCTGCCTGCCCCGCTGAATTACTCCAGCATTTTGTGTCTATCTAGGGAGATGCTACAGTTCATTTTGCAGATGATCTGTACTGCAGCATTTGGTTCAAGGAGTATACATCTATGGTAGAAAATAGGGTGTCATATAAAATTGTCTGTTTAGTCCTGAATTGTGTTGGCATTAGGGGAAGCAGAGAATATCCATTCAAATTCGAATTACTACTTACAAATTACAGGAAGAATTTGAATCATCCATCCTCAGAATTGCTGGTCCCTATCATTTCTGCATGTAAAATGGTGAAAACAATGTCAGAAGTCAAAGATTATTCTTCATCAGATGACCCTTGTTTTACTTATGAGTATTCACCTTGTAAAAATGTCTACATTATAGAACTTTGCATCTTTAATTGGCAGCTATGATTACAAGGATCCCTCTGCATCTTTAGATCAGGGTACACATAATCATACTCAGGCAGGGACTCCAGGAGGTTGGCATCTCTTCCACTGGAATATTAGTGGATCATTCGAACATGTGGAAATCTATACACTCATTGTCCTTCAATCTCTGGGGCCACGGTTGCGCAGCGGCAGTGCCAGAGACTCGGATTTGATCCTGACTGCAGGAGCTGTCTGGAAGGAGTTTGCGCATTCTCCCCAGGACCACATGACTTTTCCCTGGGTGCTCCGGTTTCCTCCCACATTCCAAAGACGTCCTGGTTTGTAGGTTAATTTGGCTTTGGTAAAAATTGTAAATTGTCCCTGATGTATGGAGGATCACTGGTTGGTGCGGACTCGGTGGGCCGAAGGGCCTGTTTCCGAGCTGTATCTTGAAACTCTCAACTCCAATCTCTCTTTGCCAATGACTTCCTTTCACCTCGACAAACTATAAATCTTTATTTTGAGTATTCTTTCTAAATACGGTTTAAGCACCAGCTCTCAACATTTCTCGTTGGGTATGTTATATTTTTCATGCATTTCTGGTTGCCCCGTTTCAGGAAGGATGTGGAGGCTTTGGAAAGGATTCAGAAGAAGCTTGGTTTAATTTAGTTTAGTTTATTGTCATGTGTACTGAGGTACAGAGAAAAGCTTTTGTTGCGTGTTAACCAGTCGGTGGAAAGACTACTAATCATATTAACAATTGAGACAGCTTCAGTGTACAGTGTACATGATAGAGAGGATAATGTTTAGTGCGAGATAAAGATCAGTAAAGTCCGATTAAATAGACCAAGGGTATCCGATGGGGCATATTTTAGCTCAGGACCGCTCTCTAGTTGTTGTTAGGATAGTTCAGTTATGCTAATAACTGCTGGGAAGAAACTGTCCCTGAATCTGTAGGTGTGCATTTTCAACTGGGGGTGTTATCACAATAATACCTGGATTAGGACTAGCAGCTACAGGGAGAGGTTGGACAGGCTTGGATTGTTTTCTCTGGAACACTGGAGATTGAGAAGAGACCTAATAGAAATATAGAAAATTATGAGAGGCATAAATAGAGTGGAGTGTCTGGACCTTTTATCCAGGATGGAAATATCAAATACAAGAGGGCATTGCTACAATACGAGTAGGGCAAAGTTTAAAAGAGATGTGCGGGGCAAGTTTTCTGAACAGAGGATGAGGAGTGCCTGGAGCCCACTGCTGGGAATGATGGTGGAAGCAGATAGCCAATGAGGCCATTTAAAATACTTTTGGATAGCACACGGATATGGAGGGATATGGATTATAACTGTATAATAATTATGATAACAATATATTATAAAAATTATATAATTATTGTAACTATCCTTTGACCCGACCAATCTCCCTCCAGGATGAATAACGTTGTATCGTATCATATCGTATCATACATGCAGGTAGAGAAGAATTGGCCTTGGCATCGTGGTCAGCACAGACATTATGGGCCAAAGGGCCTGTTCCTGTGCTCCAATGTTCTAGGTTCTATGTTCCATGTAAAATGTTACATGAGCCAATTATTTATTGTCCATTCTCCGGTCAGAGAAGTATCATTGAAGTATTCTTATTATTCCGGGTATGCAGTTTCTACAGACTGCACAGATTACATAGCTTCCCCAAGAATATATTATTCAGGACTCACAGCTGCAAAAATATCATTATTTATGAATGTGAATTTTCTTTCACCATAATCAATATGAGTGAAATGTGAAAAATGTCTGCCTCTTCTTGTGATACTCTGTCATTTACAGACTTCTTTGTCTATTTCAGAAAGATGCATCAATTAAAAATCTGAAAATAGCCCTTGTGCCATTACTATACAGCAAAACTGACATGTATAATTTAATAAGCAATCAGTTCAGAAGAAACAATTAGAAGCATAAGAGGCTGTTTCTGTGGCTATACAAAGCAACGCATTGGTATATTTAGTAACATTTTTTTATTATTTTAAAGTGAGACAAATGATTTGAAAATCATGATCTTAAGTACAGTGGGATAGGAATTAAGAATGTTTAACCATTAACAGATATTAAGATTTTGTGTAATAATCTCTTTTTGCATATGCATCCTGTTTATTTCCAGCATTTTTGCTGCTTCTTTAAAACCTGTTACTTACTGAAGGTCGTATCAATGTTTTATAGACGATTTCAGCAACAGTCTGTGATAAAACCTTAAATAAACTATGCACACTTTGCTTGGAGTTCTCATATCTTGCATCAGTCTCCATGGTCTGACGGTAGAGATTAGGAACCCACTGAGCACACATAATTCACAACAACACAATGTGTGGCACAGTGGGGCTGCAGGTGGACACTGCTGCCTCGTAGCTCCAGTGATCCTGAGTCAAGCCTGAACTTTGGTAACATCTGTAGGGATGTTCACACAAAAGGGTGGTGGGCGCATGGAACAAGCTGCCAAAAGAGGTAGTTGAGGCAGGGACTATCCCAACATTTAAGAAACGGTTAGACAGGTACATGAATAGGACAGGTTAGGAGGGATATGGACCAAATGGAGGAGTAAGCTTGATGGGCCGAATGGACTTTCTGCTCCTATCAATTATGATCTGATGAAATGCAGGCAGGTGGGACTAGTATAACTGGAACATGTTGACCAGTGTTGGCAAGATGGACCAAAGGGCCTGTTTCCACACTGTATAACTCTACTTTTCCTCGTGTACATGAAATGATTAGAGGAACAGAGAGGGTAGACAATCAGATTCTTTCTCCTAGAGTGGAAATGTCAAAGCCTCAAGGGCCAAGCTTTAAGGCCTAAAGGAGATGCAGGGCAAGTTTTTTGATCCGGAGATTGGTGGGAGTCTGGAACGCGCTGGCAGGGGTGGGAGGCAGATATGATGGGGCATTTTGGAGGCTTTTAGATGTGCGCATGGAAAGATGGGAAATGGGGGAATATTGATCACAGTTTAACTTCTTTAACTGCTTTTCTCCATACATGTTGCTTGACCTGCTGAGTTACACCATTTTATGTTTATCTCAAGTTCATGTTTGAGTACTTCAAGTTTGCATTTATTGTCACTTGGTTAACTAAGGTGCAGTGAAATTTGAGTTTATATCTCTGATGTAAACATGCATCTGCAGTTCCTTCCTGCACAGTTTAAATGGCATCATGTTTGGCATGGACATGCTACCAAGGATCTGTTCCTGTGCTGTACCATGACCATTTAGATTTTCTGTTTCATTTCAAAGAACTGCTGGATTAGAGCTCAATCAGTTAAGGGCCTGTCCCACTGTACGAGGTAATTCAAGGGTTCTTCCGAGTTCTCCCCTGATTCGAGCTTGTGTAATGTACGTAGCGGGCACGTAGGGGGTCGTACGTGTAAAAAGTAACAATTTTTTTCATCACGAGTAGTTTTTTACTCATGGACATTTTTCACAGTGTTGAAAAAACGTCATGAGTTACCGGATTTCCCGAGTACCTACCGTTGCTCGTATGAGCTGCTACGTGACATCCACTAGCTCCTACGTACCCGCTACGTACATTACACGAGTTTGAATCGGTGGAGAACTCTTGCATTCCCTCGTACAGTGGGACAGGCCCTTTACTATATATTGCTTGAGTGCAGGTAGGTGGTAGAACAATCCAGGTGGAGTTGATCAATATATGAGATCAGTCAGGAATGCAAATGGAAAGCTGTATAACACAGCTTTACCCATATTACATATATATATATATATATATATATATATATATATATATTTATGTTCCAGTCTAACTAATTGCCTGGCAGATGAACTAAATCTAATCATGGTTTCAATCTCTCCATGAAGGTCTACCAGTCGGATTTCAAATCGTCCCAGATGTCTTGTACATTTTAAGAATTGTCAGCCTGATAATTAGTGATCCTAAACTGCGATTTCCTGAATGTCTTTACTAAATCAAATTAGTGTGTCCTTCTAACCTTCCTCTCTGGCGGGAAAGGGTTAGATAATGAACTAATTTGGCTGCGAAAGATAATGACAGATTATGTACTGAATAAGAATGCAAAGGATTATGGCTCACTTTAGGAGAAATGTAAAGGTTATCCAGCAGTGCAAGGATATAGTCAAAGTGGCTCAATTTTGCCGGGTCTTCTTAATTGGATTACACCAAAGATCCATTTATATGAAGAGCAGAATATCTGCCAATTATTTGAGATGGAGAAAAATAAGAATAAGGAAACTGAAGGCTAAGCGCAGTTAGAAGTAGACATTGAAGGTGAAATATCACTGAAATCTAATATATGTAGAATTGCTTTCCTTTGAATGTCAGTTTGCACTCTTGCTTCTGAATTTTATTATAAATGCAAGCAGCAGTTACTGGGCAGTGGTACAGTGGCTTGCAAAAGTGTTCATACCCCTTGAACTTTTCCACATTTTGTCACGTTACAACAACAAACGTAAATGTATTTTATTCGGATTTGATGTGATAGACCAACACAAAGTGGTGCATAATTGTGAAGTGGAAGGAAAATGATACATGGTTTCCAAATTTTATTACAAATAAAAAACTGAAAAGTGTGGTGTGCAAAAGTATTCAGCCTCCCTGAGTCAATACTTTGTAGAACCACCTTTCGCTGCAATTACAGCAGCAAGTCTTTTGTGGGTATGTCTCTACCAGCTATGCACATCTAGAGACTGAAATTTTTGCCCATTCCTCTTTGCAAAATAGCACAAGCTCAGACAGATTAGATGGAGAGCATCTGTGAACAGCAATTTTCAAGTCTTGCCAGAGATTCACAATTGGGTTTAGGTCTGGACTTTGACTGGGCCATTCTAATACGAATATGCTTTGATCTAAACAATTCCATTGTAGCACTGACTGTATGTTTAAGGTCGTTGTCCTGCTGGAAGGTGAATCTCCGCCCCAGTCTCAAGTCTTTTGCAGTCTCTAACAGGTTTACTTCCAAGATTGACCTGTATTTGGCCCCATCCATCTTCCCATCAACTCTGACCAGCTTCCCTGTCCCTGCTGAAGAAAAGCATCCCCACAGCATGATGCTGCCACCACCATGTTTCACAGTGGGGATGGTGTGTTCAGGGTGATGTGCAGTGTTAGTTTTCCACCACACATAGCGTTTTGCATTTAGGCCAAAAAATCCATTTTGGTCTCATCAGACCAGAGCACCTTCCTCCACAAGTTTGCAGTGTCCCCCACATGGCTTGTGGCAAACTGCAAACGGGACTTCTTATGGCTTTGTTTAAACAATGGCTTTCTTCTTGCCACTCTTCCATAAAGGCCCGATTTGTGGAGTGCACGACTAATAGTTGTCCTGTGGACAGATTCTCCCACCTGAGCTGTGGATCTTTGCAGCTCCTCCAGAGCTACCAGCTTTGCACATCTAGAGACTTGGATGCTTCTCTGATTAATGCTCCCCTTGCCCGGCCTGTCAGTTTAGGTGGACGGCCATGTCTTGGTATGTTTGAATTTGTGCCATACTCTTTCCATTTTCGGATGATGGATTGAACAGTGCTCCGTAAGATGTTCAAAGCTTGGGATATTTTTTTATAACCTTGCTTTAAACTTCGCCACAACTTTATCCCTGACCTGTCTGGTCTGTTCCTTGGGCTTCATGATACTGTTTGTTCACTAATGTTCTCTAACAAACCTCTGAGGCCTTCACAGAACAGCTGTATTTATACTGAGATTAGATTACACCCAATTGGACTCTATTTACTAATTAGGTGACTTCTGAAGGCAATTGGTTGCACTGGATTTTATTTAGGGGATATCAGAGTAAAGGGGGCTGAATAATTTTGCACGCCACACTTTTCAGTTTTTATTTTATTTTTTAAATTTGAAAACCATGTATCATTTTCCTTCCACTTCACAATTATGCGCCACTTTGTGTTTGTCTATCACATAAAATCCCAATAAAATACATTTATGTTTGTGGTTGTAACGTGACAAAATGTGGAAACGTTCAAGGGGTATGAATACTTTTGCAAGCCACTGTATGTAGTCTGGGTTGACAGGTGGCACAGTTGTGCAACTGCCTTACACTGTCGGAGAACCGGGGTTCCATCCTGGCTATGGGTGTTGCCGATATGGAGTTTGTACATTCTCCCTGTGGCAGCGTGGGCTTCCTCCGGGTGCTCCGGTTTCCTCCCACATTCCAAAGACATGCAGGTTTGTAGATTTATTGGCTTCTGAAAAGTGGCTCTAGTGTGTTAGATGCAAATCCGGGATAACATAGATCTAGTGTACAGGTGATCGTTGGTTGACGCAGACTCGTTGGGCCGCGAGTCCTGTTTCCATGCTGTATCTCTAAAAAACTTTAAAAAAGTACTGAGAGGATATTCCATTGTTGGAAGTGCTGCCTGATGGAGGACAGGTCACGGGGAGTTCCCGCACCATGGGTATCATGTAATCCCATGCTACCTGCTCCATCGTCGGATTGTCGATGACTAAATCGTCTTCCCCACCTGGTTTGCCAGGTGAGGAGGGGGCTGTGGACTCACAGCAGGACCAAAAACAAGACCAGTCAAAGGGCGGATGAGCTCCTTGCGAGCCAACGGCCATCCACACTTCAGTAGAAGTTGCGATCACTTTCGTACATAGCATTGTAAGGCAACGTGCCTGTTGATGTTTTCAACGATGATGATGATAATGGAGCAGATGATATGGGATATATCAGGGATTCCATTGACATCTATTGTTTGAGCAAGAAATCCCTTTTAAAAAGTGAATCTCAATGTATTCAACATGATAGAAGCCTAGAAATGGAACAGGAAGGAGGAGGCTCTTTTAAAATTCACATTTGCCAGTCGCGATGCCTCCTCCATGTTTCTCTGAACATTTGTTATACTTCCACGCTCCTTTCGCTGATAAGCATTTATTAAAGTGAAAGCCAGAATAAATTCACTGCTAATTGGTAATTCTAAATGTGCTCTTTGGTATTGTCAGCACATAGTCCAGCCTTTCCTTCAGTAAGAGAAAACTTAAATCATGGAAAATGCCTCGTTAAAACTCACACATTTGTCACCGACGTGGGACATCTGGACAGATAGCATATTAGTTGCAAAGCTGCTGCTTTAGAAGCCAGAAAAAGATCCATGACATGAATATGGCCCCATTTATCTGTCAACTGATCTACATTGGGGAGCACACACCAAACGCCTGTGGAGAAAATAACACGGCATGATACACTGAAACTTATCAAAATAGATACCTCACTCAAAGTAACACTTTTAATGATCTAATAGAAGTGCACTGAAATCTTCAGTGAGCAATGAAAGGGAGATAAAAACAATGTCTGTTGGGAGGAGCTGCAGATGCTTCTTTAAACCAAAGATAGACACAAAAAAGCTGGAGTAACTCAGCGGGACAGGCAGCATCTCTGGAGAGAAAGAATGGGTGACGTTTCGGGTCAAGACTTCTGAAGAAGGGTTTTGTCTTCCCGAATCGTCACCCATTCCTTGCTGAGTTACTCCAGCTTCTAATGTCTCAAATGTTTCCCTTGTTGGCCACCTGGTGACAACTGCTATGTGTCCATGAAGGATTTACAGAAGAAAATTTATATGTTACGAACAAATTTTGCATAATTATTTTTTCACCGCTGCAACCTGAGTTTTTGTACCAAGTAGGCTGTCTCATTCTGTCTACTGTGCAATGTATTATGTGAACTACACTTTCACCCATGCATAACACATTTACAGAGAGAGTTAATAATGGACCCCTGAGTAAAATGATGGAAAAAGATCAAATGAACGGTATTAAATCCTGATCTTTTGAAGATTGGGTGAATTTTTTTTTAGTATAGATCACTTGTCTGGCTGGCTGGTGGTTAAATTAAATTGTTCTTCCAAGGTTAGATTAGGGTATTTCCTTTAAAACATTTACTCCAGTTGCATTTTGCTCTCGGTCTCTGTGGTCTTCAGAGTAAGAAATCGACGAGTCAATGTGGCTGAGAACAGAACATAACAAAGAGAAGCAGCAATAGGCTACTCCTCACCTAATTGCTGCTCTGGTTTCAATAAGATCATGGCGAATCTTTTACCTCAGCCCCACTTTCCTGCAGGAGTGCCACATTTATTGACGCCTTAGTAGAAATCTATTGATAACAGTCCTGGATATAGCAAATATAACCAAAAAGAGAATTGTGGACGCAGCCCAGACTATTAAGCAAACCAACCTTCCTTCCTGAAGATTGGGTTTCGACCCAAAACTTTGCCTATTTCCTTCGCTTCATAGATGCTGCCTCACCCGCTGAGTTTCTCCAGCATTTTTGTCTACCTTCCTTCCATTGACTCTGGCGACACTTCACCTTGCCTCGGCAAGGCCACCAGCATAATCAAGGACACCCCAATCTCACCTCAGTCACTTCATCTTCTCCCCACTCCCATCAGGCAAGAGATCCAGAACTGTGAAAATGTATCCCTCCAGATTCAGGGGCAGTTTCTACCCAGCTATCACTAGGCAATTGAACCATCCTATCAACACTAGAGAGTTGTCCTGAGCTATCATCAACCTTATTGAAGACCCTCAGGCTTATTCTATTCAGGCTTTATTGGACTTTATCTTTCACTGAACTTTATTACCTTTATCATCTATCTGCACACTGTAAGCGGCTTGATTGTAATCGTGTATAGTCGTTCCCCAGACTGGTTAGCATGCAACAAAAAGCTTTTCACTGTACCTCGGTTCATGTGATAACAAACTAAACTAAATTAAATTCAACTAAACTAAACTAAACTAAAATAAACTAAAATAAACAAATACCTGAGGCTGTAGAGGCATTCTGGGTGGAGAATTCTAAAGATTCACCTCCATCCTAGTGAAGAAACTTACCTTCAATTCTGTCCTGAGTAATCAGAGCTGGTCCTCTACCTCCTCAAGGATCACTTTCCACCTGCCCCAAGGCCAGGTAGCTTGATCCAATGCAGCTCTGTGTCCAGTTTACCATTGGGATCTCAGTCCAGTGTAGGGGTTGTTTCAGTGTAAGCAGCCAGCTGCACTCATAAAACAGCTGTGACAGCCGTCGAGGTCCTGGCCCAGGGTCATCTGCTGTCGAAAATGTCCATGCGATCAGACACGTCGCCCTGGAATTCAGCTGTTTGCTGCAAGTTTGGCCTGTGACTGTATCGATACCTGTTGGTGAACTGGCCTGGCCAAGCCCAAACTGGACTTGATTATGAACATGTAAGTACTGCCTGTGAGCACTGTCGACAACTTTGTTGATGGTTGATCCTGTACTGACTACGTGGGAGCCAGGGGACATAGGTTTAAGGTGAGGTGGGGGAAGATTTAATGAGAATTTGAGGGGTAACTTTTTTTTCACAATAGGTGGTGGGTGTACGGAACGAGCTTTTTGTTGTGTGCTAACTAGTCGGGGGAACAAATATGCTTGATTAAAATCGAGTTGTCCACTGTGTACGGATGCATGCTAAAGGGAATAGAGTGCGTGTATGGAACGAGGTAGTTGAGACTACGTTTAAGAGACATTTGGACAAGTTCATAGATAGGATAGACTCAGACGGATATGGGCCAAGCGCGGGCAAGTGGGACTAGTATAGATGGGGCATGTTGGTCGGTGTGAGCAAGGGCCTGTTTCCCTACTCTATGACT
Source organism: Okamejei kenojei (assembly GCA_035221665.1). Lineage (NCBI taxonomy): Eukaryota > Metazoa > Chordata > Chondrichthyes > Rajiformes > Rajidae > Okamejei > Okamejei kenojei. The sequence continues at coordinate 22,764,230 of CM069139.1, forward strand.
ATGACTATATACACTGCTTTCTATGAACAGGACATAACCAGGCAATTTTCCACACTGCACAGAGACCAGTTCTGTAACAGTACTGGAACAACTCCTCTGGAGTCTAAGGGGAAAAGATGAGACAGTGTTGTATAGAGAAACAAGGAAAAAAATAAAGTCAAGGAAAAAGAATATTTTTAATATGGCTTACCAGCAAAATAGCGAGAGAGCAACAGAGGTCACAAACTCTGGCTACACTGCACCACCAAGTGATAGGGGCATGTAACTGCAGTGTAAGAGGTCACAAGCTAATACTGTAGCCAGAAATGGAGTTAGCACTCCTGGTTTGGTGAACGCATGTTACGTGTTAGGCTAACATTCACGTGGATCGACGGAGGTTTTGCCAAATTGCGCCATAATTGTGATAAATGGGTATTTTCACACAATGTATTAAAATCAGACCTGAGTACAGAGCCTGAGCTGCTGCAATGAGTGCCATGCCGATCAAAAATCCTCCTTATTCTCATCTCGTGTACTGGTCACAAAGGCTGCCATGGAGTGAAATGAGAGGACTAGAGCATTCTATTTGGAGGTCCTAGTGGGTTAGCAGGCGGTCGAAGGTTCTCATGGGTTCTTGTAGGTTGTAGCCAGTGCTGTCTGGTGAATTTCATTGGCTCATTGGGGAAAAAAAAGGTAAGCAGTAGTTTTCAGAACTAAGGATAACCGACCGGTAATATTAAATGTCTGCCGAGCTTCACTATCGTGTATCTCTGGCTTCTTAAAAGTTGTCTCCATTCCTTCTCCCCCCTTCTCCCCCTCCCCTCCCCCATCCTTTAAAGGACTTACCATACACTGTGCTTTAGCTGTCTTTTTGCAGCGCCAACCTTCCTGTTCATCGCGGTGTGTGTCTGTTTCACCTTGGATTTGCACCGTGTGAAGCTTTTAGACAGTGCTGCCCCCGCTTGCCCTGTCCCCCGCCTGCATAACGGGCTGGTGAAGGAAGTGATGTGTTTGTGTGTCTGTGTGTGTGTTCCACTCTGACAGTTGCCGTTCCAGTTGCCGGTTTTTCAGGCGACGGCAGGCAACTTGACAGTCGCCAGCAGTCCGCTGAAAAATTGCCTAAGTGGGACAGGCCCATTAATCAGGATCAAACATATGTCTCCGGCACTGAAAAGCAGCAACTCTACCGCTGCGCCACTGTGCTGCCCCTTGCAACAAACACATTTTGCTTCCATTTAAATTTTGCCAAGATTAAACATGGAATTGATTACAGCTGTTTAATTGTATGATAATCATAAACATAAATACTTCATACAGCAAAAAATGTGAGTAATAAATGCCTTGATAGTGTACCATTTTGTAAAAATGTATATATTTATATATTAAAGCAATACCTTGATTACATATGGTGTGTCATATCATTACATAGAAGCAGTTCTAGTAATTCAGCCCCAGTCGATAATGTTAAATGCAATATTAAGTCCATGTCAGACCAGCGGAAGGTTTGGTGAAATTGGGTCATAAATGTGATAAATGGATATTTTCGCACATTGTATTCAGAGCTGAATGCAGAGCCTGAGCTACTGCAACAATTGCCATGCTGACTGCTAAAAGGGGCAAAAAAAGTATCAAACTTTCCCCAATCTAATCTCAATGCAGAGGCAGCTATAGCTGCCATGGAGTGACAGGGAGAGGACCAGACTCTTCTCATATGTGACTGGTTGCATCACGGCCTGGTTCAGCAACTCCCAGGAACCCAGAAGATTGCAAAAAGGTGAAGAACACTGCCCAGTCCATCATGGGTACTGACCTTCCCACCATCGAAGGAACTCACTTCCAACAAGTATCTTTGATTTAGATGAGCAAATTTCCTATTTTACTAGTCATAGCGCCAAAACAGGCTCTTCGGCCCAGCTTGCCACTGCCAACAAAGGTACACCATCTACACTGGTGATACCTGCACCCGTTTGGCCTATATCTTTTCAAACCTTTCCTTGCATGGTAGCGCGGCGGAGGAGTTGCTGCCTCGCAGCGCTTGCAGCACCCGGGTTTGATACTGACTACAGGTGCTGTCTATACCTAGTTTGTACGTTCTCCCCGTGACCTGCGTGGGTTTTCTCCGAGATCTTTGGTTTCCTCCCACGCTCCAAAGACATACAGGTTTGTAGGATAATTGGCTTGTAAATTGTCATGTTAGGATAGTGTTAATGTGTGGGGATCGCTGGTCGGCATGGACACAGTGGGACGAAGGGCCTGTTTCCGTGCTGTATCTCTAAACTAAAACTAAACTATTCATGTAACTGTCCACAGTTGCTATAATTTCTGCCTCACCCACCACCTCCAGCAACTCATGCCTTATACCCACCACCCTCTGTGTGAATTTACATATGATTTTGCAACATGAACATGAACAGAGCAATTTCTAACTGTGACAAAGACGTTTACCTGGAAAGTCATCCCTGAAAAGTAATGTTAAATATACAATCCAGACCTGTCAGCATGTTGTTCTCTGAATGTAAAATTCATTCCATTGCAATCAATAGAATGACTTACAGCAATAGCAAACAATGTGCTGACACGACTTAATAGTACATTTAACACCATCAACTGGGGCTGAATTACTAGCAATACCTCCAGGTAATAATATGACGTACCATATGTAATCACAGTATTGCCTGAATATAGAAGTATTTTTATACAAAATAGTGCTTTATCAAGACATTTATTACTTGCCTTTGCTGTATGAAGCATTTCAGCTGGCAAATATCTTATGATTCAACTGCTGTAACCAATTCTATGTACTGTCTTGGCAAAATGTAAATCAAGTACAATTGACAAACCACAGTTAGGTTTATCATCTTGTTATTGAATTTACCCTGAAATTGAAAATCGAATGCTCACTTAATTTACAGTTTTATTCCTTTGTGAACTTGAATCCAAATATCAACACTAACTTTCCACTATATAAATAAAGGTTATCATAAGCCTTAAAGCAGTCATTTAACACCCCCCCCCCCCCCCCCCCCCCCCCCTTTAAAAAGAGCACTTCCCTGTTTTCCTCTGTAATTACATTCTAATCATGTTGATGAACTAATAAGACAGGTCAGGTTTGGAGGGATATAGTCCAAACGCGGGCAGGTGGGACTAGTGTAGCTGAGAAAAGCTGGCCGGTATGGGCGAGTTGGGCTGATGGGCCTGTTTCCACACTGTATCACTCTATGACTCTACGACTCGAATACAAATCTGAGGATTTTGAAAGGGGAGGTTTATTAGTGGGTCATTCGATATGAAGAAGAATATTCTAATTTTTTCCATGAAAGAACTTTATGTTGTATGTTCTTTGTCCATTGGTTTAAACCAAGTTGTTTTATTTCCCCATAATGTATCAGAGAATTTGAGTGTTTTATTTTGCTTCGATAGATCGTTGATTGCCAGGAACAGGTCTGCTTTTTTTTAGAATGTAGGTAACAACTCCCAGCTAGAATGTAGGTAACAACTTGTCTATTTCTATTGCAGAGTTTATGAATTTAAATAATATTAATTTAAAGAATGAGGATCTCAGGTGCTTCATCTCATCCATGATCGATGATTATGGACAGGGTCACAAGGTTACTTGTGTCCACGAAAATCAAACACAAATCTTTAGGTAATCCAACTAATTACTTCTAAGGTCATGCATCGTTCTTTCAAAATGGAAGAATGAATAGAAGAATTATTTCACAGATCTAAATATAATCCACATTATTTCTTTAAACCTTACCATCCTAAATCCATGACTAAAAGCTCTGACTGTCCCTGAATCTAGAAATGCACACCTCCAGATTAAGGGACAATTTCTTCTCAACTGTTATCAGGCAACTGAACCATCCTACCAACTACTAGAGAGTAGTCCTAAGCTAATATCTACCTTATTGGAGACCCTCGGACTATCTAGGATAGGAATTTGCTGAAATGTATCTTACACTAAACATAATTCATGTTATTCCCTTTATCATGAATCTGTACACGGCTCATTTATAATTATGTATTGTTTTTCTGCTGACTGGTTAGCACTCAACAATAGCTTTTGACTGAGCATCAGTACATATGACAATAAAGTAAACTCAAATTCAGTCCAACTCAAATTGCAAGAAGTAGGTTTATATTTTTGAGACATTTTTTACTCTATTCAGCTGAATCAAATGTTCTTCTAACCTCTTCCTTGAATTAATCTTTCTGTATGTTTCCTCAAGATTCATCAGTTTTTAACATTTGGATTCATTTCTGTTATGGTTCTCTGGAGCTTTTTAATATTTGAATTGGCCACAGAAAAGGAAATTATTTCGAGTCCACAGGAAGTTAATGTTTCAAATGAAACTCACTTCATCACTTCAACAGTGGCATTACTGTTAACTCATCATAAGGAAAATAGCTGAAATGGCACAACGTGATTGTGGAAAGGTACAATTCTCAAATATAAAGCTCTGGGAAAAAAAAAGATTTATTTGGAATTTAATTTCAAGGAGACATGGTGGAAATGCTGACCTGCAGTGGGGCTGCACACTCCCCCTCTGACTGCATGAGCTTTCTCCCAAAGATGTGAGGGCTGGTAAGTTAGTTACCCATTGTACATTGCCCCAAGTGGAGGTGACTGATAAAACTTTAGACTTTTAAGCTTTAGACTTTACAGATTCAGTACGAAACAGGCCCTTTGGTCCACCGAGTCTGCGCAGACCAGCGGTCACCCCGTACATTAACACTATTCTACACACCAGGGACAATTTACAATTTTACCGAAGTCAATTAACCTACAAACCTGTACGTCTTTTGAATGTGGGAGGAAACCCGAGCACCCGGAGAAAACCCATGTGGTCACTGGGAGAATGTGCGAACACCAGACAGACAGTACCCATGGTCTCCATCGCTATAAGGCAGTAACTACACCACTGCGCCACTTTGCCGAATTGAGGAGAATGTGGAAACTGTTGTGAATGTGAGAATAGGCTACAGGAAGACATGTGGGACATGGGATTGCCCTGAGATCCAACAGAGACTCGATGGGCCAAATAGCCTCCTTCTATGTCAGAAAGAAAAATGAATTGAAATCATCGTTAATATTTTTCAAAGTTAAAAATGAATGCATTTTTAAATTTATTTCAGCAGCTGTACAATTGAAGACAGCCAACGATATGATCATTGTTGACTGACTAGTCCATGTTAATTTCCTGAAGCTTTGCACTGGGATATTATAAAGAGTTTTCAGTGAAGGCAAATCATCCTAACCTTGAAAGTAAGGCAACTGATGTGAAGCCAAAAGAGTAAAATTGAGGCAGTAAATCTGATTCAAACCCACTGAAGCAGAGTACTTGACCCATGTTTACAGCATCTGATGTTTGTAGATATATTTTTGCTTTATGTTTAATAGTACCACTTGATATTTCCCCTGTGGTGCTGTTGAAACTAATGGTTCAGGTCAAGAGTGGGCTGATTCTGTGACAGTAACAATGCAGTTCAGCACTGCGAGAGCATGAGAGCAAGGTACTTCGAAGCTGAAAAATATTTTTCAATTGAGTGCTGCCTTAAAACAACATCAGTCACGAAAAATGAATGATGTTGTATTTGAGTCGCTAGAGCTATTTTATTTATGGAAAGGCTTTACTTAACACTTTTCATGAATCACATGTTTTTCCTGACTTTCGCAATAAATCGAGTAATGGGCTAGAACTATACACTACCCATTATTTTCCTATAGATGAGAGATTACCTTTGCCCATTAATAATGAAAACAAATCTCCTGGTGTTCACAATTATCTCTTCATCTGCAGTAATATCACAAGTCTGTTACCTTTTATTCCAAGAGCTTTCCTTTTCATCTTTTTGTTCACTTTGGAATATAATATTTGACACAAATAGGATATTCAATTGAATATTGAATTGAATTAATTTGCAAGAAAGCTTGCACGTCAATGTGAAATATATTTAAAGCAACACTCTAATTTGCCGTATAACTGGATAAATTGTCCTTTGAGAAATGAATTCATTACTAAAACCTTGTTCTTCCTATTATAAAAAGCTGTAAATGTAAGGAATTTTGTTTTATTTCACCCTTTGATAATGAGCTCTATCTGAGATATCTGAACTTGACTGTCATTCTAATGACAGGAAATTAAAATGCTGCAAACAGGAACATTGAATGAAACATCCATTGCCCAATATGTTTGTTAGAACAATTAATGGTGACATTTCAGATATTGCACAAAATTATAGAAGCTGATATAATTTATAATTTGATCAGTACATAAGGGATAGGAGCAGAATAAGGGCATTTGGCCCATCAAGTCTACTCTGCAATTCAATCGTGGCTGATCTATCTTTCCTTCTTAACTCCATTCTCCTGCCTTCTCCCCATAACCCTTGACACCCTTAATAATCAAGAATGTATCTATCTTTTGCCTTAAATATCCTTTGATGGCCGCCACAGCCTTCAGTGGCAATGAATTCCACGGATTTACCACCTTCTGACTAACGAAATTCCTCCTCATCTGCTTCCTAAAGGAGCGTCCTTTTATTCTGAGGCAACGACCTCGGGTCCTAGGCTCTCCCACAGGTGGAAACATCCTTTAGAATTTAGAATTAAGAATCTCATTTCTGCATAGAGGCTGTTAATTATTTAAGTCCAATATTCTGATAACCAGGCAAGTGTTTTTTCCCTATTTTATCTTTCAGTGTAACATGCAGCTATATTAAAATGCAACGCATAGATTCATCTGTACATAGATTTGTTGAATCACCAGTCATAAGAAAAAACACCTCAGCAATCTTGATCAATAAAGCTGTAAATAGATATATCATAAAACTGCTGAAGAATACTTGCACTACCATGGTTTTTTTTTTATGTTGTTTGGGTCATAAACAGAAGCAGAATCAATTGTACTCTTTTATTTTATATAAATGTGTGCAGATTCATATTTTTGTTTTTCATCTTTTTCCTTGTGGTCACAGGTGGAACATGCAAACTTCACTCAGACAGTACTCTATGTTGGGATAAGCCAGTGTTTCTGGAGGAGTAAGATGTTAAGTTTAAACAAATTGCAATTGCATAGCATCTCGATTTCTTCACTTTCAAAAATCATGAAAAGTAAATTATTAAATTTTTTTTCCAACTATGGAGCCTTGGTGGTAAGGCAATTAGGCCAAGACATTTGAAGTTTTTCCTGTTTTCTCAGCCTATGTTCAGGGTGAAAGTAGCATAAATATCTTACTGTATAGTTGAAGATAGACACAAAATACTGGGGTAACTCAGCGGGGCAGGCATCATCTCTGGTGAGAAGGAATGGGTGACGTTTCGGGTCGAGACCCTTCTTCAGACTAATGTCATTGGAGCGGGCGATACATAGATAAGGAAATGTATAGATAAGGAAATGTGATGTGTGAAAACAGGACAAAGTATTGGGCTATATTCATCTATGTACAAACTATCTGGAATTTCATATCTTCAAACACCTTCTTGGTTGATTTCATCTTCTGTATTTCTTTGAAAGCATCTCTCATTATTTCACAATTTGAGGAAAATTTGTTATAGTTCCCTTCAAAAAGTTAACAGCACACTGCCTTTAATGATTGCATTTGGCTCAAGGACTTTTACATCTTCAGAAAGGCCTCAACCCAATCTTTGAAACCCAGTGCAGCATCACATATTAACTTATGTTGGAATATTGATTATACTTGTCATTTTATAGATGACTAAATAAATACATAGCAGGCATTACATTAGAAACCTTCAAAAACAGCAACCTTCAAAAAATGGTAACAATGTGTTTCTTTGCTTGAAATCTTTTGTTACAATGGGAGTCTAATTATTCTGCAGTTTCCAGCAATTTCAAAGCCATTTTCTCACTTAAATTTTAATCAGTTTTCCACTGGTTTAAGGTTACTTTTCCAGATGATTCTCTGGGTGAGACTTCATGCAGCCACTTAAGTTACATCATTATTACCAGAGTCTGTATTGTGGTATCTCTGATACAGGCAACTGATGAGACCTTATCAGAGCTAGGTGGAGCCCCATCCAATACATCTTTTATCATATCATTCTGTTCAGTTTAGTTTCATTTAGAGATGCAGTGTGGAAAAAGGCCCTTTGGCCCACAGAGCCCGCGCCGACCAGCGATCCCTGCACACTAACACCATCTTACACATACAAGGAACAATTTACATTTATCAGTTTAGTTCGTGGTCATGTGTATCAAAGGTACAGCAAAACGTTTTTAGTTGCATGCTAACCAGACAGCAGAAAGCAATACATGAATACAATCGATCATTTACAGTGTAGAGGTACATGATAATAGAATAACATTCATCATCATCATCGTTGAAAACATCAGCAGGCACGGTGCCTTGCAATCCTATATAGGACAGTCATCGCATCTTCAACTGAAGTGTGGATGGCCGTAGGCTCGCTAGAAGCTCATCCGCTTGCTCACATATTGTTTTTGGTCCTGCTGGGGGTCCACAACCCGCTCCTCACCTGGCACACCAGGTGGGGGAAACGGTTTAGTTGCCAACATGGAGCAGGTAGAACGTGATTACATGGTACTCGTGGTAGGGGGAACTCCCCCTGACCTGACGAAAGTTTAGTGTAAGGTAAAGCCAGCAAGTCCGATCAACCATAATCCGAGGTAGACAAAATGCTGGAGAAACTCAGCGGGTGAGGCAACATCTATGGAGCGAAGGAATAGGTGAGGTTTCGGGTCGAGACACTTCTTCAGACCCAAAAGTCACATATTCCTTCGCTCCATAGATGCTGCCTCACACGTTGAGTTTCTCCTGCATTTCTGTCTACCTTCGATTTTTCCAGCATCTGCAGTTCTTTCTGAAGGATAATCCGAGGGCCATCAAAGAGGTACATAGAAGTTCAACACTGCTCTCTGGTTGTGGTAGGATGATTCAGTTGACTGATAACAGCTGGGAAGAAACTGTCTCCGAATCTGGTAGTGTGGGATTTCATACCAAGCCGATAACCCTGCAAACCCGTACGTCTTTGAAGTGTGGGAGGAAACCGGGCTTCCCGGAGAAAACCATTGCAAGTCACTGGGTAAACATACAAACTCCATGCAGACAAGTACCCATAGTCAGCATCGAACCTGGGTCTATGGCACTGTAAGGCAGCGACTCTACCACTGCGCCACTGTGCCTCACTGGTATTTCACTCATATGAGTGGGCAGCTGTCATGAACCTCGACATACAACAGTATAAAGGGCTGCAACTATTCAGAAATACAAAGAGGCCATTTGATTTCCTTTGAGGGCCAAGAGGATTGGAAAACAACTGGAATAATCACAGCCTTGTCTTTACTGGCCTCCCCCTCATTATTCACTATTTTCCAAAGCTCTGCCCCCTATTCCTCTCCCTTTGCTCCAAACATGCAGAAGTCCTGAATTATTTGTGGAATGAGGATGTTCTTAAAGCTTTGATCGTGGGGGTATAGGAATTTGGGGTAGAGTGCTGTCTATACAGAATAATACGCTACACATTTCTTCAATCATGTTCCCAAGCCAATTAATCAAACCCATGAAGTATCAAAGTCAGTATTTAATTTGCTCACAACCAATTACTGCTTGTCTTTAGAGAGTGCATATCTTCAATACATGATCTAATTAGGACAAGACAAGTTCTGCAGAAAGTGGAGTGGGTGTGAGCAGTCATTTCAAAGAAACCAGCTTGCCCCACTTTCAAAGAGAGTGTTGTCACATCACCACTAATGTGTTTGGAAAGCTACATTGATTCAGGATCAGCTAAATTGCATCTCTAATGTTAGAATGCCAATCCTGCATTTCCATTCCTTGCATAAGCAATCGTTGTAACTTTTGTGGAGTCATTGTGATGGTCATCATTTCAGGTTGAGTCCATGCATCGGGACTGAGTGTTAAGGGGAAGAGCCCTCCCCCCCACACCCTCCAAATATATGGAGGGGAGAGGATGGTGGAGCAGCGGTAGAGTTGCTGCCTCACAGCGCCAGAGACTCGGGTTCGATCTTAACTACGAATGCTGACTGTACAGAGTTTGTACGTTCTCCCCGTGACACTTCAAAGACATACAGGTTTGTAGGTTGATTAGCTTGGTATAAATGTAAATTGTCCCTAGTGTGTGTAGGATAGTTTTTTAATATGTGGGGATCACTGGTCGCTTCTATATACCGGCCATCTTCACTCTGCACTCTCAGTCCTGATCACGGTCTGCACCTAAAACATCAATTATCGCTTTGCCTCCACAGATGCTGCTTGGTTGGCCCACTGAATTGCTCCAGCAGTTTGTTATTTGCTCCAGATTCCAGCATATGCAGCCTCTTGTGTCTCCCTATTCTAGTGATTTTGCTGAATTATTGTTTTGAATTAATACTAAGAATAGGATAGCCTTGCTTTATCTAAGCTCTACATAATAAACTCATTGACATACATATTGGAGATGAAAATGCAGCTCCCAGAAAAGGACATGAGCTCCCATAGATTTTAGTATCACAATGTGTTATCGCCTTAGATCTGCTTCATGCATCACCTTTGTAGATGCGGCTTGAACCTATAGAGAGAGGTAAACACAGCACAGTCCATCACAGGTTCATCACCTCCTTCCACATGATCCATCTTCATGGGTGTGTAGCATCGGGAAGACAGTAGAGTGGCACAGCAGTAGAGTTGCTGCCTTACAGTGGAAGAGATCCGGGTTCAATCCTGACTGCTGCGGGTGCTGTCTGTACAGAGTTTGTACGTTCTCCCTGTGACCGTGTGTGTTTTCTCCGGGTGCTCCAGTTTCTTCCCACACTCCGAAGACGTACAGGTTTGTAGGTTAACTGGCTTTAGTTAAAAAAAGTGTAAATTGTCCCTAGTGTGTAGGATAGTGCTGGTAGGCATAAGGATGGGAGATTCAGCTTCATACTTCCTCTAAAGATGAAAGGAGGACAGTTTGTCCCATCTAGTCTATGCCAGCTGAAGTATTGATGCCTGTTATCCTGCCATTCCCTTTTATCTTTTTTACGGTTACGGAGAAGATACAGGAGCCTGAAAGCCCAGATATCCTCACTTACGCATAGTTGGTCCCCCACGGCAATCAGACTCCTGAACGACCATCCTTTTCATATCCCCTTTCCAGTGGTGTAGTCACGTACTCTTACTCTTAATTCAACCTCATTCAGTTTACTTTGATTTTGCATTTCAATACTTTTGTGTACCATTTCAATTTGTATAGGTGAGTGGTGGAATCTGGAAAGTGGGCGTATTGATGAGAATGTGGGGACAATAGAATGCAGGAATCATTAATAGCTGAATGGGGCTGCATTGTCAGCTGGCATAGATTGATGGGTCAAACTGTCCTCCTTTCATCTTTTGAGGAAATGTGATTTTTCATTTTCATCCTTTTCATTAGCAGAAGCTCCGTGATTCAGGCTCCACTGAGACTTCTCCCTGTGTCCTGAGTGGTGAATGGTACTTACACTGGATTGGAGAAACATTCCCGTCTCAATCTGGGAACTCGGGGGGGGGGGGGGGGGGGGGGGGGGGGGGGAACAATTCAATTTTCAGCGTGTGCGTGTAATTTTACAAGACTGTGACCCCCAGAGAGGAAAAAAAATCCATGTTCTTCATTAAATCTAATTAACAGTCCAGCCCTGTAAAGCTTCATTTACCTCCATACTACTATGTTATTTCCTGGGAGAAGCAGCAAAAAAAAAAAACACTGCAGGTGATTTGGAAAATGAGTGCTAAGAAATTTCTTACTGATTCCTAAGGCAATCAAGGATAGCTTTGAAGTTGCCTTTGGCTGATATGAACTCAAACCATCAGGGATTTCTCCCATCACACTTGCAAATTATTACTTCTGCAAGCAACTTGTGAGAATCCTTACAAACAGTCAATTCTGGAAGGTAGTAAAGTTAGCCTACAGTACATACTTGTCAGCAACTACTTTAATTCTGGTAGGCTCCATAGATGTTTGGGTCTCCCATTGCTAATACCTTGTCAAACTGCACCACATAAACAAAGGTTTTATGGAGGAAAGAGCCCAGAGCCCAATTCGCGAGATGCAGAACCATTGAAACAAGGAGAAGGGGATCTACTAATTGTGTACAATCTGTAACCATGTGTTTTCCCTATAGCTATGAGTATTGCCAAGAAGAATTAGCTTAATTCAAGTATGTTTTCAACACTAAAATATACCATTTGCATGATTTGCAGAACTAAAAATAATTTTGATCAGTCAGGAAAAAAAAGGACCAGTACAGAATACCAAGATCCATAAAGACTGGATACAATTTGGTCTATGATCTCATCATTATAGACCAAAATGGTACATCAATATATATTTACCTATCTTTAACCTTGCTTAAATCTTCTCTTTAAATTAATTTCATATTGCTTAGATTATTTTAAGAAGATTTGCTCAGGATCCATTCCTGATCAATAGTCAATAGTCAGATGTATTTGTCACGTACACAATGAAGTGCAGTGAAATGAACTTGCCAGCAGCGGTACTATAAAAAAGAATACACAATACACATAAAAAATTAACACAAACATCCACCACAGCATTTATTACTGTATGGAAGGCACAAAGTTTAGTCAGTCCTCCTCCATTTTCCCTGTGGTCGGGACCACAATCTTTTAACAGTTACCATAATCTAATAGAAAGCAAGGGTTTGGAGTGGAACTGTGACCAATGTTAATTGGAAAGTGGTGGGCAGATATTGGTTCAGAACATTGTTAGTTTAGTTTAGAGTTACAGCGCGGAAACAGGCCCTACGGCACAATGAGTCCTGGCCGAACAGCGATTCCCGCACACCAGTGTCGGCCTTATGCCGATTGGACCGATTGCTTCCAATTGGGCCCAGCGCCTAAGGGGGTCCCACGCTAATTTTCTGTATTTCGTACGGAAATATGAATTTGTGTTGTTAAATACGGATTAACAAAAAAAATTCACCTTGTTAAACGAACATGGATAAAAAACCGCTGCACCGGCCATCAGACAAAAACGATGTGTTAACTACCACTGTTCGCACTTGTTAACAGCCAGTAGTTAACACGTAGTTATACAATGTGTCATTAATGCATCGATCCACATTCCTCAATAAATGTAATTGTGTTTTGACCAAATATTAATGTCGCCGCATTCCTTTGAATAAAATTCACTGGACTCCTGTGAATTGTATTCAAAGGAACGCAGCGACATTAATACTTGGTCAAAACACGATTACATTTACTGAGGAATGTAGATTGATGTATTGATGACACATTGAGAATTTCTTAAAACTCACTTCATGATTGAGGGCTCCGGACCGCGAGCACTGGCTTCTTCTTGGTGTGCATGTAAATTAATTCACCTACGGACCCACGTTGTGTTTTTCGCTCTCTTCCTCCCTCCCTCTCTCTCTCTCTCTTGCGCACTCTCTGTCTCCCACTCCCCATCTCACCTCTCTCTCGCTCTTTCATTCCCTCTCACTTACCCTGTCGCCTCGGCATTCCCAGAATCATTTGATGTTTTGCGGTGACGGCTGCATCTGTGGTTCCTTTCTGTTGGGGGGGGGGGTGTGGGGGGAAGGGGATTCCTGGTCTGCGGCGGCTCCTGGTCCATTCCCTCTGCGGGTGCCACCTTGCCTGCTGAGATCCTCCAGCACTCTGGTTTTTTAGTCTCTGGAGTTGAAGGTGGACACGGGGCTGTGGTGGCAGAGCGGGACGGGCAGCGGCTCTGGGGAGAGGGTTGCATTTCTGGTCGAGACCCTTCTTCAGACAATCACAAGTACTCTCACTGATGAGAGTTCAGTTCAGTTTAAAGAAGGGTCTTCTCTCCAGAGTCGCTGCGCTGCCTGTCCTGCTGAGTTACCCCAGCAGTCTATCTTCAATTTCAGAGTTAAATAAAATTGATCACGGGCGCCAAAGGTTAGTTGTTAGCCAAGAAAGATAGATCAAGAACGATGTTGCTGTATTGAGGGACAGCCAAGTCTATCCCTCATTGCTCGCAGCTAATGGGAAGCGGCTGTAAAGTGGGAAGCTGCTGTAAAAGGACGGTGCTGCTGGCGGTAGAGTTCCTTTCACAGCGTGTGGGGTGTCTGCCAGGGGTAAAGTTGCGGGGTGGGCAGGAGCGTTGAGAAAGAGGGGGTCGGGGATCATGCCAGCATCCAGCTCAAGAGCCGGTCAGCGGGTGATGGATAACAGGACAGCGGGTGGTGGAGTTTACTCCATATGTCAGTGCGAGTAATCTCAATTGGTCCCTTGTTCGCACTGACACAGGAGTAAGCTCCACTGCCCACTGTCCTGTTATCCATTACCCGCTGACCCACTCTGCTCGACGATTTGTGCGCTTGAGCTGATCCCCTCACTGTTCTGACAGAGAGCACTGCCAGAGGTGAGCGGGCCTGCAGAAGGTCCCGGCGGCCGCTCGTAGCCATGTGAGCTGCTCCCTCCCCGGCCACAATGCGGTGGCTCTGCGCCCGGAGCCCTGTAGCAGCGGTGAATGAGTGGGTTACTGGATTGATCCCCATCCCCCTCCTTCTCAACGCTGCTGCCCTCCCCGCAACTTTACACCTGGCCAGACTCCCCACATGCTGCGAAAGGAACTCTCCCTCCAATTGGGTCTTTGAACTAGTATTTTCAATCAATCAACTGATTCAACTTGTCCCGGTGTGCACCCGTTTGTTCCACCAACTCTCCACCTGCAGTCACCATCTACCTCCCACCATTCAGTAATTCAGAAAGAAGTAGATTTGGAAGCCTTGGGCAAATTGAATTGTTACTTTCTTTTTTTTAATTTTTTATTTTTAGGGAGAGGAGAACAATTTAAGATTTTTTTAAAGCTGACTGACTGCCTACCTGCCTGCCCTGCAAAATTACTCACGGCACATGCCTGAATATGACTAATTTATAATTATATATTTCTATTTCTATGAAAAGTGTTCCCAATTGGGCCCCGCACCTCCTATGGCCGGCACTGCCACATACTAACACTATTTTATATACACTAGGAACAATTTACAATTTAACTGATGCCAATTAACCTTTAAACCTAGGTACGTCTTTGTATTGTGGGAGGAAACCAGAGCACCCGGAGAAAACCCATGCAGGTCATAGGGAGAACGTACAAACTTCATACAAACAGCACCGGTGGTCAGGAATGAACCCGGGTCACTGATACTGTGAGGCAGCAACTTTCCCACTGTGTTACTGCCCCAGCCTTTCTGTGCCAACAGACGGCTGAATATTTCAGTCTGCTATTGTTTTGGGGTTTTTTTCTACACGGATATATTACATTTTTGTGGAAGACTGTTATTTTTAAGGAACACTTTAAGGTTTTGAGAGGAAATTCCAAAAGGACATAAATGCCTTAATGCCAATAGACAACAGACAATTCACAATAGGTGCAGGAGTAGGCCATTTGGCCCTTTGAGCCAGCACCGCCATTCAATGTGATCATGGCTGATCATCCCCAATCCATACCCCGTTCCTGCCTTCTCCCCATATCCCCTGACTCCGTTATTTTTAAAAGTCCTATCTAGCTCTCTCTTGAAAGCATCCAGAGAACCTGCCTCCACCGCCCTCTGAGGCAGAGATTGTTGCCGAATCACCAACATCATGAGGCCAAAATTGGAGTGTTGTTGAAAGGTTGAAAGAAAAGAACACAGAGGTGACAAGCCCTTGGAAGAGTTTTAAACAAAATCTCTTGCAAAAAAAAAAGTTCTTTCCTTTAAACTCTCACCACCTCAATGCCCAAAACTATATTTTAATAAACCACATAATAATGCATAATTATAATTATGACTTGAAGTTGTGCAAGAACATATTAATTAATTCAATTTTATTTATGTTACATTGATAAAATACAACATTAACAGTGATGAGAGCATTGGAATATATATCAGCACAACTCAAATGACAAATGTTACTTTATGAATCTTATAATGCAAACTCCACTGCCAATCTTATATCATCTAACTTGGTAGAAATATAATCTGGGTCATATTATTATTCATTATAAACTAATTTAAATCAAATCCTACATTTAGAGCTGCAAAGAAAAGTAATGAGCTTGTTATTTTGGTCTAGATCTGATGAAATACAGCGTAACCACTATCCAAAGCAGAGCTATTAATAATCTCAGCTAGTTGCTATGATCATTTAGTATTACCTATTTGTAACATGGTGTCATAGGTAACAAATACACTGAACAAAATGGAAGCTGATCAATCGTGAGCAAAGACCTTGCCAATTCTATAATTCAGTAGCATAGATTTACCTTGACAGGCATAGCTTAGATCCAGAATGGCTGATGAAAGCACAACATTGGGAAGAGCTGAAAATTAGATCAGGTAAAGGGTTAGACACAAAATGCTGGAGTAAATCAACGGGTCAGGCAGAAACTCTGGGGGAAAAGAAATAGGTGATGAACCCTTCTTCAGGTAAGTATTGTCTATTGTCCATTGTGAGGGGGGAGAAATTATAAGAGGAACCTGCGGGGCAACTTTTTTTACACAAATGGTGGTAGGTACATAGAGCGAGTTGCTGGAGAGGATAGTTGAGGCAGGTACTATCATAATCTTTAAGAGATATTTAGACAGGATATGGATATGATAGGTTTAGAGAGATATGGGCCAAATGCAGGCAAGTGGGACTAGTGTAGCTGTCGTATGTTAGTTGGTGTGAGCAAGTTGGGCTGATATGACCATTTCCACGCTGTGTGACTCTATTGGGAGGAGAGTACAGAAATGTCAACACAATTCTTGCATATGTCAATGAAAGCATCTGTTAAAAAGGAGATAAGGAGGAATTTCCTTAGTCAGAGGGTGGTGACAAAAGAAGAGATTCAAAGACGCCTTGAAAGCCAGCATGAAAAAATGTGAAATCGACATCAACAATTGGGAAACCAATGCCAAGGGCAGGAAACTCTGGCGAACCATCATCCATGAAGGAACAGTGACCTTCAAAGCCACAGATGCACATAATTAGAAGAAAAGAGAAGAAAACAGAAAGAGAGGCAGCTACAACCAAAGGATGATCTGCCATCTGGAATTACCTGCCAAAGAACTTTCAAAGCCAGGGTTGGGCTCATCAGTCACCTGAGAGTCTATAAAAGCAACGGAACGTAGACCATCATCCTTGACCTCAAGGGATAGCCACGACGACAAATCTGTGGAATTCATTGCCACAGAAGGCTGTGGAGGCCAAGTCAAGGTGGAGATTGATAGATTCTTGATTAGTGTGGGTGTCAGGGGTTATGGGGAGAAGACAGGGGACTGGGGCTGAGGAAAAGATAGATCAGCCACGATTGAATGGCAGAGCAGTTTTGATGGACCGAATAGCCTAATTCTGCTCCTATAAGCTATGAACTTATGAACATCTGAACTTTATCATAATGTTGTTACTGCAGACTGTGGTGTCTTGGATAAGTTCAGTGAAGGGCAGATGAAATAAAGAAAGAAGCATTTTAAATCTTTTTTTACACATGGCACAGGTAGAATCACCTCTGGCCTCAATGAAATGTTCGTCTGGAAAAATAATTTTCTCTTTACAAACTGTCAGAAGTCAACTTTTCTAACAATCATTTCACAAGGCTGGAAATTTGCCACCATAGACTTGGCTTCTGTTAAACATTGATTTTCTGGTCTGTAGAATTTCAGTCACATTACTAGCCCATGAAGTACAAAGTGGAAGAGTGATTATTTTAACTTTGTTGTAAATGGGAAAACTAAATGCCTTGTTGAAAGTATCAATTACAGGTCAGGGACAGATTTCAGATTTGGAGATTTCTTGCAGTTTATCCAATGTTATATATCGCTAGCCAACTCACAGTGTTTGCTGCTCCACATGGTCTCATGTTGTCATGGTCGTAGAGTTATACAGCATGGAAACAGGCCCTTTGGCTCAACGCGTCCATGCCGACCAAGTTGCTTAACCAAGCTAGTCCTACTTGTCTGTTCCTTTCCAGTGTCTCTTGAAATACAGAATCAAGGCATATGAGGAGAAAGCAGGAATGGGGTACTGATTTTGCATGATCAGCCATGATCATATTGAATGGCAGTGCTGGCTCGAAGGGCCAAATGGCCTACTCCTGCGAACCCTATTTTCTATGTTCTCTAGATGTCTAGATACGACATATATTGCCCTCACTAGATCCATATTGCCCTCGTCTTCGACTCGGGCAATATGTCTTCAGGCAATATAATTCAAGGCCAGTCATTTAATTGCTATTATTGTACTGGCCTCCATCACTTCCTCTGGCAGTTCATTCCATACACACACCATCTTCCTTAAGCCCTTTAGTTACAGATTCCTCTACCTCAGTGACAAGAAAATACCTAAGCACCATGTCTATTCTTCTAATCTACGCCCCTCACGATTTGAGATATAAAGTGCAGCTCCCTCAAACCCCATCGATGTAGGTCTCTCGCTGTCTGGTGCTGCCCGTATGGAGATTGCATGTTCTCCCCGTGACCACACATGTTTCCTCTTGGGAGCTCTATTTTCCTTCCCATGTCCCAAAGATTTGCTGGTTGTTTTCTTCAACAGTGTTTTCTTGTCATATGTTCCAGATAGAACAATTAAATTCTTACTTGCTGCAGCACAACAGAATATATAAACACAGTACTCTGTAAACAATATGATAAACAAGAGAGAAAAAAAGTTCAGTGTGTGTGCGTGTGTATATACACGCACTCATACAGACGCGCGCGCGCACACACACACACACACACACACACACACACACACACACACACACACACACACACACACACACACACACACACACACACACACACACACACACACACACACACCTGCATAATCAATCACACTCTGGCCACTCCCTCTTCTCCCCTCTCCCATCAGGCATAAGGTATAGAAGTTTGAAAACGCACACCACCAGATTCAGGGACAGTTTCTTCCCAGCTGTTATCAGGCAACTGAATCATCCTACCACAAACAGAAAGCAGTCCTGAACTACTATCTTCCTCTTTGGTGCTTGGACTATCCTTGATCGGACTTTGCTGGCTTTACCTTGCACTACATATTATTCCCTTATGTATCTATATACTGTAAATCGATCGATTGTAATAATGTACTGTCTTTTTGTTGACTGGTTAGCACGCGACCAAAGGTTTTCACTTTACCTCGGTACACGTGATAATAAACTAAACTGAACTAAACTATGAACTACGAATGGTCTTGGTTGCACCAGGGACTTTGGGCTTTTATTTTGCACTGATATTGGGGGTTTATCTACTTGAGAGCAGCAGAAGTAAAGGTTTGGCACTTTTATCAGTCTGTGTTATTCTCACACTTAACTCTTACTGCTTTGTGTTTGCTAAGTTTTCTCATGCATCCAGGTATAGATACATTACATCACCTTAATATAACAGGTTCATTGAGTAGAACTAGATTCAGAAACCAAAATTAAGAGGGACACAAAATCTCTGGAGCGAAGGAATGGGTGATGTTTCGCGTCGAGACCCTTCGTCAGAGTTAAAAGATACTGGTTGGAGATTGGTTAGAGCTCCTGAATGGCACAAATGTCACTTGACCCCAAGGTGCAGGTGAATGCTACAATCTGAGGATAGTTGAATGTGGAGAGAAAAAAAACAACTGGATAATGTAAGATCAGTATAAATTGGTGATTGATGATCAGCGTAGACTTGGTGGATCAGGCTATGTGATTCCATGACCCTGTCCAGGGATAGTTGAACGTAATCGAGATTGAGCTGTGTACTGGCATGAAATGTTTCATTAATCACAAAGAGAACTAAACTCTGCAGTCGTCAACAAAAAACGAGACATATGATTTTAAGACCCAGGTCATTGATTGATCTGCCCTGACAGTACAGATTGTGGATGTAATGGATCTGGATACCAATGCACAAAAACTTCGAAAGCAATCTAATCTCAATTGCTTCCTAAATTCCTATTGCTGCACAAATGGCTGCCTGCTGAGATCCTCTCCTTTTCCTCATCCTCTCTCTACAAGCATTTTCTCCTGCTCTTGTAGCCACTTTTCCTTCTCCCAACCATGCTCAATGTTCAGACAAAGGCTGCCAGAAGTCCTAGAGAAACTATTCTGTCTTTAAATCAGCTAAGTACGGACAGTCCAGTAGAGTATTGCCACACCGAAGCACATCCCCGATTACAGATCTACAGATCCCACATGCAAGAGGTGCCATGCCTCGGTGCCATTTTCAAAGTCCAGTCCACGCTCTAGTTGTTAAAGCAGTGGCCATTCCAGGCATGCCCCAGACTGTCTGTGCATGTGGTTATTATTGTGGTAACCTGCATGTGGTTAATAGTATGGGAGTAACAAGAATGCTCTTGGTATGGCAACAATGAGTACATTTAATGTCAGTGGCATGGCTTTTGATGTAGTTTAAGCTATCAATTAATATCCTACATTGGGGAAAGGTTAATTTTGATGGCAACAGCAGGAACTTGCAAAGGTTGATTGGGGGGAGGGGGGGGGGGTGGTTGAGACTATATTCAGGTAAAGGGGAATCTGACAAGTGAGGGGCTTTTAACAGTTAGATAGGGAGAGGTCCAGAACAGCATGTTCCCATTAGACTGAGGGCAAGAATGGCAGGAGCAGGGAACCCTGGTGCACGAGGGATGCTGAGACTCTCGATAGGAAAAAGGAGTCATATGCCAGGTTTAGGCCGCTGGCAAGCACATCTCTTGAGGAATATGAAGGATGTAGGAGTAAAAGGGAAATCAGGAGGGTAAAAAGAGGACGAGATAGCTTTGGCAGATAAGGTCAAAGAAAATCCTATGACATTTTAAGAGCAAGAGAGAATAAGGCCCTTTAAGGATCAATGTAATTGTCCATATGTGGAGTCACAGGAGATAGGTGAGGTCTTAAATGAAATTTCTTATCTGTATTTACTGTGGAGAAAATCATGGCAGCTAGAGAATTTAGGTAAGAGATTAGTGATGTCTTGAAAGAAATCAACGTTAGAAAAGAGTAGGTTGTGGCAGTCTTAAAGCACACCAAGGTAGATAAATCTTTAGAGCCTGACCTTGTGTATCTTGTGATATTGTGTGGAGGTAGATAAAAATTTTCAGTTGATGTGGCAGAGTGTATCATTGTTCATCACAGGAGAGGTAGCTAATGTTGTACCTTTGTCTACAGACAAGCAAGTAAACTACAAAATGCTGGAGCAACTCAGCAGGTCAGACAGCTTTCTTGAAGAACATGGATAGATGACATTTCAGGTCGGGACCCTTCTTCAGAATGGTCAGCCCTCAGCAAAGGTCTTACCTTGGTACACCTGCATCCATGCCTCAACGAGTTCTGAGCCTGTCATGATGTTGGATTCTTCTTCTGTCACCTCTGCCTCCAGGCCCTTTTCTCTGGCAAGGAGTCCTCATTTCACAGCGGTGACCCCTTCTCCAGCTCCAACGTACCTCCTCCTCATGGACTCCACGTGCCAGCCTTCTTCTACCCTCTCTGGACTTTTAAAATTTTCCAACAGGCAGCACAACACCAACTGTCTTGACTTCTCCATTCTTCTACGCATTGCAATCTCATCCCTTCTGAATGCACAGCCCTCCGCTCAATGTAAAATCAATATTAAACATTAAAGTATTGTCTGCAGTGCAATATTGTAGTAGTGCAATAATTGTCCCTTTCAAATTTCAAAATGTTGAGATTAACAGCATGAATCTCATTTATAATCAAAATTAATTTCAAGAGTTCAAACAAACTCAATAATTACAGAGTTAATCAAGGTAACCATGACTTTAAAATATTCATTTTTTATAACAATTTTAACTGCTACTTTACAGAAACAGGATTAGAAATGTTTTGGAAGGGAATTTTCACCCAGCATTATTTGGTTGTTTATTGGGATTTTCTAATGATTTCCTTTCAACTCTGAATACCTTGTCACCAGGTACCTAGAACATAGAACAGTACTGCACAGGAACAGGCCCTTCAGCCTACAATGATCATGGCGAACATAATGCCAAGTTTTTTGTTTTAGTTTTTAATTTTATAGATACAGTGCTGAAACAGGCCCTTTGGCCCACCAAGTCCTCACCCACCAGTGATCCCCACATACTTACATTGTCCTACACACATTATGGGCAATTTACAATTATACCATGCCAGTTGACCTACAAACCTGTATGTCTTTGGAGTATGGGAAGAAACCAGAGCACCCGGAGAAAACCCATGCAGGTCATGGGGAGAACGTACAAACTCCGTACAGACAGCCCCATACTCAGGATCAAATCTGGGTATCTGGTGCTGTAAGGCAGCAACTCTACCGCTGCGCCACCGTGCCGCTACATAAGTATGATCCATATCCCTCTTCCCTGCCCAGCTAAGGCCAGAATGTTTTAATTAAATGTTCTCTGAGCTGCGATCATGAAGTCAGTAAAAACTTTCTCTTTTTATCTCTTTGAATATGTCCACAGTCCTACGCATTCACCTTGGACTATGAACATATATCATTTTCAAATTAAGGAAGCAAATTATGACGCGTGAACGATTTGATTTACTAACTAACTCATCTAATTAAATTATCAATCTTAGTGAAGAACATTAGTTCCGATTAACTAATCTTTCAAATTAACAAATATCATTGTCTGCATTCTACTTCACTCAAATTGAACCATCTCCTTCACAAATCCAGTTAATTTACAACTGTTTACATTGTAGTTCATTAAGATGGTATCCTGCTTTTCACAAAGTGGAGGAGAAATATCACGGAAAATGTGTTGAGGCTAGAATAGATCAGCCACGATCATGTTCAATAGTGAGTTGAAAACAAATTGTCACAGAATCTCTGTATTCTTTTTCCACAGCAGAGAGACTTGAGAGGTTGACTAGCCTATTCCTGTTCTGATGTTCTTGTGTTCTGTTAATTTTCATCACTGATTCATAGTTAGAAGTTAACAGTTATGTAAAAATGTAACCAATAATTCAACCTTTTACACTGCCATTGAAATTATGATTGGTTTTAAACAGCAGAATTTAATTAAGTGAGAGAAATTAAGAACTACGGTGCAGATCAAAATTGGGTGACATTTTTAATAACCATTTGCCCTTCCCCAACCTAATACCAGGAAAGAGCGAGACTTGTAACAAACAATGGAGGTGTAACCAGATTGGATTTGTCAATGTGCAAAAACTAGAACGGAAACCCTGGAAATATTAAGCAGGTCAAGAATCAACTGTGGAAAGAGAAATTATTGTTGTTGTCTGTCATGTTGATTTTTTTGGTCTTTTTTTCCCAACTGATGATGACTGACTCATTGAATGTGTCTAGCATTTTCTCTGTTTCATATTTCTGGTTTTCTTTGAAACTGGGAATCCGAGACACATTTTATTTTTGTTTCTGCAAAACTATATTGGGTTTTCCTATTCATTGAACTTTGTTATTATTTGTTTATTGTTTTATTTATTGAGTACTATGTTTAGAACATAAAGCATAAAACATAGAACAGTACAGCACAGGAACCTTTGGCACACGATGTTTATGCTGGATATTGTGCCGAGCTGAACTGATCTTATCTACCTGCACATGACCCATATCCCTCTATTCCCTGCACTTCCTTGTGCCTATCCAAAAGCCTCTTAAACGGCACTATCGTATCAGCCTCCATCACCACCCCAAGCAATGCGTTCCAGGTCCGCATCACCCTCTGTGTAAAAAACTTTCCCCCCCACATTTCCATTGACTTTCCCCCTCTCATCTTATAGTTATGCCCTCTAGTGTTGGATAATTCCACCCTGGGAAAAAAGGTTTTGACTATCTACCTTATCTACACCTTTACAAACCTGTTGTTTTGCTACAAGTAAGAATTTCATTGCTCCATTTTGGTACATACGACAATATAACACTCTTGACTTGACAAATCTGCAGATTTAAAAAAAATGATTTTCACTTAGAATTGGTCGTGAAATAAATCTGCAGTTTATTATAATGGTCTGACCCCTTGTGATTATACATGTCCTCAAAAAGGTAAGATGCAGTCACATTAAAATATGTCTGTAAGAAACAAACCTTAATTGAATTTTCTGATCTTATCTCAAATTTTGAGTACTTGCTATTTTACTTTGGCTATTTATTTTCCCTGAAATGAGCCCCAAATGGCAGATTAATAACCCCTTAATAAGAATCTGAAGGAGGATCCCAACCCAAAATGTCACCCACCCTCTCCCTCCACAGATGCTGCTTGAGCCATTGAATTACTCCAGCACTCTGCGTTTTGCTCAAGATTCCAGCACCTGCAGTTTCTTGTGTCTATCTTCATGGCATAATTTTAGAAAATATAAACTCAGTGATGGTGTAGTGATGGAATTGAGCTTTTCAACTTTATGAAGCAGTTAAACACAAGTTACAAGATTATAAAGAGACAGAGAGAGAGCACAGTTACAGACGTTGCGGCCCACTGAGTCTGCGTCGAGCATCCATTTTACACTAATCTTACCTTAATCTACTTTATTCTCCCCAGATTCCCATCAATTTCCCCCAGATTCTACCATTCACCAACACACTAGATCAAAAATGTAAACTCTGACAAATTTATAGATACATGACGTAGCAAACCAGAGCATCCATAGGAAACCCACACAGTCACGAGGAGAACCTGCAAATCCACACACACAGCTCTGGATTAAGGTCACTGGTGTTGTGAGGCAACTGTTCTCATAGCTGTGTCACTATTGTTGCAGAAAACAAGAAAAACACAGCTTACTGTATTCTTAAATCTATTCCTGAGTTCTAATTGTATCATGTAGTGTTTGTGTAGTGGAGTTTGCGGTTAGTTCAATGCACCTATGCGTCTGGCTTGTCTTGCCAATGTGGATAGAGGCACAGAGTCTCTTGCCGAGACTAGGGGAATCGAGAACCAGAGGGCATAGGTCTAAGTGAGGGAGGAAAGATTTAATAGGAACCTGAGGGGTAACTTTTTCACACAAAGGTAGCGAATGTGAGGAATGAGATGCCAGAGGAAGTAGTTGAGAAACATTTTAACAATGCTCAAGAAACATTTGGACAGGTACATGCATAGGACAGGTTTGGAGCTCAATCGAGAGTGGGAAAGTGGAAAATTATTTCTAGCTCTTTGGTGGACTTTGATGGCAAGTTCCATCTACACTCGTCCCACCTGCCTGTGTTTGGCCCATATCCCTCTAAACCTGTCCCAACTACGTACCTGGATAATTGATTTTCAAACGTTGCAATAGTCCCAGCCTCAATACCTCCTTCAGCAGCTCGTTCCATATACCCAGCAACCTTTATGTGAAAATTTAATTATGTGATTCCTATTAAATCTTTCCCCCTTCACCTTAAACCTATGTCCTCTGGTTATCATTTCCCCTACTCTGGGCAGAAGACTCTGCCTACCCGATCTATTCCTCTCATGATTTTATACACCTCTATAAGATCACCCCTCATCCTCCTGCGCTCCAATGAATAGTCCTAGCCTGCTCAGCCTCTCCCTGTAGCCCAGACCTACGAGAACTGGTAACATCCTTGTAAATCTTCTCTGTACCCTTTCCAACTTAACATCTTTCCTGCAACGGGTGCCCAGAGCTGAACACAATATTCTAAATGCGGCCGCACCAATTTTTTATTTAACTGCAACATGACCTCCCAACTCTGACTGATGAAGACCAATGTGCTAGAAGCCTTTTTGACCACCTTATCTACCTGTGAGGCCACCTTCAAGGAACTATGTACCTGCACTCCTAGATCATTCTGCTCTACAACACTCCCCAGAGCCCTACCATTCACTGTGTAGGTCCTGCCCATGTTAGACTGTAGTCCATGTTAGACTGCACTTCTCAGTATTAAATTCCATCAGCCATTCCTCAGCCCATCTGGCCAACTGATCAAGATTCTGCTCCAATTTTTGACATCCATCTTCACTGTCTGCAATACCACCTACTTTTGTATCATCTGCAAACTTGCTAATCTTGCCATGTATGTTCTCATCCAATGCCATGTACTTGCTCATCCAAAAGTTAACTTTTAAAATGAAATGAAATCAAATAAGAGAAAATTTCAATAAGGTCCAACAGCATCACTAATGCATTGCTTGGGATATTTCATTGGTCTCTCCAACAATATCACTTTCAACTGAATTACTCCTGTATAATTGTAAAAAGCCTCTGATGGCTAAAAAATAAATTTGATTCAGTGCCTGTGTGATTGTTACACCTCATTCTATATTTATAAACTCTTACTTTTAAGAACTTGATTAAAAAACACACTGCACGACTCTCTAGGCAACAGATAGTTTTCAACAGTTTCTTATGACTTTATAATTTTAATAATCAGCCACGGAGAAATTAAAATTTCATAAAACTGTTAATCTCTGCGATTAAAATCCATTATTCAGAGTTACCAACTAGAAGTGAACTTGCAGCAAAACTAGGAATAGATTAAACATTGAACATATCCTGCATCCTGGTTCAGAAGTAAATCAGTGATGGAAATAGTTATGGCAATAAAAAGTTATTAATCAAAGATGTCAACTCCGTTTCTCTTTGCATAAATTCTGCCCTGACCTGCTGAATATCTCCAGCAGATTCTACCTTCAAATGCATCCTTGCACCAACGTTAGTGGGAGAAGAATTGTAAACAATCGAATGATACATTGAGCCTTTGTGCGAGAAATATCTTCACGTAAAACCTGAATACATATTTGAGTGGGAAGAGCTTTAACACACATCAAAAAAACTTGTAAACATTGATCCACGGTCTCTGAGACTGGAAGGGAAATTGAAATATTGATGAGCGATAGTCTTCTATAGGTTTCAAAATTGGGTGATTGACTTAATTTAATTCTACTTATCGTTACCAGTTATCTGATGTCAAGTGTGTGCCACTCAGGTAAAAAAGGGTCCTCTTTGAGACTTGTTTTGACTGTTCGATTGCCAAAATGGGCCGAATTACAACAGCATCAATTGGGACACTTATTAGAAAGCAAATTGAATGTCATGGACTGAAATCTGATATAATGCTATCTATAGTGATCTAAAAGGTTATCTAACCTAATCCAATGTAATATCTATATAAGCACATATGTTGTGCTTATCACTTTTATTTTACCAGAAACCACATTATGCTTAATTGATAATATGATTTTCAACCACTGGAATTCCAGGCCTGCAGGCCAACATTATGGATCCTGCTCTCAACGTGCATCGTTACACTCAATAAAGTTAAGCTATTAATTTCTTACACACTAGAAATAGCTCTTTCTAAATAAGGATTTGCACAGTTGTACAGTTGTGATCTGAGAAAACAGATGAGACCCCACGTGACTGCTTTGAGTCAGGTGGACTAGCCCATATTGAAGAGCTATGTGGCCAATCTAAACGCCACTGCTTACAGACTTCACCAGTAAGAGTGACGAGTACTGTGTATGAAACAAGTCAGTCCAAGTGGTCCCCAAACAGAAACCATGGATGAACCATGAGGTCCACTCCCAAGTGAAGTCCAAGTCTATGGCATTGAAGTTTAATGATCCCAACCAGTGCAGGAAATCTAGGTACAAAAAAAGGTATTTTTGCGTAATTGGGTATTTTTAAGGAGGAGATTGATAGATTCTTGATCACTAAGGGTATCAAGAGCTATGGGGAGAAGGCAGGAAAACGGGGTTGAGAGGGAAAGATAGATCGGCCATGATTGAATGGTGGAGAAGATTCAAAGTGCCGAATGGCCAACTTCTGCTCCAATGACATGACGTTATGAGTTTATAAACCCAGAGACAATTCCAGGCCAAGCCGGAGTCCCAGAATAATCACATTATGATTGTGGGTAATAAAGCGAATTTGGCCAGTACCACTGGTAGAAATGCATCACTCCATGAAAAGCTCAAAATGTTCATAAATTCATGTGTCGACTCGGCTTGTATTCACTAGAATTTAGAAGGATGGGAGGGGATGTTATAGAAACATATAAAAATCTTAATCGATTGGACAGGCTCGATGCAGGAAAAATGGTCCCGATGTTGGGGGAGTCCAGAATCAGGGATCATAGTTTAAGAATAAAGGGTAGGCCATTTGGAACTGAGATGAGAAAAAAACTTCTTCACCCAGTGAGTTGTGAATCTGCGGAATTATCTGCCACACAAGGCACTGGAGACCAATTCACTGGATGTTTTCAAGAGAGAGTTCGATTTAGCTCTTAGGGCTAAGGGATATGGAGAAAATGCAGGAACGGTGTACTGATTTTAGATGATCAGCCATGATCATATTGAATGGCGGGGCTGGCTCGAAGAGCTGAATGGCTTATTCCTGCACCTATTTTTCTATGTTTCTATGCTTCTATATGTTTATAAGCGATAGGAGCAGAATGAGGCCATTCAGCCCACCAAGTCTACGCTCCCATTCAATCATGGTTGATCTATCTTTCCCTCTTAACCCCATTCTCCTGCTTCTCCCCATAGCCGCTGACACCCATACTAATCAAGAATTAATCTATCTCTGCCTTAAAAATGTCTATTGACTTGGTCTCCACAGCCGTCTGTGGCAATTAATTCCATGATGTTCTATGTCTGCAATGAATACACCTGCCCCAACAGCCCTGGATGCATCTATTCCCATGGTCACCATTGCAGATGTCAAATCAGCCTTCCTGAGAAGAACCCACAGAAAGCAATTAGACCGGATGGAGTCCCCAGTCATGTCCTCAGAAGCTGTGCGGATTGGCTAGCAGTAGTGTTTGTGGACATCCTTAACTACTTGAAACAATGTACTGAGTTACCCACCTGGTTAAGAAGATTACTATCACCCCATCATGAAATGCTTCGATGGGCTGGTTATGGTGCACACCAACTCCATTCTTTGCAGACAGCCTAGATCCCCTGCATTTTGCCGATGGCTGCGACAGGTCCATGGCAGATGTCACCTCCCTGGCCCAACACCTATCGCTGGAACATCTGGATAACCATAATTCCAACTCCAAACTTATCTCCAAACTCCAGAACCCCAGTCTCACAACCCCCTCTGCAACTGGACCCTGACCCATAGTCAGCAGTCAATAAGAAAAGACCATAAAACATTCTCCACAATAATTCTCAACATTGGTGCCCCACTAGGCTGCTGAGGGTGTGCGAACCGGAGTTGGTGTGGGCAGCTGTGGCTGTAAGCAGCAGGAGCCTGATCTACTGTTGTACTATTCTATGGAAGCATCGGGATTATCAAGGACTGTTCAAATATTCTCTCTTCTTCCCTCTCCCATCAGGCAGAAGACACAAAAACTGCTCGTACCACAGATTCAACAACTGCTTCTCTCCCACATGAGCTGAGGTTGTATTCCCAATCTTTCAATCTACCTTGTTGCAGCCCATGCACCCTTTTTTTAAACACATTTTCTCTGCAGCTGCAACACCACATTATGCACTGTTTACTTTTTCTTTTCTTTTACAGTGTCTGTTGTACTCATGTATGCTATGAAAACACACATATATTTCATGATATGCCTGGATATCATGCATAACAAAGGTTTTCATTGTATCTTGGTGCGTGTGACAATAATAAACCAACATCAATTACAATACCAGGCATTTAATCTTTAAATGTTCACTGGACTGATTTGTTGGATAATAGGACTCCCATATGAAGCCTCTGCCTGCAGCCCGTTTGTTTTTCTATCTTTTTTTTTTATTTTTAGTCAGTTTAAAGTTTGTTTTTGGGGGAGTCTTTAACTTTTCTATGTGGGGGAGGGGGGCAGGGTAAGGGGGAAACTAACTCCCAGTCGCTTCATGGCGGGGACGCGACTATTTCTCCGAGTCGCGTCCTCGCCCCCCACCTCACGGCCTACCTCCTGGATCGGAGCGGCCTTTCCTGCTGGGGACCGGGAACCGGACCAGAGCTGCAACAGCAGCGGCGCTGGAGTTACCGCGGAGCTGGCGATGCCTACCTGGGTCGCCGTTGGAGCTCCGGAGCGTTGGGCCGCTGCTCCAACATCGTGGAGATCTGCTTTAGAGAGATCCCAACGCGGGCGGCGCTGAACAACTCCCTGGAGTCCTGGGACCCTTTGCCGAGGGCCTCCAGCGTTGCATCTCCACCCGGCGCGGCCAGTGGACTTTGGGAGCCGCGGACTCCGGTAGGAGGGGGCCAACGCAGGGTCCAGACCGCTGAGGACATCCCCCAGCCCCGACGTCGTACTTGCATCACCCCGGGGAGCGGTCCTGTACATCGGGCCGCCCATAGTGGCGACTGCAGGGGGCTCGGGGAGGCCCCGACCACGGGGGAACATTGGGAAGAGACTGACTTTGGTGCCTTCCCTCACAGTGGGAAATTTTGATCCTGCTGTGGGGGGATGTTTTATGTTGAATTCTATCTATTCCATGTTGTGTTCTTTATTTTTACTGTATGGCTGTATGGTGATTTAATTTTGCTGTGCCAATTGGCACATGTGACAAATAAATGCATCTTATCTTATCTTATCTTATAAGTTCAACTAAGTTTGTATTTATCATAGTGAAGAATTGAGTGAGTATTCAATTGAAATTTACAAAATATGTACAGGCTGAATGTGAGGAGAATTTTTCCTCTGGCTGTGGTATCCAGAATGAGAGATCATAGATAGTCTCAGATAGTCTCAGAGTAAAGGGCCTGTCCCACTTGGCCATCATTTACGCAACAGGTCGGTAGTGACTGACGCGCAACGGTCGTGTGCGATGGTCGGGCGCGTCACCATGCATCCGCACAGCCATCTGGAGCATGTGACATAATTTGAAGATAGACACAAAATGCAGGAGTAACTCAGCGGGACCGGCAGCATCTCTGGAGAGAAGGAATGTATGATGTTTCGGGTCGAGACTCTTCTTCAGTCGGATGAAGGGTCTCGACCCAAAACATCACCCATTGCTTCTCTCCAGAGATGCTGCCAGTCCCGCTGAGTTACTCCAGCATTTTGTATCTATCTCCAATCATCTTGGCCCTGCTCTGGGAGTAGAAGTAGGAGCGGATCCGGACTGCAACAGCCGTGAGCCCCAGGCCGAGTTGGGCGATTGTTTGCCTGCTTCTGCTGCTGTTTGAGGTCAGATGTTGCATCGTGCCAGGGTCTTGGGCCTGTCCCACTTTGGCCGTCAGTTAGGCAACAGGCTGTTGGCGCGCAAAGATTCGTTCGCTACAAAATTTCGGAGCGCCGCGCGATACCACGCACAGCTCCATACCCCTCACGCTCCTCAGTGGTACCGGCCCCGCGCGGCCACACAATGCCCGTGTGCCTCAACGCGACGACGAGGTCGCGTAATTTGCATGCCAAGGACACGTAAATGGGACAGGCCCTTCTCTCCCTCTCTCTCTCTCGGGGCCAGTTGGGAAGCGAGATGCAAGCAACAACTGACCGTTGAAATGCTCCAGTGTACTCGATGAAATAAAGTTGGACTTTATCATGAATGTGTTCTTATTCATTGAGCCACCAATAAACATGGTGTCAGAGTCTTGAATCACATCTCCATCTATCTTGCCTAAATTTGTTTTAGTTAATTTTTTAACATTGAAAATGGATAGTTCTTTATGCAGACCAGATCCTTTGATATTCGACAGTGATCTTCCTGAACGATGGCGCATTTTTTCAGGTGGAATTCGGGGTTTTCATTGATGCAGCCCACCCTACAGCTGCACCCCACACCGTTGCATCAATTCTCCTCAATGTGGCGGGCAGAGACGCTGCCCTGTGGGCACAGGATTTCTACTACGCCCCGGAACATACAGATCTGGTAACACATGTTGTGACCCCAGCAGAGTCCATCAGAGACCCGGCCTGCATCCTCTGAAAGTTCAGAGACCTGTGCCAACTTCGCACCAACGTTATCACCACCTTCTATAGGTCCCCATGACCAGCATTGACTCCTTAACAATCGCCTAAACCCCCAGGGAGGGTAACTGATCATCTAGTCAATAACTGTGGTAATTGTGGTGGCTCACACCCGAAATTTCGTAAGCAATGCCCCGCTTATGGCAAATCTTGTCTCTATTGTAAATAGATAGGCCATTTTATCTGCCACGCCCGTGCCAATAGAACCCAGTCACAACAATCTCTCTATGCACTTGAACCTGCACTCTCGCACGAAGCACTGTCTGAAACGACAGAACCACAACCGCAGCACCTGCAAGAAGTCGGCCAAAAGATACATTCTTGTATTCCCGACTCTGTGGCTATAGACAGTGATCCCATGACAATGCTCAGTATCAACAATACCAAGATTGCCACCGAGATAGATACAGGAGCCAGATGTAATGTAATCTCACTGGTAGATCTCAAAAGAATTCACAACAATGAAACTGTTCTTAAAATAAACTTGAAGTTACACCCATTTGGTGGTGGGGGGGGGGGAATTGCAACCAGTGGGTACGGTTACAATACAATGCCATCTAAAGTCCCAAGTTTACAACTTGGAATTTTTTATCGTTAAAGGGGAAGTGCCTCTCTTTCTGGGCAATGAAGCAAGCCGTAATATGAACCTAGTATTCTTGGGCAAAACTGTGTATCAGTTGTCGACCTCTCAAAATCCTATCCAACAACTGTTATAGTTCAGAGTTTGTTTGATGGCGAGTTTAATAGCCCAGATGGCTGTGGGGAACCAGCTGGATGTACCAGATTTCAGGCTCCTGTACCATCTACCTGATGGCAGCGGAGAGATGAGTGTGTGGCCAGGATGGTGTGGGTCCTTGATGATGTTGGCAGCCTTTTTGAGGCAGCGACTGCGATAGATCCCTTCGATGGTGTGGAGGTCAGAGCTGATGATGGAGTTGGCAGTGGTCACAACTTTCTGCATTCTTTTCCGCTCCTGGGCGCTCAAGTTGCCGAACCAAGCCGAATCATTGCATCCTCATCACAATTCACACTGCCACCCAGCTCTGTGTCATCTGCAAATTTGCCAATGTTACTTTTAATCCCTTCATCTAAATCATTAAAGTATATTGTAAATAGCTGCAGTCCCAGCACCGAGCCTTGCAGTACCCCACTAGTCAGAAGGTTAAATCGCATGGGATTCAAGGAGAGATAGCTGAATGGATAGCAAATTGGTTACATGGAAGGAAGTGGCAGGTGATGGTGGGAGGTTGCTTCTCAGACAGGAGACCTGTGACTAGTGGTGTGCCACAGGGTTCGGTGCTGGGCCTCTTACTGTTTGCCAGCTACATCAATGATTTGGATGAGAACATATAGGGCAAGATTAGGAAGTTTGCTGATGATACAAAAGTGAGTGGTTTTGCAGACAGTGAAGATGGTTGCAAAAGATTGCAGCAGGATCTGGATCGATTGGCCAGGTGGGCAGAGGAATGGTTGATGGAATTTAATACAGAGAAGTGTGAGGTGTTGCATTTTGGGAAGTCTAACAAGGGCATGACCTACCAGTAAATGGTAGGCCTCTGGAGAATTTTGTAGAGCAGACAGATCTAAGAGTACAGGTGCATGGCTCCTTGAAGGTCGAATCGCAGGTAGACAAGGTGGTCAAAAAGGCTTTTCACACATTGGCCTTCATCAGTCAGATTATTGAGTATAGAAGTAGGGAGGTTATGTTGTAGTTGTATAAGATGTTGGTGAGACCACTTTTGGAATATTGTGTTCAGTTCTGGGCACAGTGTTATAGGTAAGATATTGTCAAGCTTGAAAGGGTTCAGAAATCTTCTTCTTATTGAGTCCACACAAAAGATTAGAAGTTGTTCAGCCAGAGCATCTGCTTACAATGGAGTCTGTCTTGCGTTTCTTGTGCGTGGTGGTGAAAATTGGTGAAAACAGGGCCGCGACGTGAACGCTCTTTCCTTCACCCTGGTTCAGAAATGATTTACGAGGATGTTGCCAGGACTAAAAGGTGTGAGCTAAAGGGAGAGGTTGAGTAGGCTGGGTCTCTATTCCATGGAGAGCAGGAGGATGAGGGGTTATCTTATAGACGTGCACAAAATCATGAGAGGAATAGAGGGGTAGATGCACAGAATCTCTTGCCCAGCATAGGGGAATCGAGGACCAGAGGACATACAGTAGGTTCAAGGTGAAGGGGAAAAGATTTAATTGGAATCTGAGGGGTAACTTTTTCACACAGGGTGGTGGGTGTATGGAACAAGCTGCCAGAGGAGGTAGTTGAGGCAGGGACGATCCCATTGTTTAAGAAACAGTTAGACGGATACACGGAAAGGACATGTTTGGAGGGATATGGACCAAACGCAGGCAAGTGGGACTAGTGTAGCTGGGACATTGTTGGCCAGTGTGGGCAAGTTGGGCCGAAGGACCTGTTTCCACACTGTATCACTCAATGACTCTAAGTACCATCCTTAAGGAATTTACTTAACTACTGAACTACTATATACTACTGAATAAGCAATATTTAGGTGAAAGGTATGTATGAAAACTAGATCAAGCCCAAGAGTGTACATGGAGCCTTTGCTTTAACAAAACATGTTTATAAAACGGTTATGCTTCAAATCCAGATTCATTTACTATTCTCATCTAGTTTCATGTATCAGTATTTGGTAACTTTGGTGAACATGCCTTTATTCACTGGACGGGTGCTCAATCTGCTCTGAGACATTACAGTGATATTGAAACATACTTTGTTCAGTCAACAAAGCACAATGACTCAGCGAACCAAGAAATAGAAAAAAAAGACCTCCTGAAGGAAAAAGTGAATTCACCGAAGCAAGAAATAGGAAACAGGCCTCAGGAGAATCAAATGCACATTTACCAAATTTCTCTGAAAATATAATAATTACCAAGGTAATTACATTTAATAGCTTTTTATCAAAACAGTAATTAAAGAGGTGAGTTGTTTTCCTTGTACTAAATATCTAAGAGTGGGGAACACTGAATTTCAATAGCTTTCACTCCACTGGGCTTCAGCCACAGTGAAATGAGACAAAGCTCTATTCATTGAAACACAACATGCAGGGACAATAATCAAGCAGTGAAAGCCATTAGATAGCATTGTTACAAAACCTACCATCAGCGGCACTACAGATCTGCCACTGCCTGTGAGTGCGATTCCACAGGCTTTGGGGGGGGGGAGGGGGGGGGGGGGGGTGGGGGGGATTTAAATCCAAGTCTGTATTGATTGTCAGAGAGGGATTTCCTAGGGTTGCTAGCTGATGAAGAAAAATCGTTCGGGCTTCCATTCCCGTTTTTGTTTTGTTTTTAATTTGCTGGATGATATAATTGCTGGATTGAAGGTAAAAGCGACTTCTGATGCATTCAGTGCCTTCAACATCACGGATCGCAATATCAGGACAAAACAAAAGGTATGTCGTTTATTTAACATATTATCTTGCATTTTGGTAGGGCTTCATTTTAATCTTATGATGCGAAAAATGTTATTTAGGCCTCATATGAATTGGCCGGGTCTTGCCTGCCGATATGGGCTGAAAATTTATGGCAACAGCAACATTACAATTAATCACATTCCAGACAAATCCACTCTCAAGATAATCAAATTCATTACTTTTTTCCACAATCATGTCTAAATCATCTATATTTTGTGATGTTCTCTATCCATGATCAATATTTCCATACTAAATATCTACAGTACAGTTTTAGTCAGATGTATTGTGCAAAAAATAGTGATTTTAATTATCTTGAGAGGGGCTATTTCTGGATTAATTTATGGGAATTAAACTTTAAATTCCTTACATTCAGCATATAAATTCATAACAAAGTGAGAATTAAACATCATGTTATATTGTGAGTTCTTGTGTGAACGGGATCAGTTTGTTATTTGGATACTTAGGCTATTTAAAAATGTTAGCCTTTTCTTCAGAAATGGATAGATGTTTAGACCTAGTAATTGAATTTAGATTAATTGAATTGATTATATGAATTTAATTGATTTGATGATTGATTAATATGCATTTTTTGTTGGGCATTTACTATTTGTTTTAGCGTTTAACTTTATCATTTCTACCTTTTTTTCTAAAACTGCAAATAAAAACTTGTCTCTGTTACTGCTGTTCAGTGTTTTTTTGTTCTTTACATTTTAAAACTGATGGCTTCAAAGAAGAAATGCAAAATTGTCAATCCAAATGCCCATCAAAACAAACTGATTTAGACAGCATTTGCAGAGATTATCCGAATTTGGACTCCTCCAAATGTGATGATCTACAGGACATTCTTAATGGGAAAGTAGTGGGCAGAAAGGCATGTCATGTGTGGTTTGAAGAGCAAAAACTTGTAGTTTACAATGCCAAAATTGAAAAGTTGAGGAAAAACAAGGTGTACAGAGTTGCCAATTGGTTGCAATCTGAGGAGTATGATGATGCTACTGATTATGATATGCCAATGTACCAGCTAGCAACTGATCGTCTCCATAAAAACTTGGTCTTTTGCTAGAAATTGTAATTTCTTTACCTGTCTGTTATACGGACTTACAGCATATAATGCAATAATATTAAAGTTCTGATCTTGAGAATATCACTTTTTGAATTTTCAAGGCAGTCTCGGTGTTTATTACTATTTCCATTCAATTTTGTAATTAGCTACAATTAGGTAATTAACTAATTATATACTTTAATTTCAGGTCATCCAAGTAAGATATGTCATATGTGTTACAGAATGCTTCAATCTATAATAACTGAAAATATCATTCAGTTCTCTTAATTTTTAAGAAACATGGGCTTTTGTCTGTCCTCGATCACAGCTTTTGTGTTAAGTAAATGGAAAAGCAATAGGGAACAAGATGCTAATTTCCAAGTATGAAAATGACCAGAACTTTTTTTAAATACTGAAGATATGAAAGTGATTTAGGTATCAAATTAAGTTCTTTTTATGCTTTATCTGATGGGATAAATTACAGGCTTGATTTTTTTTTAACCTCAATATTTTGTAACATTCCGACATTAGACCCTGCATTACACCATTAACATTTTTTTTGTCAACTCCAGACGGCCATGGGACATTTGAGTTTATTGGTCAAATCAATGAAAATAAGGACAAGGAAGTCATGGATAAAATGCTTCTTCAGCCACACACTGGACCACTTTGCATAGATTTGGTGTATCAAATTATTTAGATTAGTTCAGTTCACAGGCCCTACGGCCCACCGGGTCCATGCTAACCATTGATCACCCATACAAACATTAATTGTATGTTATCCCACTTTTCTCATCCACTCCCTACACACTAGAGACAATTTACAGAGGCCAATTGACCTACAAGCTTCACATCTTTGGGATGTGGGATGAATGCAGAGCACGTGGAAGAATCCCACATGCTCACAGGAAACACATGCAAACTCCACACAGACAGCACCCAAGTTCAGAATCAAACCCGGATCTCTGGTGCTGTGAGGCAGTAGCTCTACCAGTGGGCCACTGGGCCACCCTCACCTTCATACTTTAATAATTTCATTGCTGACATAAACATGATGGGGTAAATAATATAATTCTCCACCATATGCTTCTCTAATTCAGGGCTTCAGTATTTTGAGTAAAATGGTACTCCTGTCCTTGTTCCTTCCCTCAATTTTACCCTAGCTGGCCACTCCTACTCACACGTTCATGTCATAGGAGCAGAATTAGATCATTTGGCCCATCAAGTCTACTCCGCCATTCAATCGTGGCTGATCCATCTTTTTTCTCTCATCCCCATTTCCCTGCCTTCTCCCCACAACCCTTGACACCCTTACTAATCAAAAATCTGTTCATCTCTGCCTTAAAAATACTCCCACCTGTGATCTGACTTCAATTTGAGTTCCCTCTACCTGCTCATCAATTGCAAACCAATGTAGCCCTTATAGGAATGTGTAGAAACCATTGGATGTTTTTGGAAGAGTGTGACTTATTGAGTGCTGTAACAAACAGTGCTGAAGCCCTGGTTGATCACAGCATATATCAATGAATTGGATGATGGATCAAGTGTACATTACCTGAGGTTATCAAGCAAAGGTGAGGTGGATGTAGAGTCTATGGAGGAGATATATGGTTCAATGGTTCTTTATAGTCATAACGTTTTCAGGTCATAAGTGATAGGAACAGAATTAGGCCATTCAGCCCATCAAGTGTACTCTGCCATTCAATTGTGGCTGACCTATCTCTTCTGCCTAACCCCATTCTCCTGCTTTCTCCCCATTACCCCTGACACCCGTACTAATCACGAATCTATCTGTTACTGCTTTAAAAATATCAATTGTCTTGGCCTCCACAACCTTTGTGGCAAAGAACTCCACAGATTCAACACCCTCTAACAAAATAAATTCTGTCTCATCTCCCACCTACAGGAACATCTTTTAATTCTGAAGCCATGACCTCTAGTCCCAGACTCTCCTACTAGTGGAAACATCCTCTCCACATCCACTCTATCCAAGCCTTTCACTATTTTATACATTTCAATGAGGTCCCCACTCATTCTTCTAAGCTACAGCGAGTTAAGGCCCAGCGTCATCAAATGATCATCATAAGTTAACCCACTCATTCCTGGGATCATACTTGTAAACCTCCTCTGCACCCTCTCCACAGCCAGCACATCCATCCTTAGGTATAGTGCCCAAAATTGCTCACAATATTCCAAATGAGGCCTGACCAGTGCCATATAGAGCTTCAGCATTACATCCCTGTTTTTGTATTCTCGCCCTCTCGAAATAAATGGCAGCATTGTGTTTGCCTTGTACCGAGTCACATTGTCACATGGACCATGGTACAGTGACATTTTTTTTTGCATACAGTTCAGTGAAGTATTACAATACGTAAACATAACCTTAAATTAAGTACAAAGTGTATAGAAATAGTCCACTGGAGACAATATTCAAGGATTGCCAGGTTGTGATACCATTTTCAAAGTCCAAGTTGCTTTAAGTGCAACTGGCCATTAAGGCCCGCTGTCCTGGCAGTGCTGCAGGGTCGGCCTGGCCAAGCAAATGTGTAGGCATCCTCCACCACTGCTCCACTGCTATGTGCCGCTGCAGACCACGTCCAGTCCACACATCCGGTCCGCATGTGATAAAGCAAAGGCACGGCAGAAAAAGCAAAGGCACAACAGATGGAATATCATGTGGGTAAATGTGAGTTGACCACTTTAGCAGAAAAATATAAAGACTATTTCTTTTAAAAATTGAGCGATTGTGACGTGTTGATCTTCAGAGTGGAGACACAAGGAACTGCAGTCGCAGGACATTTGAGTAAAACACAAAATGCTAAAGTAACTCAGCGGGTCAGGCAGCCTCTATGGAGGGAACAGAGAGACCAGTTTGATATACACAAATCACTGAAAGTTAACGTGCAAGTTCAGCAAGCAATTAGGAAGACAAATTGTGTGTTCGTTTTTATTCAAAGTAGATTTGAGTAGATAATAAGGGTGCCTTTATCATATTACTAGACTAAGTGGGACCTGGTGGGTCCTATGTTCACACGGGAGGGCTGGTCCCCCAACGCAATATTTCACCTCTCCACCAATTCCAATATTGGTGGCCAGTGGGGGGGGTGGGTCTTTCTGGGGCGCTAGTATGGGTGATGTGGGCCAAAGGCAGTGGTTTCTAGAGAACATGGACATGGACATAGTGGACTGAATGGATTATTGGGCTGGCAGCTCAGTCTCTCAGGCCTGGTGGGCTGGCAGCTCAGTCACTCAGGCCTGGTGGGCTGGCTGCTCAGTCACTCAGGCCTAGTGGGCTGGCAGCTCAGTCACTCAGGCCTGTTAGGGTGGCAGCTCAGTCACTCAGGCCTGGTGGGCTGGCAGCTCAATCACTCAGGGCTGGTGGGCTGGCAGCTCAGTGACTCAGGGCTGGTGGGCTGGCAGCTCAGCAACTGCCAGAAATTCTGCCCAAAACAGGTGAGAGACTGTGAGAAAGAAGGAGGGAGGGTGGAGAACAAAAAAAGATTGAAACCTCAGTGAGGGGCACTTTTTCTGCAATTTTCCTGGCCTGGCACAGGCCTTTTTTGGCCAAAATGCTCCTCCTGGGCTAATATGGGCATTTTGTTTTTTGTTTTGTTTTTTTTGGGAGACAAAAGGGACTGGTTTCTCGGCTAATATGGGTCTGGTGGTTATTAGTGGGTTCAGGCAGGCCAAACAAATCATTTAATTTCATTTCCATATCAATTTCAAGCACAGGGCAGGCCAAACAACTAATTTTACTTCGGGGTCACGCGAGTGACTACGTGAAGAAGCCCCGCCAGGCGCATGCACGTCATTATGTCGACGCATGTCACACCGACAGGCTGGAGAGCTCAGCTCCACCAGCGGTAAGCAGTAACCCGCAGGTAAGTCAATGTTAAAACCTTTCCTGCAAGTGTTTTTTAAACTCTGTAAGTCTGGCTCACAGAGCCAGCTAGAGTTGGTAAAATATATTTTTAAACTGCGGTAATGGAGTGGAACACGCGGGGACCGCGGTTTCCGCTTTTAGATCGGGTCGGGAGATAACGGCTGCTCTAAAGCCAGCTCCCGCGATTACCCCTATTTAGATCGGGTTTGGAGATAACGGCTGCGCTAAATGCCGGCTCCAATACCCGCTACTGTTATTCTGGCAGCTAAAATGAAATAAAATAAAATAAAATGAAATTAAATAAAATGAAATACTAAATACTTATTTCCCAACTGCCTCCATCAATTTCCAGTGCTCAAGGCACTTAGAAATACCAAACTAAAGTACTCTCAGGCTCATTTGTCATGAGTCTAATGATGATTCCACAGATTCACAGAGTGGTGAATCTGTGGAATTCTCTGCCACAGAAGGTAGTTGAGGCCAGTTCGTTGGCCATATTTAAGAGGGAGTTGGATGTGGCCCTTGTGGCTGAAGGGATCAGGGGGTATGGAGAGAAGGCAGGTACGGGATACTGAGTTGGATGATCAGTCATGATCATATTGAATGGCAGTGCAGGCTCGAAGGGCCGGATGGCCTGCTCCTGCACCTAATTTCTATGTTTCTATGTTTCTATATGGAAGAGTCCCTCCTTTTAATTTAAAGGTATGGGGATGGCTCAACCAATGGGGGAAAATACTCCAAATTTAAAGAGCCATGGGGGGGAAAAAATTTCAATTAGGGTCAAATGCCCTAGGATTCCCACACAGCCTCTTGCAGAAGTCCATATAGCAAAGAAGAAAACATCGTTATGCATAACAGTGTGAATCATCCTCCCCAGCACCCTTGTTTAGGGCTGAATGAGACCTCCCTAGAGCATAACTCGGGAGAAGCAGGGCGGGGGGAATCTGACCCTGAAGCTGCTGTCACTGCTTATGTGCACACACCAGCACACATGAGCCATTCTCCAGGTGTCCCAGATGTAGCGTTAAACTTCACTAAACCCGGAAGGGACTGGTGAGGCTATCGAGAAAACTCTAGCCGCCAAATGTAAATTACATGGTTTCTCACCAGCTCCAGAATACGTTCATGGAGACTGCCATAAGTTATAAAACACTTGTAAACTGTGCTTCACTCAAAATGTTCACCGTGAACTCGGCAAAGGCACAAATGAGTGCAACGATGCGGAGACAAAAAGTGAGATTTCAACGCATCCACAAGTTGTTGGCAGCAGGCATTCGGAGAAGGTCCAGGTAGCACCGCTGTCTGCTGTTCAACAAGATATGCTGGCCTGTTCTGCAACGCCTACGTTGAACACGAAGTTGCAGCTCCTTGTAGGTCCACCAATATCCAAGCCCAGATTATTTATTTGGGGTGGACCTCCTCGAACAAGTCAAGGACCTGGAGGAACATGCCAAAACAATCCGTCTCAGCAAGACATACGTTCCTTCTGCCAGGATGCCGTCTCGCAGCTCGATTCATCGAGAAAGGTGATGGATCCAGGGATAGGGCCAAGCAGAGTGGGGCAAGTGGAACGGCAGTATTACCCACCTGTGTATCCCAGCTA
The DNA here is from genome assembly GCA_035221665.1 of Okamejei kenojei. Classification (NCBI taxonomy): domain Eukaryota; kingdom Metazoa; phylum Chordata; class Chondrichthyes; order Rajiformes; family Rajidae; genus Okamejei; species Okamejei kenojei. The sequence goes on from CM069139.1 coordinate 22,805,955, forward strand.
CAACCCCAATATGGGCAGAAGGAGAAAAGGCCGACTGTAGAGGTACAGGTGATTCATTTTGTCCAGGATAAGTTCTGGGACCTCCGGTTGGGGGTAGGTTGCAATTGGGTATGATGAAGGGTGCTGCATAACATCTCATCTGTTTATACTACACACTGTCTCAAGCTCGAATACAGTTTATGTCAGGAATTGATCCGCCTGTACACAATATGCCTAATTATTGGGGGTTTCTGCACAAACTCAGCAGGTAAAAGAATAAATTACGGGTTGTTCCAAAAAAGGGGAATTGAGAGGACGATAAACCATCCTCAACAATTGTGCCAATATTTTCCCCAGACAGAGAAAAGATGGGGGATGTAGAGGTATTCTGGACCTAAATCAGTTAATTTCCTGTTCAGTATATGCATTTTTTAAATAGACACCTTCAATACTGCAAAACGGCTGTTATCACATGGCTGTTATATGGCAACTATAGGTCTGAAAGATGCATATTATTCAGTACCAATTCATCATCAGTATTGGAGATACTTGAAATTTAGTTGGATGGGACAGCTGCGGCAATTTAAAGCATTACCAATGAGTTAACCTCAGTTCTAGGCTATTCAAGAAGTTGTGGGAACCAGTGCAGGCACTACTTTGGGCCCAGAATTGGTAAAGGCTTATCTATATGATATTTTAATCATGAGAAACACTCAAGAGAGAGCTGAGGAATCAGTTTCATCAACCAAATGCATATTAGAAAGGTTAGGGTTCCTGGTCCATCCAACCAAATCCAAGTTAGAGCCATCCTAAAAAATTGTTTATTTGGGATTTGTCATTGATTCAGTTGATATGTCAGTGACTTTGCCTACAGCCAAGGCTGTGGAGATCAGAGAGGTCTGTACCAGTCTCGCTGGAAAACAATATCCCTCCATCCGGGAGGTAGCTACTGTTATTAGTAAATTGGTGGCAGTTTTCCCTGTAGTGCAGTTGGGGTGCAAGCAGTGGAAAGTGCTGGGAGAGAGTCTGTTCGCAGGAAGCGTGGGGCGTGCAGTGATGCGGTTCCATCTCAGCAATCGAGTTGGGAGCTAATTGCGATAACGCCGGCTCTGATACCAATGGCTGTTGCCCCGGTGATTGAACAGCCTCCAACTGCTCCAGTGTCGCAGGGCACTGAGGCCACGGCAACAATCAAAAAAAATAAAACGAAAGTCTGTCAGACCGGTTTTATCTGACAGGTCTGAGGAAGATTCTCCTCCAGACTGGAAAAGAATGTGGGGGAGACTGGAACAAATGGAGAAAATGTTCCAAACTTAATCAGTCAAGGGTCCAAAGACCCAGAGATTTCCCAGGCAGCCTCCGTAAGGGGTTCCATACACTGAGTATGGTGCCTATCAAGAATGGGAATATCACTCTCCAGTGCCTTATTTAGGTCTGGATGAGGTCTCCCTAGAGCAAGACTCGGGAGTACCAGGGCAGGAGGGGACTGACCCTGAAGCTGGTGTCCCTACTTATGTATATACACCAGAGCACAAGAGCCACGCTCCGGGTGTTCCCGATGTAGCAAGAAGTTTTGCTATACCGGAAGGGACTGGTGAGTCTATGGACAAGAACCTGGCTGCCAACATTAATTATTTTGTTTCTCACCATCTCCAAGAAACTGTTATGACTGAAGCAGTTGAACTATATATAAAACACCCGTCTATTGTGCCTCGCTCAGGGTGCCAACAGTAAAATCTGCAATTTGGGCACCCATGAGTGCAATGATGCGAGGGCAGGAAATGTGTTTCCAGTGTGTCTTCAGCCATGATCATATTGAATGGCGGTGCAGGCTCGAAGGGCTGAATGGCCTACTCCTGCACCTAATTTCTATGTTTCTATGTTTTTCTAGTGTGTCTTCAAGCTGATATCAGCAGGCATGACTGCATTTGGGAAACACATACAAGGGTCAACAATGTCCAAAACTCAAAAGGACATGCGTTGTTCTGCAATGCCTATTTCGAACTTAATTGTATGAGGAAAATCGCCATTCGGCCAACATTGCACCCAAAATTTGCAGGACTGTGTAGGGCAAGCAACATTCAAGCACCAGATTACTTGTTCGGCGATGACCTCATCAAGCAAATTAGGGACATTGACGATGAGGCAAAGACAATTGGGCTTATGAAACCATTCGTCCCTGCTCCCAGGACGTCATCTTAACAGTTAGGTTTGATGCGCAGGGGGTCGGATCACAGGGCAGGGCCCAGCAGAGGGAGGCAAATGGGCAAAAGTATTACCCACCAGTGCAGCCCAGCAACAACCCAATATTGGGAGAAGGAGACTTTCCAGGCCGATTGTCGAGGACGGCATCAACATCCGCAGCGAAGGCGCAGGACGTGCCGCTAGACCAAATCCTCGGGGCCGCAGGATGGTCTAAGGAATTGACGGTTTCTAAGTTTTATGATAAACTTGTTCTTACAGTGCCAAGGTTTGGGGATGCTGTGTTGGGTCCCATACATGGTTTAAAGCATACCCTGTTGACCAAAGGTTATGTGTAGTTAAGCACCTGAGTCAATATATTGAGGTAAATTAGAGCCTCAGAGGCTCTCAGACAGCAATGCTCATCAGTCACAAAAAAACAAAACAAAAAAAACAACAACAACAACAACAACAACAACAACAACAACAACAACAACAACAACAACAAACTCATAAAACGTGTCAGTATAAACTATTTCTAGATGGTAAAACAGGTTTTGGATTCTGCTGGAGTAGACACTCATGTGTTTAAATCTCACTCCACCAGGGCGGCATCAACATCCGCAGCAAGGCCGCAGGATGGTCTAAGGAATCAACTTTCTAAAATTATGATAAATCTGTCCTGACAGTGACAGGATTTGGGCATGCTGTTTTGAGTTCCGTTTGATTTGATTTGCTTTGTCTTTATAAGTTTCATTTGTGATTTCCCCTGGGGTAGAGGGGTTATTACTGTATTGTTATTTAAAAAAATGATTATTGGATAATTCAAAGCAATGTTCAATACATTATGTATTCACTACTGCGTCAACTGAAGCAGTGTGTCATATGGAGTGCATCTACGGCATGAAATCATAGAGCTTTGAAATCTTCACGTAGTCACTCACGTGACTCCGAAGTAAAATAGTAAGATTAAACGAGATCTTACCAGTTCAAAGTTTGATCCTTATTTTATGAGGAGTTACAATGAGGGATTACGTGCCTTCCACTCCGGCCCTCATAATCATAATCTAGTCTTCTCAAAGCCTTACTATGTTACTTCGGCTATCCGTTTCTGTGTTTTCTCGCCGCTGCTTTGATGTATGAAGCACATGCGCCTGGCGGGGCTTCTTCACGTAATCCCTCATCGTAACTCCTCATAAAATAAGGATCAAACTTCGAACTGGTAAGTTCTCATTTAATCTTACTATTTCATTTCATTTTCATTTGAATTTCAAGCACAGGACAGGCCAAACAACTCATTTCATTTCATTTCCATTTCCATTGCCGTTTCAAGCACTGGGCAAGCCAAACAACTGTTGCATTTTCATTTCATTTCCATTTCCATTGCAGTTTCAAGCACAGGGCAGGCCAAACAACTCATGTCATTTTCATTAAGGGCTAACAAATCATTTATTGCAAGTACATTGCAGACTCATAGTTCATTTGATTCACAGCTTAGAATCACACAGTTATGGACTCTCCCTCACGATCTTCCAGCGTGACTGATTCACATCCAGGCAACCAGGGTTTTATGGTCCTGCCCCCCAACCCCCCGGAAGGGGCATTGCCTTCATCATGGTGATTGACAGGCGAGAGCACCAATCAGCTGATCTCAAGATTGTTTAAACATTCATAGCTTTTAAATTTTTAATCGTCGGGGCTGCCTCAGTGGAGGAGGACTGTGAGTAAGATGGCCACAAATCCCAGCGATATAGGTTAACATTTTTTCCAAACTCAATATACAGTGCAGACAGGAAGTGGTCAAGATGAGACTTTTAGTTATATAGATGTTGGGTGCTGTTTGGCACTCATCTGGAATATTGTGCAGAGTTCTAGCCTCCTTACCTAAGGAATTATATCCTTGTGACAGGGGAAGTACAAAGAAGGTTAAATGGACTGTCCCAGGGTGGCACGTTTGTCAGATGTGAAAAGATTAAACAGACTGGATCAATACCTTCTTAACTTTGGGAGGTAATCTCATTGAAATGCACAAATTTCACAGTGAACTTGACAGGGTGAATGCTGAGCTGATGTTTCAACTCTCTGGCATGTCTAGAAAATGAGATCACAGTCTCAAAATTAGAGAACATCCATTTAGGATAGATTTGAGAAGAAATCTCTTCAACAGGGTACTGAATCTTAGCCCAAGATGATAGGTAAAATTATAGAATCACTAGACCAAGTGCAGACACATTGGGTCTGTTCCCCCATTATGCGGTTGTGGGGGGGAGGGGGGGGGGCAGCATGTCGCATCACACACACTAACTACCACCCCACACACATGCTAACTACCCCCTTGATATTATATTAATATTATTAACTTGCACTATTTACCCCATGACTGCCCTATCCACTGACGCATAGCCCCCAACTCGCAGGCGCGTCTAGAGGGGGGGGGGTTAGAGAGTGAGGACAGAGAGAGAGTGGGGAGAGACAGAGAGGGGGGAAGAGGGTGGGGAGGAGTGGAGAGGCAGATGGGGAGAGAGTGGGGAGGGGGAGGTGGGGAGGGGCAGATGGGGAGAGAGTGGGGAGGGGAGGGGAAGGGAGAGAGAGGGGGTTGAGGATGGGGGGAGGGGAGGAGAGCGGGGAGGGTAAAGGAGGAGACAGGAGTAGGGGAATGGGGCGGTAGAGAGGGGTGGGGGAAACGGAGGGGAGAGGAGAGTGGTAGAGGGGGAGGTGAGAAGAGGGGGTGGGGGAGAAGAGGGGATGAAAGGGAGAGGGAGAGTGGAGAGTGGAGGGGAGGGGAGGGGAGGGGTGGAGAGAAAGTGGGGAGAGGAGGGGGGAGGAGGGGAGAGAGATGTGGGGAGAGAGAGGGGGAGAGAGAGAGAAAGGGGAGGGAGAGAGGTGGGGAGGGGGAGGGAGAGGGGAAGAGGGGTAGCAGGGAGAGGTGCAAGAGAGAGGGGAAAGGGGTGGAGGGGAGATGGGTGAAGAAGGGTGTGGGGAGGGGGAGAGACGGGTGTGGGAGGGGAGGAGGGGGATGGGTGAGGGGAGACGGAGATGGAGAGGGGGAGAGTTGGGGGAAGGGGACGGAGAAGGAGGGGGGAGGGGTGAGTGAGGGTTCGGGAAGGGGGTGAAGAGGAGTAGGGGAAGGGGTGAGAGGGGAGGGAGGGGAGGAGGGGAGGGAGGAGGGAGATGGGGAGGGCTGGGGGATGGGGTAGAGAGAAGTGGAGTGGGAGAAAAGGGAGGGGGAGGGGGGGAGGGGGTGGTGGAAGAGGGAGAGAGGGGTAGGGAAAGGGGTGGGGGGATAGGGGGGGGAGGGGGGGGGAAGGGAGAGAGGGGGGAGGGAGGGGTGGGGGAAGGGGGGAGAGAAGTGGAAGAGTGGGGAGGGAGGGAGGGAGGGGGGAGAGGGATTGGGGGGTTGGTGGAAGAGGGAGAGAAGGGCAGGGAAAAAAGGGTGGGGGGAGAGGGGAGGAAGGGGAAGGGAGAGAGAGTGGTGGTGGGGGAGAGAGGGGAGAGGTGGAAGAGTGGGGAGGGAGGGGGGAAGGTAGGGGGAGTGGTGGAAGAGGGAGAAAGGGTTACGGGAAAGGGGAGTGGTGGAAGAGGAGAAAGGGTTAGGGGAAAGGGGTGAGGAAGATAGGGAGGAAGGAGGAGGGAGAGAGGTGGGGAGGGACAGGGGTATGGGAAGGGGGAGAGAGATGTGGAGAGAGTGGGAGGGGGAGGAGAGAAGGGGGTAGGGGGAGTGATGGAGTGGAAAGAGAGGGAGGGGAGGGGAGGGGATTAGGGGGGAGTGGTGGAAGAGGGTGAGAGGGGTAGGGTAAAAAAAAAGAGAGAAGGGGGTGGGAGAGAGGGAAGGTGGGTGGGGGAGGGAGGGATGGAGGTGGGAGGAACAGGGGGAGAGAGGGAGAGGGAGAGGGTGAGGATAGAGATGATGGAGAGGGGGGAGACAAGAGAAATTGCGGGGGAGGGGAGGAGAGAGGGGAGGGGAGGGGGAGAGAGGTATGGGGAGGGGGAGATGGGTAGGGGGAGAGAGGGGGGAGAGTGTGGAGGGAGGGGGAAGAGTGGGGTAGGGGGAGGGGGAAGGGACTGGGAAGAGATGGAAGGGGGTGGAGGAGAAGGGAGAGGGAAGGGAGGTGGTGGAGAGAGGGAGGGAGGGAGTGGGAGAGAGGGATGGAGGGTGGGGGAGGGGAGGGAGAGGAGGGGAGGACAGAGGGGTGGGGGAGGAGAGAGCGATGGGGAAGGTGGGGAGAAGTGTGGGGAGAGGGGCGAAGGAGGGGGGAGGGGAAACGGGGGGAGGGGTAGGGGAGGATGAGGAGAAGATTGTGGAGGGAGGGGGAGAGGGGTGGGGGGGGGAGAGCGGAAAGAGTGGGGAGTTAGAGAGGGAGGGGAGGGGTAGGGGCAGTCCATCTATTCTCCACTCCCTATGACCCCCCAATCCTCTTTTCTCTATTCCCACACAAATGAACGCGCACTTTGACACAGTCTGCGGTGGGGGGGGGGGGGGCAGGGTGCTGGGGCTGGGCAAAGGCAGATGTAAATGAGATCGATTCCGATTGGATCTGTGAGGGAATGGCATTGTGACATAACACAATGAAACGTGCTGCGACACACAGCCGGGGGGGGGGGGGGGGGGGGGTGGCTGGAGTTGGGCAAAGGCAGATGTAAATGAGATCCATTCCGAAAAGCTTGCCTCTCAGATCTCCCCTCTTTCACCTGAGACTTGTTCCTTCCAGTTCTTGACTGCCTGTTCTGAGAAAGAAAATCGATCCTTTCCATCTATGATACTCATAAATGTGCAGCTCCCTATAAAAGCTCAGCCTCCTGTGTTGCAGTGAGAATAAACCCCACCCATCAAGTCACTCCTTATAACTCTAGCCCTCCAGTCCATCAATATCGTGGTGAATCTTGTCTCCACTTTCTCCACAGCTTTTTGAGGCACCTACCATAGTTTAGTTTAGATTAGATTAGTTTAGTTTAGAGATACAGCATGGGAACAGGCCCTTCAGCCCACCGGGTCCGTGCTGACCAGCGACCCCTGCATATCAACACAATTCTACACCCACTAGGGACGGTTTTTACAATTACCAAGCCAATTACCCTTCAAGATTGTATGTCTTTGGAGTGTGGGAGGAAACCGAAGATCTCGTAGAAAACCCACGCAGGTCACGGGGAGAACGTACAAAGTCCATACAGAAAGCACCCATAGTTGGGATCGAACCCGAGTCTCTGGTGCTGCATTCGCTGTAAGGCAGCAACTCTACCGCTGTGCCACTGTGACCGCTTAAACATCTTTCCTGCAGTGTGCAGTCAGATCTGCACACAATTCTGTAATCAATGTTTCATACAACTTCAACATGAGGTCCCAAATATTATACTCAATGTTTCAGCATATGAAGGCAAGCATATCAAATGTCTTTTCATTACCCTGTTCACCAGTGTCATCACTTTCAGGGAGCTGTGGACTTGCATCCCAAAGATTTTCTAATGGTTTTGAGGTACCTTCCATTTACTACAAAATCCCAACAGGATTTGACCTTCCAAATTGAATTACCTCGTGCTTGTCTGGATTAAACTCCATCTGCCACAGCACTGCCCAATTTTCCAGCGAATCTATGTCCCTCTTTATGTGACTTTAAATAACCTTCTTCATTATCTGTGGCTTCGCCCATGTTTGTGTCATCTCCAAATTAACTAATTGTATGGCTGTGCTGGCTCGAAGGGCCAAATGGCCTACACCTGCACCAATTTTTCTATGTTTCTAACTTGCAGTGTGACTTGCTATCTTATAGCATCAGAGATGCCAAGTTCTTTTCATAAAATAGTTCAGAAGTCTTTTAGATATTAAGGGAGTCGGGTGATATAGGATTAGTGCAGCAAATTGGTGCAGAGATAAAAAATGAGATGTGAGTTTATTCAGCAGTGAAGCAGGCACAAGGGGACAATGGCCCACTTTTGTTTCCATTTCTTAATATGTTATTACGCAAGTCTTAACTTTCCTCCCATAAGAAGAAACCCAATACTGCATCCAATGCTGAAACTGAAGTTCATGAAAGTTTAATAAAGGCATATCATTACCTCTTTTATTCTACAACTCTTGAGATAAAACATTGAATTCTATGAGTTTGTTTACTGTTATATCACCAGGAGGCGATGCTTTTAATGTGCTGTGAAGCTGAACATTCAAGTCCCCCTGCTCTTCTGAAGTACAGAACCTATTTCCCATTCAAAGTATAATTACTGCTGTTATTTTTATCCCAAAATGTATCATGTCATGGTTAATGACTGCATTCCTGGATGCTAACAATGAATTTTATTAATTGCTTAGTGAGTTCAAAATCAAGATCAAGATCAAGGGCATTTAATTGTCATATGCACCCAGAACAATGAAGTTCTTACTTGCTGCAGCTTCATAAGCCCATTTATGCAAAAACCACAACAAATTAAAATATAATAATCAACAATATAATAATCAATAATGCTAGGTAATCAGACCATCAGAGTGAAATCCAAACTAGGTAGTGCAAGCACCAACAATAACCATAGTAGATCATTGCTGAATTAGGGTTTTGATTCGTGTTGTGCACTATGGTTGCTGTGAAGAAGCTATTCTTGAACATGGTGGTCATTTGTTCTCAGACTCCCGTAACTTCTTCCCGATGGTGGCAGCAAGATGAGACCATTGCCACAGTTGTATGGGCCTTTAATTACATTAGCTTCCATTTTGATCAGCACCTCCTACAGATCCCTTTTATGGTGGGGAGATCAATACCCATGATGGACCGGGCAAACAGCCACAACTCACTGCAGCTTCCTTTGTTCCTGGGCTTGCTGTGGTGCATTCAGTCAGTAAGCTCTGTATTGAACACCCAAAGAAGTTCGATAAAGTATTTGGCGACATACAGAATCTCCTCAATCTTCTGAGGAAATAGAAGTGTTGATGAGCTTTCTTTGTGGTTGAAAGCCTTGTGCTTTCTAGAAGCTGCTGCCTTTCTCTACCACTGTTCTGTCAATGGAGATATGTTCAAGAATCCCTGGCATTCCCTCTGAAGGTCAATAATAGTTCCTTAGTGCTGCTAAAGGGGCTGTCCCATTACGGCGACCTAACTGGCGAGTTCAGAAGCGTTTAGGAGAGTTTAAAAAAGTGTCATGTTGAAGACCTCCTTCAACTATGTAGACCTCCTTCGACTATGTTGAAGACTAGCTTCGACTAGCTTCGAGAAAATTGGACACTGAATAGTGGAGAGTGAAGACGACCTCCTTCAATCTTCTTTGACCTCTCTTCGACTATGTTGAAGACTATCTACGACTACCTTCGACTACCTTCGACAACCCTCGATTACCTACGAATAACATGCCAACCTACTACGACCTACTTCAACTAAACCTATGAGTAAAAAAAAAAAAGATTTTTTTTTCCATGGCGACCTTTTTTTACTCGCGGGCATTTTTCAACGTTGAAAAATACGCCGCGACCTAGCTCTGTATGCGGGGACTACTCTCGAGCATGAAGGAGAGTTACATAGACCTCCTAGGACCTCATGTTGACCATGCTGCGAGTATGAGTCGAGAGCAAACTCTTCTAAACTCGCCAATTAGGTCGCCGCAGTGGGACAGCCCCTTGATGTTGAGAGCAAGTTTATTATTCTGGCACTATTCAATCAGATTATCAATCTCCCTCCTTTATTCTGACTCATCATTACTAATTGTTCATCCAACTGTGTCAGCAATATCTGCAACTTTAAAGTTGGCACTGAAGCTATGTTTGCGCAGGGGATTGAACATGCAGCCTTGGGGTTCTGGAGCGTTTTGTGCTGCACTAAAACATCAGTCCACGTACTGCAAAGGCTAAGGGCTTTTACTGGCTTTACCTTGCACTAAACGTTATTCCTTTATCATGTATCTATACACTGTAAAAAGCTCGATTGTGATCATGTATTTCCACTGACTCGTTAACACGCAACAAAGGCTTTTCACGTAAAGTACATGTGACAATAAACTAAAATGAACTAAATTAAGCCACCTCAGCAAATCAATATCAGGTCAATAAAATAAAAAAATGTAATGTAATGTTAACTCACTCAATTTAATTCAGTTTAGTTTATTGTCAAGTGAACTGAGGTACAGTGAAAAGTGGGTAATTAACTATCATTTCTGGAATTACTTAATTGACATCATTATGGTTTTATTACTGTGGCCCAAAACACCAAAGTGGAAGAAAATCGTCCTCATCTCTGAGCGACTGACTCAGAACAAGTTTGTCCCTAATTCCAGGGTAATGATTACTTACACATCTTCATGATAGTGTTATTTCAGAAGACTGGACTTGAGCACTATTCATTCCATGTCCACCAATGCATGGCAGGCCTATAGGTGGTGAAAAACTACTCAACATTCCTGGCAAACTGTTCTGATGAAAGATTGTTTACTCTATTCCCCTCTTAACAGATACTGCCTTACCTGTTCAACTTCTCCAGTACCTTGTGTAGAAAGGAAATGCAGACGCTGGTTTATAGCGAAGATAGACACAAAGTGCTAGAGTAGCTCAACAGGACAGGCAACATCCCTGGAGAAAAAGGATGGTTGACGTTTCGGGTTAGGAGCCTCCTTCAGTCTGAACGTAGAAGGGAGGAAACTGGAGGTAAGAAAAGGCCAGAACAAGGCAGGGTCAGCAACCCTGATGACCAAAGAAAGGTGGAGCCCACAATGTCCCATTGTTGACTGGGGAAGAGGTGATAATGCAGGGATACAAGGATGTGACACCCCAGCTCCCTTTGTTATCACCTCTTCCCCTGCCCATTATTCATATCATTGTATCTCTCCAACATCTTGTGTTTACTTCCTGACAAACCTTAGGCTTCCCCATGGACACATTTCTATAAAGCTAATTGTCTTTTTATTCCTCCCAACTGCTTGGTTTAAGTCCTTTACAATAAATTGAGATCCATTGCCTGATCTCTAGGCAACAATATCAAGCCTGTTCCCCAACTCAAGTGGCACCCATTTGCAATTATCTTCTGTTTCAATTATAGTTTGCTTTGTTCCTTCAGCACACTCTCACGCTTTCATCAGAATAGTTTGTCAAGAATATTGGGCGGTGTGAAGGATTGGAGTCAGTAGTTATGTAAACCACGATTTGATCTCAATTCCTTTGTCAAAAGCTTGTTGACAGAATTCCTCTTCAGAAAAAAAAGCGCAGCTTTTTTTTCTATCCTTTTTATAGATTACTATCTGTTTTACAGGGAAGAATCTATTCAATTTGTGAGACAGGAACAGCTTCTTCCCCTCCGCTACCAGGCTTCTGAATGGTCCTTCCATAAGCTAGGGTACTGTTTGCTGTATCTCCACTCCACTCCACTGATCTGTTTACAAAGCTTTTCACTGTACCTCAGCGCATGTGACAATAATAAACCTAAAACTCATATTCATTGCCACAATCTGCTTAAGATAGGTAACACTTTCTGAGCAAAAACTGCTCAGAGAGGGCTGCCAAATGTTCAGAACTTACAATAGTGAAATCAATAGTGATCCTTGGGTTAATTTCTACTGTCAAGCCTTTAAATTGCTATGCTGTTGGACACAGCTTCTTTGATGATTGCTGTCCATACCTTCCCTGACTGAGTGAAAACATAGATATTAGTTATCCATTAAAGAGTATAAAAACGTCAGCAAACAAACTTTGTTGTCACGAATGAAAGTACCAAATTCACATGTTCAACGTCCTAAAATTTTCAGCATTGTAAATGGCATGATTTAGTTGCTATAGTATAGATTTCCACAATTTAATTTGTTTACTCAGAGGGTGGTGGCTGTGGGGAATGACCTTCCAGCAGAAGTGGTGGAGGCAGGATCGATTTTAACATTTAAGAGTAAAGTGGATAGGTATATGAACGTGAAGGGAATGGAGGGGTATGGTCTGAGTGCAGGTAGATGGGACTAGGGGAAAACAAATGGTCGGCACGGACTGGAAGGGCCAAGAGGGCCTGTTTCCATGCTGTAATTGTTATATGGTTATATGGTTATATGGTTTGTGTAAAAAAAGCAATAAAAATAATGAATCAGTGCAGACCCTCAAGAGCTTTTGTCAGAGAACAGATTAGACATTTTGGCTCCATCGTTAGGAGAAATGTGAGATCTTGAGATGTTGCTGAAAGCCAGGGAACACGCGGATAAATGTAAGTATGAAAATATTGCATTAATGTTCATCGGTTGATAAACCACAATGATGTCTAAATATTCAGAAGCATCATGATCCTGTTCCTAGACACAAAATGCCAGAGTAACTCAGCGGGACAGATGGCATCTTTGGAAAAAAGGAAAAGGTGACATTTCGGGTTGAGACCCTTCATCAGAAAAGAAACGTCACCTATTCCTTTCTCCAGAGATGCTGCCTGAACTGCTGAGTTACTCCAGCATTATGTGTTTATATTTGGTGTAAATCAGCATCTACAGTTCCTTCCTACACATGATCCTGTTCATCCCTGGGAATAAATGGGATCTATTCTGGTTGGCTACCGATAATTAGCAGTGTTCTGCAGTGGTTGGTGTTGGGTCCGCTACTTTTCACATCATGTGTCAATGATCTGGATGATGGAATTTTGTGGCCAAGTTTGTGGTTGATACAAAAATGGGTGGAGAGGCAAGTAATGTTGAGGAAGCAGGGAGTCTGCGGAAGTACCTGAGCAGGTAGGGAGAATGGGGAAAGAAGTGGTAAATAGAATACAGTGTAGAAAAGTGTATAGTTGTACAATTTGGCATAAGGAATAGAGGCGTAGACTATTTTCTAAATGGAGAGCGTATTCAGAAATCGAACGTGCAAATGGTCTTGGGAGTGATGGTGCAGGATTCCCAAAAAGTTAATTTGCAGGTCGGGTTGGTTGTAAGGCTCTGCTGCGTTACTCCAGCATTTTGTGCCTATCTCCAGAGCCGTAGGTCTCCGACTGTGACTTCATTCAAAGCGGAACTTGTACTGAGTCCAGTAGGAACAAAAAATCTTACAACTCATATTTAATAACAGCACAGGTGTTCAAATATTTAATTGTCTTCAAGCCCAGTCCCATCAGTCCCCCCCCCCCCCCCCCCCCCCCCCCCCCCACCCCATGTAATTTGCAGATACCTATGTATCTCATTGATCAATAAACTTTTTCCTTGATTCTCCTGTCACCCACCTACAGGAAGAGGCAATTTATAGCAGTTAATTAAACATGAAGGAAATTGGAGCATCCTGCGGAAACCTTCACCGGTCACAGAAAGAATAAATAGACTCCACACTCACACCTGAAGTTAGGATCAAACCCGAGTGGCTGGATATGTGAAGCACCAAAGCGTTGCAGGATTTCTCTTTGTTGCTCAATGAAAAAAGGAAGCTGTTTATAGCCATGTGAAATATTTATATTGACAAATATGTGCAGTTCACTGATCAAAGTGCAAAAGGGACCTGTGGCAATAATACCTTTCTTGTTAGAAAGTCACTGTAGAATTGAGTACCAAAGAGAATTGTAGAATTGGATTGGGGTGTCATGGTGGTGCAGCGGTAGATTTGCTGCATTACAGCAGCAGAGACTACAGGTTCAATGCTGACTACGGGTACAGTCTGTACGGAATTTGTACATTTTCCCCGTGACCTGCGTTGGTTTGCTGTGGGTGCTCCGGTTTCCTCCCACACTCTAAAGACATACAGGTTTGCAGGTAATTGGCTTCGGTAAAATTGTAAATTTTCCCTAGTGTGTGTAGGATAGTTTGCAGGGATCACTGGTTAGAATGGACTCGGTGGGCCGAAGGGTCTGTTTCCACATTGTATTTCTAAATGCTATGATCTAAACCAAGCTATGGTGCTGTCTGCAAAAGTTGGTAAGTGTCATTGGAGACATGCCAAACATCCTTAGTCTTCTGACTTCATTTGGTGTGTTTTCTTGGCTGTGGCTTCAATATGGTTCATCCAGGGCAAATTGTGGCAATATTTATGTAAAGGAACTTGAATCTCTTGACTATTTCCACCTCAGCTTCACCAGTTTCCATGCTATATCTCTAAACTAAACAAAAAAAATATGTAAGTGGGAGAGTATCCACCTATTGCAATCTGTGGTAAAAACTACAAACAGAAAATGCTGGGAATAATCAGGTCAGGCAACGTCAGTGGAGAGAGAAATGGTTAACATTACAGGTCAATGACCTTATGTCAGAAGTTAATATTGAATCTAAAACCACTTGCCTTCTGACTTGCTGAGTATTTCTAACATTTTCTGCTTTATGACAGATTTCCAACAGCTGCGTATTTGGTTTTGCAGATGGGCACGAAATGCTGGAGTAACTCAGCTGGTCAGGCGGCATCTCTGGAGAACGTTTCGGGTCGAGATCCTTCTTCAGACCTTTTTTATAGGGAAGTTGAGGGAACGTGGCCTGTAAAACGGCAGTCTATGAACAGATGAAAGGTGTGTTAGGTGCTTTGGACAGAGGTCAGGAGGGATTAGACATGGGGGGGGGGGGGGGGTAGGATGGAGTTGAGGTATATGGAAATGATTTCAGTGGGACAGGAGCAGGTAGAAGCAATGGGTCTGCCAGGGCAGTTCTGTTTATGGATTTTGGGGAGAAGCTAATACTGGGCCGTGCAGAACTATGGAACAATAAGGAGTCCCACAATGTTCTTGTATTATGACCTTTTAGTTGTGACACATTCTGGACCATAACAGTCTGCAGCAGGAACTAAAAGACTAATTGCTTAGATTGGCTCAGTGTTCTGCCTTGCAAAGAGGGTTCCACTTCTGATGCATTTATGTTGTGCCTTGATGCCTTTGTGAAGACATCACACAGTCCCTGTAGGAAATGAACCAGGAGCCACAACAGGCAAGGAATTATAAGTGGATTTCAAAAGCTGCTTCAGCTATTATGCCCTGTTTATTAACAAAATCGATTCCTCGCAGTCACTGCTCGGCTATCAAAAATAATTCAAAACAGTGGTGATGCGTCAGTAAGCAGCACAGGGCACTGTCAAGGTTGTTAAGAGGAGAACAGATCAATCATGGACTAATGACTCAATGATGTCGATCAGGTTTAAGTCTAATAAAAAGGCGGAAGACTGCAGGAAGAAAGGAAGACTAAGGAATATTTTTCCAGATTTTAACAAGGCTCCACATGAGTGGCTTTTAATTAAACTTAATACTGTGAAGGGATAAAAACCGGCTGAGGAGAGTGACATGAGTACGGTTAATGAGCATGGTCAGAGTGGAACACTTGGGGTGGAAGCTAGGATGACAGCAACTTATAAAGTTTGCAGATGACACAAAAATAGGTGGTTTCGTGCACAGTGAAAAAGTTTATCAAAACATTACAGCATGATCTCGATCATCTAGGTCAGTGGGCTGAGGAACCTCAATTCCGATAATTGATAGGTGTTATTTTTTGGGAAATCAGACTAGGGTGGAACTTTCACAATGAATGGTAGGGCCCTGGGGAATCGAGTAGAGCAGAGGGGCCTAGGAGTATATTGATATTGTTCCCTGGAAGTAGCATTTACAGGTAGACAGTGATGAGACTGGCTTTAGCCATAGGCTGCTAAATGATTTTTTTTTTTTTCGTTTTAGAGATGCAGTGTGGAAACACTGACCAGTGATCCCCACACATTAACAGTATCCTAAACACAATAGGGTCGATTTACACTTATTCCAACCCAATTAACCTACAAACGTGTACGTCTTTGGAGTGTGGGAGGAAACCGAAGATCTTGGAGAAAACCTACAAGGTCACGGGGAGAAGGTACAAAAGCCCTGCAGACGGCGAATGGCATGTTGGCCTTTATAACAAGAGGAGTCCAGTATAGGAGCAAAGAGATCCTTCTGCTGTTGTACAGAGCCCTAGTGAGACCGCACCTGGAGTATTGTGTGCAATTTTGGTCCCCTAATTTGAGGAAGGACATTCTTGCTATTGAGGGAGTGCAGCGTAGGTTTACAAGGTTAATTCCAGGGGTGGCGGGACTGTCATATGCTGAGAGAATGGAGCGGCTGGGCTTGTACACTCTGGAGTTTAGAAGGATGAGAGGGAATCTTATTGAAACATATAGGATTGTTAAGGGTTTGGACACGCTAGAGGCAGGAAACATGTTCCCGATGTTGGGGTAGTCCAGAACCCGGGCCACAGTTTAAGAATAAGGAGTAAGTCATTTAGAACGGAGACGAGGAAACACTTTTTCTCACAGAGAGTGAGTGAGTCTGTGGAATTCTCTGCCTCAGAGGCCGGTGGAGCCAGGTTCTCTGGATGCTTTCAAGAGAGAGCTAGATAGGGCTCTTAAAGATGATGGAGTCAGGGGATATGGGGAGAAGGCAGGAACGGGGTACTGATTGGGGATGATCAGCCATGATCACATTGAATGGTGGTGCTGATCGAAGGGCCAAATGGCCTACTCCTGCACCCTTTTGTCTATTGTCTATTGGCATCCATATTCAGGTCCATGAACCCAGGTCTCTGGCGCTTCAAGTACTGTAAGGCAGTGACTCTACCACTGTGCCATTGTGCCGCCTTATATTACAAACGAGTGCAAATGTTTGAATCATTAATATGATTATTAGTGCCATAAAAGGAAAATTTTAATGCAGTGTCATAGGGCAATAGCTGGAAATAGAACTTTCATCCCATCATGCCTGTCTGCCACCCTAGCTCTTTATCTCACAAACTTATCTTCAATTTCATTTCAGCTGCCATCACCTCTTCAGACCATGTATTCCAGATTACCAAGAATTTAGTTTAGCTTAGTTTAGAGATACAGGGTGGCAACATGTCCTTCGGCCCACCAAGTCCACATCGACCAGTGGTCATCCCGTACACAAGTTCTATGTTATCATAATTTTGCATCCTTCATGCTAGGGGCAATTTACAGAAGCCAATGAACCTATAAACCTGCATGTTAACACTATCCTATACACGCACTAGGGACAATTTACATTTATACCTAGCCAGTTAACCCACAAACCCGTAGGTCTTTTGAGTGTGGGAGGAAACAGGAGAACCCAGAAAAAACCCACTAGGCCCTAGGGAGAAAGCAAAAACTCCATACAGACAGCACCCAGTCAGGATCGAACCCGAGTCTCTGGCACTGTAAGGCACTGTAAGGCAGGAACTCTACCGCTAGTGCCACTGTGCCACCTCACTTGCTGCAGTGTAAAAGCCACTCTTCATGTTACCTCTAACATTCTTGTCAACCACCATAAATCTATGGACGCGTGTTCTTGACCCACACACTGGCAGAAACAGTTTCTCATCATTCCCTTCACTCAGATTCTTCCTGTCTTTGATCACTTCTGTCCACAAGGCTCTGAAAAATAAATAGGATAAAACCACTTCTAAAAATAATATAATGTTCAAACACTATAAAATACATCTCCCTCTGCCATTTGTTTCCTCAAAATCAATGGGCACGCCATTCCTCATGACTCTGTAAGTGATGGGGAATCTCTATAGCATTTTTCTCCCCCCATTAAACTCCATGAAGAGACTAACATGAGATTTTACTTCGGAGTCACGTGAGTGACTTCGTGAAGACCCTGCCAGCACGCAGGCGCTCCCGCTGATTATGGGGCAGACTCACCCGAATGGGTTACCGCTCCGGAGCTGGATGCAACGGATCCAGACTCCGAGCCCCCTCCCCCAAGAAAAGAAGGGGGGATACAGGTACGTGGCAAGGGGTCTCGTTCTTTACAGGCAACCCCTCCCCGAGCTCCAGAAGACCCGAGGGGGCTGGGCCGGGGGACAGCCGCACGACAGGGGAGCCCTGCAATGTGCACAAACGTACCACAGCCAGGGAATCTGCCGTAGTGCAGCCTGGCAACATCACTGCTGCGTCGAGTAGGCCTGCTGGAGCAGATACCGCCGACAACACACCCGTCAGGCTGCGGTCAAGGGCGGAGGTGGCAGCAGGAAGCGGTCGGTCAGCTCAGCTCTGGGAGCGGCCGACCATGCGCCTCCACGCCAAAAGATGGGCAAATGTGGAGGTAAGCCTGCACGGACTCCGGGGAGCCAGGTTCCGGGGGCCGGCGCCGATTCAACTCACCTGCCTTTCTTATCAAACAGGTGGGCCGCCACAGTCTGGGAGAAGACAGACTAGCGGAGAGTCCGTGCGGGAGTCGTATGATCCTACTTGGGCTGTAGGTCACGACGACCTGCCATTGGACCCTAGACAGCACCTTATGGAGGTGTGGTCCGATGGTGGAAGCCCCAGTGAGTTCGCAGGGCCTGGGGAAGTCGGCTTGTCCACTGCATATAGCAGGGACGGTCGCATAGAGCGGTTGGAGCTCTTAGTGGTGCAACTCCTCCAGCGGGACCGGGAACGAGAAGAGCAGGACACGCGGGCATCCACCAGCCGTGCAAGGACACCACTCAGTATCTCATCGTCTCCAGCCGGAAGCATTAATGATTGCCCAGCTGCTGTTTCAAGACGACCCGGGACAGCCAGTGACCGCTGAGCCAGAGCATGAGGAGGATATGCTGGATGTGGTGAGTGAAGTTTGCCGTTTCCACCCAGACAGGTGAACCCCTGCACCACAAATTGGCGGGCACCATTGATTGCCTAATTACGCACCAACTCCGGAGTCAGGGTCTCAATAATACCTTGGAGAAAGGTTCCCCACGGGCATAACAGTGTTTGCTAGGACCCTGGTCAGGGATAATGTGTCCAGTAAACAGCAAGATGCTCTGGCACTCCTATGCAACGCCCTGTATGAGATAAACTGCCTGCGTACGAGCTCCATAAAGCCCACACACAACCCAAAATTTGCGGGGTTGTGCCGACCATTACCGCCCCACCGCCGCATCAGTTGTTTGGAGACCTGTCCAAACAGGTGAAGGGACTGGACAAGAAGGCCAAAACAGCGGGCCTCATGAAACTCCATCGGCCAGACTTCACCCATATCACCGGCAACAGCCTAATACAACCTGGGAACTAAGGCTGCCGGACAGGGCACAAAGATCCTACCTACCTCCATCTCAACAAACACAACGACCTTTTAGGGCAAGGCCAACAGCGGCCTGCATGGAAAATGCGGCCGCCGGCCCGTCAACCTCTGTAACGTCCACCCAAAACACCGTGTGTATGGAACCGCCGTTAACCATGGAGGTAAGGGGGTCTGGTTCTTCTCACGCCGTAGCATCCCTTCCTGCACGAATAGGTGGGCGATTGCGGGCTGCCTTGGACATATGGGAAAACTGTCACCACAGATGAGTTTATTTTACAAAGTGTTCAAGGGTATATAATTTATTGGAGGTATAAATTCCCCTACCCAGCATTCGCCTCGTAGGAATTTTACTCTATCCCAAAAAGAGGTGGAGGCAGGGCATGCTGAAATTATACGGCTAGCAGAAAAAGGGGTAATTGGCAAAACCAAGCATGAACCTATTGAGTTTGAGTTTAATATGTTCACCAGGAGTAAAAAAGAAGGGGGATGTCGGATTATGATAGATTTAACTGAGTTGAACACTTTTCTACAATATACCCATTTCAAAATGGATACTTTTGGAACAGCTAGGCAGATGCTTTACCCAGGGTACTTTATGGCATGCATCGATTTGAAAGATGCATACTATACGGTGCCCATCGCTGAGGCTCACAGGGAATTTCTGAAGTTGTCTGGAAGGGTGCATTGCCCAATGGAATCATCACAGCCCTAGGCTATTTATTTACCAAATTGGTAAACCTGTATTGGCTCTTCTCCGACAACAAGATTATACAGTGATGGCATATTGGATGAAATCCTTATAGTGGGGCAGACCCTCCAATTGGCATTTCAAGGAGTGGCTGCAACCAAGGCTCTGCTTGAGAAGCTGGGGTTGTAATCCATCCAGACAAATCAAAACGGGTTATGGATTATTTGGTGTTCACCCTAGACACCAATTTAATGACGTTTACCATCCCAACTAATAAAGCTACTGCTATAATAGAAGAGTGCCACAATCTTACTTGCGCCAGGGTACCGACCATTCGGCAAACTGCAAAAGTTATAGGGAAATTGGTAACTACATTCCCAGTTGCACGATTCGGACCGCTACACTACCGAAATTTACAAAGATCAAAAATCACAGCATTAAAAAAAAAACAAAAAAAAACAAAAAAAAAAAAAACAAATGCTGGCCGCTTTGATCGGCCAATTCGGTTACCACCGGAAGCTAGAAATGAGCTACAATGGTGGGTAGATAATATTAAAGAATGTCATTGACCTATTATAGTGAGCAACCCTGATGTTGTGTTACAAACTGACGCAAGCGCACAAGGCTGGGGAGCAACTGCTCCGATGTCCAGTTGTGGTGGCAGATGGAACTTTCATGAGTCTACATTCCTGGAGTCACATGGGATAAATTATATAGAAATGCTGGGGGCATTTCATGGACTGCGGGCTTATTGTACTAATTCATGGGATTACATGTCCGCTTTCAAATAGATAATGCTACAGTAGTGGCTTACATCAATCATATGGGTGGTATCAGGTCGCTAGTTTGTGATGAATTGGCTATTACAATTGGCACTGGTGCATTGAAAGAAAGATTTGGATTACTGCGACCTATTTGCCTGGGAAGCTTAATTCAGTGGCGGACACCAGGTCACGAGTCTTCAATGACAACATTGAGTGGATGTTGAACCCCCAAATTTTGGAGATATTATAGCTCATTTTGGGACACCAGATATTGACCTATTTGCGTCCAGGCTGAAACCATCGCATACCAACGCATGTGTTGTGGGAACCAGACCCTGGGGCAATAGCAATGGATGCGTTTTTATCCATTGGGGGAAATGGTTTGCTACGCATTTCCCCCATTCTGCCTCACCAGTCGGGTATTGCAGGAAATTAAACTAGACTCTGCAACTGGCATATTGATCATTCCCGACTGGCCTACACAACCATGGTACCCGATGGTTGTAGAAATTTTAAAAACAACCATGGAATGGCGATTGGGAAACATCCCAAATTGATTACTCACCCCATTAAGGGGGGGGGGGGGGGTCAGTCATCCTTGCCATGGTCATTTAAACTTGTTGGCCTGCAGGTTCTGAAAGACCACTCATCCGGGCAGGCATCTTGTTAAGAGCCATAGACCTTATCGACGCATCATGCCGAGAATCAACTCGGAAACAATACCTCACCCAAATCAGAAAGTGGGAGGCATTCTGTGCCCGGACCAACAAGTCTTCCAACTCGGCAACAATACCTGATGTGTTGGAGTTTCTAGCAGGCCTCCATTTCGATGCTGGCCTCAGCTACAGTGCCATCAACAGCGCCAGGAGTGCGCTGTCCTCATACCTGGATATAGGTGTCGGCTCCAACCACCTGGTGTCTAAACTAATGAGGGGAGTGTTCAACACCAGCCCTCCACGACCCAGATATACAGTAACGTGGGATGTGGGGATCATGCTGACCCTACTGAGGAGCTGGGCTCCAATAGATGAGCTACCGTTGAAACAGCTCACCCTCAAGGTGGTGATGCTTATGGCACTGACTACAGCCCAACAAGTCTAGACATTACAGAAACTGCGACTGGACAGCATGGTGGCCACCCCTGGTCAAATAAATTTCTTTGTCAAAGAATTATTAAAACAGCACAGGCCAGGGGTGCATGGGCTGCAGTTGGAATTTCGGGCGTACCCTGTAGATGCCACTCTCTGCATAGTCACCCATCTCCACCACTACATCCGAGTTACTGGAGTTATCAGGATGAAGGAACAGGGGCTCCTCATCAGTCATAAACCTCTGCATCATCGGGTGACTACACAGACTATCGGCAGGTGGCTCAGGGTGGTGCTGGATGCAGCAGGAGTTGCTACTGACATTTTAAGTCTCATTCCACCAGGGCTGCATCCACAGCAGCGGTGCCCATGGACCACATTCTCGCCACCGCGGGCTGGGCCAGTGGAAAAACCTTTCAGCGGTTCTATAACAAGCCTCTGGCCGCCCCTGCGACATTCGTAGAAGCTATCCTGGGAACCGCTCAGTAAATGTCTGGCCCCGAATTAGGGGTTTTTGTTGTTTATTTGATTAATAAATTGTGTTGATTTTTCAGCCAGTTTCGACTGAACTACATTAACAGCCTTCCTCCATCAGACTGGCGGCAGTGTGATAAGCATGGACGTTGTCCAGGGCGTGAAATCACAGAGCTTTGAAATCTTCACAAAGTCACTCACGTGACTCCGAAGTAAAATAGTAAGATTAAACGAGAACTTACCAAGTTTGAAGGTTAATCTGTATTTTACGAGGAGTCACGGTGAGGGATTTCGTGCCCACCGCTCCCACCCTCTATCATAAGGTCAACCAGGTAGTTCTACGTTTCATCTTACTATTTTTTAGTCATGGTTTGGTTCTGTGATTCCACACCGCTGCTTTGAAGGATGCCGCGCATGCGTGCTGGCGGGGTCTTCACGAAATCCCTCACCGCGACTCCTCGTAAAATACAGATCAACCTTCAAACTTGGTAAGTTTTCGTTTAATCTTACTATTTTAGTTTATTGTCCATGAGCATAACACATAGGAGCAGAATTGGCCCATTCGGCCCATCAAATTTCTCCTGCGTTCTCCCTGTAACCTTTAACCTGTAACCCTTACTGACCAAGAACCTGTTAAACCCCGCTTTAAAAACACCCAATGACTTGGCCTCCACCACTGTCTCCAACAATGAATTCCACAGATTCACCACCATCTGGCTAAGGAAATTCTTCCTCATCTCCATTTTAAAGGTACGTCTTTTTTATTTTGAGGCTGTGCCCTTTTGTCCTGGACTCTCCCAGTACAGGAAACATCCTTTCCACATCCACCCTAACCAGCCCTTTCATTGTCCGGTAGGTTTCAATGAGATTCCCTCCTCTCACTAACCAATCACTAATACCTTCATGTGTGTGCGTGGAAATACAGCCAGCCACCCACACGACTGCCAATGAACATTAGCAGTGTTGACCTCTCACTAAAATGCAAACCAGTGATTTAAATGTCCATACTGAACTGGGGAAAAGGGCATTTAGTTATGCTGCTCCCTTCGCATGGAACCAGCTGCAGAATGAACTGAAACTCAAGGAGCTGGTTTCTATAAACAGATTTAAATCTCTTCTTAATGATGTTGAAGCGGGCTCTTCTGTCTGTACATGCTTTGTTTGATGATGTTATGACTGTGACTCTATTTATATGTTCTCTGTTGTTTTTAAATTATTGTCTGTAACTGGGAAACTGTGCTGCTGCCTGTCTTGGCCTTGACTCTCTTGTAAAAGAGATTTTTAATCTCAATGAGACTTCTCCTGGTTAAATAAAGGTTAAATAAAATTAAAAATAAATAAAATAAATCAACCTGCAGGCTCAGAACCAGGTCCACTTTAGTTTGGTTTAGTTTAAAGATACAGTGTGGAAACAAGTACATCAGTCCATTCAGACCGTGCTGACCAACACTCCCCACACACTAACACTATCCTACACACACTAGGGACAATGTACAATTTTATCAAACCAATTAGCCTACAAACCAGAGCTCCCAGAGAAAACCCACGCAGGTCAAGGGGAGAACGCACAGACAGCACCCGTAGTCAGGATCAAACCCAAATCTCCGACGCTGTAAGGCAGCAACTCTATCGCTGTGCCGCCGTGCCACCGTTACACAAGCTGCTTGATTATCATGTATAGAAACAAAAAAATCAAAGTACCCACTGCCTGCTTTATTCCCCTGTCGAGTGAACATTACAGATTTCGCTTCCTGTCCTTAGTTTCACTGATGTTGACTGGAGAAAACCAGGAAAATTGGACTGCTGTATTCCCACAGCAGTCAGAATTAGACAGATGGAACATGAGAAGGAATAGCCATACTGGCTAATCTTGGGCACAATCAAATAATGCTGACTAAGTTTAGTTTAGATGACTTTAGTTTAGCTTACTTTAGTTTAATTTAGTTTTTGACATGCTCCTATACCAACATTAAATATGTGGATTTCAACTATGTTTGAAACACTACATCTGGAAGATATGAGACTCCACCTGGAAGGAAAATCAGAACGCTTCTTTCAGACATGGTCTGCATTTATAGAACTGCTACAAAGATAGGGTGTTGGAGTACCTCGGTCCTTGGTAGGGGGGGATGAAAAACTATGGAGTTGGTGGATTCCTTTTGCGTGATATATATAACAGAGTAACTGGCTTTTTTTTTTCTTCTACCTTTTTTTTTAGGGTCTATCTCTTAACCCCCTTTCTCTAATTCTTTGACCAAGGGTTTCTTCTCCCTTTTGGCACGCTCTTTCACTATCACAACTCTTTTCACCTATTTCACTCCCTTTCTTTCTATTCTTTTTCTTTAAAAATAAAATTATGGGGTACAATGATTGTAACAAGATATATGTGAAGTACATTGATGTATTTACCTCTACTAAATAAAATATTTTTTTTTTTAAATGAGTTTTTGAGCAGTAATGTAGGATTGTTACACTGTCTTTCAGGTGAGATGTAGAATCGATAGCCTTATAGCTTTATCCGGTGGATATTGTTCTGTTCTGTTCAGTTCACTTTAGTTTATTGTCACGTGTACTGAGGTACAGTAAAAAGGTTTTGTTGCATGCTAACCAGTCAGCAGAAAGACAATACATGATTACAATCGAGTAATTTACAATGTAAAGATACATGATAGGGGAATAACGTTGAGCTTACCTCTGTACGGCTTATAGTCAAGCATTGCTTATGATATTAGTGCAGCAGTTTCTCCACATTCTGGACTGCTTTGCTATTGCAAATTCCCCTGCAGTTGCTGACACTTAATAAAACATCTCCCTCCGAACCTATTGCTCTCCCGGGCTGCTTGAAAATTGGACCCTAAAGGCAATCTCCAAGCAAACTGACTGCGCAAGTTTTACACAGGTTCAGTGATTTCCATGAGGGCACATGGAACCAATCCACAAAACTTGCAACCACCTTGCATCAGTGACCACGTCAACCTTCAATGGCCATGAAATTGATGCAATCACTCAGTGGAATTTTGGGATCATGCTCTCAGACTGCTCAGTAATGGATCAGGAGCTGCCATCAAAAGTAACATTTTCCACAGAAGATATAACTTGAGGAAAAACATTACGATTCTAGTTAGTAAGTGTTTCCTGGTTTGCACTTCTATTGAATATTTTATGTATTACACCACGTTGGAGGATGCGGTTGTGCTAAATAATTAATGCCAGACAACATTCAAAGGTGTAATTGCTCCAACTAACAGTGCAGTAATGCTAAAGAGCCAGGCTGGCAGGAAGGACTAAATAAATGTTTCATAATCCCCAATGACTTTCTTAAAAATTTAGTTAGTAAAGACTCCCTCACCCCAATGGAAAGTGAAGATGAAAGAGGTGTATTGAGGAAAAACATTGAACAGTCATTAAAAAAGATCTGCAGAGTCGGCATCACCAACAGGTCAAAGCTCACAATGATGACACCGGTGCTGGTGGTACACATGAAGCAATATCCAGCTGTTAAGCCATTGATGACTGATGTAAGGACACAGAGCCTAAGAGGGGAGGTCAGAAATGGACACCCTTCCCACCAATACACACTCTTTCATCATCAGCTTTGGACTCTTGATACACTGACTCATTACAGAAAGCAAACATACCAGTCACAGCAAGAAATTAGGAAGGCGGGGGTGGCACAGTGCCGCAGCAGTTGAGTTGCTGCCTTACAGCGCCACAGACCCAGGTTCGGTCCTTACTTTGGGTGCTTGTCTGTACAGAGTTTGGATGTTGTCTCTGCGACCTGCATGGGTTGTCTCTGGAATCTCTGGTTTCCTCCCACACTCCAAAAAGGTACAGGTTTGTAGGTTAATTGGCTTGGTATAATTGGCTTCTGGAGAGAGGTCAGTAGCTGTGATGGACCAGGCAGTGTTTACCACTCTCTGTAATGTCCTTCTTTCTGCGTGATTGAGTTGCCAAACCAGGCCATGATGTAACCAGTCAATATACTCTCTATCATGCACTGGGTCACTGAATGGCAAAGTATGCCTGAAGGCCCTTTTATATTCTGCATCTAACATCAATCTGCTCATTCAATGGCTCGCATTTAGTTTCTTCCCCACCTCATCAGAAAATTATTCTGTAAAATGGTTCACATTTCTTGATCACCAGAGTTCACTCAACCTATATTTATAATTCACTTTCTAAGATTTGTAGGAAGTCTTACTAACCAGGAAGAAACAAATAGATTCATTCGTGTGGTATCTCCCTTTACTCCCCTTCTAGGTGGAATTTTGCAATAAATGAGATTCAAAATTTGAAAATAAACCTAGATAAATGTTAATATCCATCCATCAATATCTCTGCAATTCTTGATTTTACAGAAACAATATTTTCTTCTTCTGCATAATGCATGTTTAAAAATTCTCATATATTCTCACAGAGAAGATTTACGAGGATGTTGCCAGGACTCGAGGGTCTGAGCTATTGCGAGAGGTTGAGCAGGCTGGAACTCTATTCCTTGGAGCGCAGGAGGATGAGGGGTGATCTTATAGAGGTGTATAAAATCATGAGAGCAATAGATCGGGTAGACGCACAGAGACTCTTGCCCAGAATGGGGGATTCGAGAACCAGAGGACATAGGTTTTTTAGTGAAGGGGGGAAGATTTAATAGGAATCTCAGGCGTATAGTTTTTACACAAAGACTGGTCGGTGGAACGAGCTGCCAGAGGAGGTAATTGAGGGTAGCACTATTGCAACGTTTAAGAAACAATTAGACAGTTACATGGATAGGGCAGGTTTAGAGTGATATGGGCCAAACACAGGCAGGTGGGACTAGTGTAGATGGGCCATGTTGATCGGTGTGAGCAAGTTGGCTGAAGGGCCTGTATGACTCCATGTCGGGATTCACAGTCAAGAAGAATGGTGTGGACAATTTTGCACCCAGACATATGGTTATCAAAATGGATGACACATGTTGTGTTGTGAAGGTTTCCTGAGATTTCTGAAGCTCTTTTAACTATTATATGCATGGTCATGTTTGCATAGCTTCCTGGGTTACTTCAATGAGATGGGATGTTTAGTGCAGAAGATGTTAAAAACTCATTGATATTTGTCTGGCACAAGTGATTTGGAATGCTACCAAATCCACTGAAACCATGGATTTTACTTCAAGATTATTGTTTTTATTCACTTAGGCTTTACTGCCATTTATCTCACAGCTCTACTCAAATAACATTAGTTGATACACTGGTGCTGCATTAGAGACATTCATTGACAAAAAAGGCCTGGAAAGAGTGGATGTGCAGAGGATGTTTCCACTAGTGGGAGAGTCTAGGAACAAAGGTCATAGCCTCAGAATTAAAGGACGTTCCTTTGGAGATGAGGAGGAATTTCTTTAGTCAGAGGGTGGTGAATCTGTGGAATTCATTGCCACAGAAGGCTGTGGAGGCCAACGAGATATATTTTTACGGCAGAGATAGATAGATTCTTGATTAGTAAGGGTGTCAGGGATTATTGGGAAAAGGGTGGAGAACAGGGTTAAGGGGGAAAGATAGATCAGCCATGATTGAATGGCAGAGAAGGCTTGATGGGCCAAATGGCCCAATTCTGCTCCTATCACATGATCTTATGATCGAATGATGTCTCTGTACATTAATGTTGTTACCAGTACATCTGGGATGTCTTCATTCTTTAGGGAATGGGGATTCTCCCATCATAGATGAGGCCCTCACTTGTATCTCCTCAGTACCCTGCAGCTCCGCACTTGCGCCCCCTCCCCCAAATCGCAACAGAGGCAGAGTCCCCCTAGTCGTTATCTTTCACCGCATCAGCCGTCACATACAACATATAATCCTCCAAAATTTCCACCATCTCCAACAGGATCCCACCACTAGCCACATTTCCCAGCTTCACCCTTTTCCGCCTTCCGAAGAGACCATTCCCTCCGCAACTCCCTCATTAACTCTTCCCAAAGCACCCCCTCCCCAGGTACCTTCCCCTACAACCGCAGAAGATGCAACACCTGTCGCTATACCTCCTCCCTCAACTCTGTCCAGGGACCCCGACAGTCTTTGTTAAAGATATGGACTCTTATATATCGACGAGACCAAACGTAGACTAAGTGATCATTTCGCTGAACACCTTCACTCAGCCTGCCTGAACCCACCTGATATATATCAGTAGGCAACCCAGGAACCACTCAAAGTATATATACATATACACATACACATATACATATACACAGGTCTGGGGAAGACAGAGAGGGGAACAATGAGGACACGGAAGTTTAGTGGGGAATCTCATTGGTTATTATGTGGGAAGGAAGTCCAGATGCTGGTTTAAAGATAGACGAAATGCTGGAGTAACTCAGCGGGACAGGCAGCATCTCTGGGTAGTGGTCTAAGGAAGGGTCTCGACCCGATACATCATCATTCCTTCTCTCCGGAGATGCTGCCTGTCCCGCTGAGTTACTCCAGAATTGTGTATGTGTGAGAGTTACTCCAGCATTGTTCGTGTGTGTGTGTGTGAGTTACTCCAGCATGTGTGTGTGTGTGTGTGTGTGTGTGTGTGTGAGTTACTCCAACATTGTGTGTGTGAGTGTGTGTGTGAGTGTGTGTGTGAGTTACTCCAGCATTGTTCATGTGTGTGTGTGTGAGAGTTACTCCAGCATTGTGTGTGTGTGTGTGTGTGTGTGTGTGTGTGTGTGTGTGTGTGTGTGTGTGTGTGTGTGTGTGTGTGTGTGTGTGTGTGTGTGTGTGTGTGTGTGTGTGTGTGTTTGAGCTACCCCAGCATTGTGTGTGTGTGTGAGTTACCCCAGCATTGTGTGTGTGCGTGTGCGAGTTACCCCAGCATTGTGTGTGTGCGAGTTACTCCAGCATTGTGTGTGTGCATGTGTGCGAGTTACTCCAGCATTGTGTGTGTGTGTGTGTGTGTGAGTTACCCCAGCATTGTGTGTGTGTGTGTGAGAGTCACTCCAGCATAGTGTGTGTGTGTGTGTGAGTTACTCCAGCATTGTGTGTGTGTGTGTGTGTGTGTGAGTTACCCCAGCATTGTGTGTGTGTGTGAGAGTCACTCCAGCATTGTGTGTGTGTGTGAGTTACCCCAGCATTGTGTGTGTGTGTGTGTGTGAGTCACTCCAGCATAGTGTGTGTGTGTGTGTGAGTTACTCCAGCATTGTGTGTGTGTGTGTGTGTGTGTGTGTGTGTGAGTTACCCCAGCATTGTGTGTGTGTGTGAATCATGAATTGCCAAGACACAAGGCACTGTAGATACAAATAATGTCATACACAAGAAAGGGCAGATGCTAGTTGAAAAAAGTGAACACATGGGCTGGAGAAATTTGGAAATGTCATCCCGTCACCCATTCCTTCTCTCCAGAGATGCTGCCTGCCCGCTGAGTTATTTTGAGTTCCCACGGTAGAATCACGAATCACTAAGGTAAACGCACGGGCCACCACGTTATAAACGAGTTTAAAATGTTTCAATTTTTAACTTGAACTGCAAATTTGACTCGTGGAAAAAATCAAACATGTTTGATTTTTTTCACGAGTTACCAAGTTTCACGGGTACCTGCCGTTAGCACCACGAGTCGCTAAGTTGCTTGCAAGAGTTCCGACGTTCCCGCTACGTTTAGTGTGCGTGATTACCGCGAGTGACAACTCTGGGTCACTCGTGGGTCAACTCGCACCGTGAGACAGGGGTTTAAGTGCTCAAGGACAATTGTCTTTCTCTTTCTATAGATGTTGCTTGGTCAGTTGTGGTTTTTCTCATGCTTACAGTTTGTATTTCAAACTCTCAATCATTGTGGTACTCTTCCCTTGCAGATTTGTTATCATTATTTCACAACATCTGTAAAAAGGGTTATGGGGAGAAGGCAGGAGAATGGGATTAGGAGGGAGAGATAGATCAGCCATGATTGAATGGCGGCATAGACTCGATGGGCTGAATGGCCTAATTCTGCTCCTTTCACTTGTGAATTTGTGAACTCATTGCCTGGATTGTACGGCTTGAGTTAACGGGAAAGATTGGATAGGCTACGTCTGTTTTCCCTGGAACAATGAAGCTGAGAGGTGACATGATAGAGATATATAGAATTATGAAAGGCATAGATAGGAAGATAACTAGTACCTGTTTCCCACTGTAGGGGGGTTATAAAACTAGAAGGCACCGATTTAAGACGAGAGGCTTAAAGGGTATCTGAGGGCTAAATACTTCACAAAGCGCAGTTGTTATCTAGAATGAGCTGCAGAGGAGGTAGTGGAGGAAGAAGCATTAATAGCAGGGGTGGCATGGTGGCACAGTGGTAGAGTTTTTTGCAGCTGCAGAGACCTGGGTTCGATTCCAACTACAGATGCTGTCTGTATTGAGTTTGTGTGTTCTCCCTGTGACTGAGTAGATTTACCTCGAGATCTTCGGTTTCCTCCCACAGTCCAAAGACGTACAGATTTGTGAGTTAATTGGCTTGGTATGTGTAGATTGTCCCTGGTTTGCGTAGGATAGCATTAATGTGCGGGGATCACTGGTCGGTGCGGACCCGGTGGGCCGAAGAGCCCGTTTCCATGCTGTATCCCTGAACTAAACTAAACTAAACTAAAAAATTGAGGAATCTTGCCATGTCCTTGAATAAGCAAGACATTGAGTTACATGGGATGCAGGCCAGTGTGATTAGTTTTGATAGCAATGATGGTCAGCCTCGACACAGGTACAGGCCTGTTTCTATGCTGTATAACTCTAAAGTTAAAACAAGTGTTTGAATTCAGCGTGATTCAAAAGGCTGATTCCAATTAAATATAATGCATTAAGTCTTGGTTGAAACAACAATTATGCAATGTTCATCTTTGAACATTAGAAAACAAACTCCCCTCAGTCTGAAGAAGGGTCTCGACCCGAAACGTCGCCTATCTCCTTCGCTCCTTAGATGCTGCTGCACCCGCTGAGTTTCTCCAGCTTTTTGTGTACCCTCGATTCTCCAGCATCTGCAGTTCCTTCTTTAAAAAAATCCCCTCAGTCAAAGGTCTTCTGTTTTATATCAGTCCAGAGGGCCCCACATTTGATGATCATTTGTGGCAAGTGTTTCCCTTTCATAGCCTTTCCACAATGAAAGCCACTGATGACTAAACATAATGGTAAACATTTTTTAAATATTTGAATGGAAGGTGAGATATAAAGTAAATTAGAGTAAAACTTGTGAGACTAAGCACACTGACTGTGGAAGTATGCAGTAGAATGCCCATCTTTGGCAACAAATAAGATAATAATAAATGACTGTAATTGTATACTCATACATTATGAATGAATGAAAAATATTAGGTGCAGTAATTGTATGACCTGTATATTATATAATGCATGATACAAATTTATGCCTGAGGCAGATAAAATAGCTTACACTTTTTGCACAAAGGATGCTGGAATCATCATTGCCTAGGTTTACTACTTCCCGAGTAAAGAAATGGTGTGCTCTGAATACATTCATATTAATTTGTTAATAATCTGGTGTGCAGGCTAACGCACAGGATGGCTGATTATAGTCATAGAGTAATACAGCGTGGAAACAGGCCCTTCAGCCCAACATGCCCTCCCCAGGCCAACATGTCCCAGCTACACTAGTCCCACCTACCACCATTTGATCCATATCCCTCCAAACCTGTCCTATCCATGTACCTGTCTAACTGTTTCTTAATGGCTGAGATAGTTCCAGCCTCAACTAGTACGTCCTCTGGCAGCTTGTTCCATACACCCACCACCTTCTGTGTGAAAACGTTACCCATCAGTTTACAATTAAATCTTTTTTTCACCTTAAACCTGTTTTCTCTGGTCCTCGATTCGCCTACTCTGGGCAAGAAACTACTCTGGGCAATAGATCTACCTGACCTATTCCTGTCATGATTTAATACACCACTATAAGATCAGATTAATAGATGAATAAGTAATATGGAAGAATGAATGAACAAATAATCATCCTGGAAACTTCAAATGCTGGTGTACAAAAAAAGACACAAACTGCTGGAGTGACTTAATAGATCAGGCAGTGCCGCTGGTGAACATGGGTAGACAACATTTTGGGTCTGGACCCTTCAGACTGATTGTGGTAGGCGGAGAAAGCAGGCTGCAACAACAGCAGGGATGTGATAGGTGGACAGGAGTGTGGAACAGGAGGGGGAGAGGTGATTGATTGATGGTTCACCCATACCCTCACCAGAATAAGTGCAGCAATTCAAGAACGTAGCTCACATCACATTCTCAAGGACAATTATTGCTTAACTTGCAAGTGCTGCCTGTATACTGTAAGAGAAACATCTGTGTCAATACGCTTTTATATTTTATGGTGGCATTAATTTTTTTTATGTGTAATAATATTTTTATTAAAAGGAATCCATCATAACAACGGTATAACAACTTCTCAAATACACAACCAACTTATTTCAATAAGTATATCAATGTTACGAATAGTTCGTATAAACTTCTATTTTTTGAAAGTAGAAAAAGAAAAGAATAGATTTTAATCAATGAGAATGGTGATTAAATAATAATTTTGATTATAAAGAAAGAGAAAGAGAAAAGGGAGAAGATATATATATATACATATATATATATATATATATATATATATATATATATATATATATATACACATGTATATATTCTTGTTATATGTATTTAATTAAAATAAAGTATATAGAAAAAAAGAGAGATTATAGCATACATCTTAATAGTGAATAACACAATTTCAAATAGCGATATCAATGGAGACATGTATACAAATCAAAAAGAAAAGCAGAGAGTTATTTTCATCGAATCCTGCTGGGTACCCATTGAGTTGTGATGCCAAGAACAGCTACCCCTTCAAATATTCTGTATATGGAGACCATATCTGTTCAAAGAGTTCGTATTTGTCCATTAGGACAAATCTGATTATTTCCAAATGCAACGTCTCCAACATTTCCACTGTCCACATTTTAATTGTGGGGGATAATGTTCCCTTCCAAAATTTCAATATTAATTTTTCCCTATTATCAAACAGTAATCCAAGAAATTTCTTTGGTTTACTGTTAATATTAGATTTGAATCCGGAACTCCTAATATTATTAATTTTGGATCTGGGTCTAGTTTAATTTTAAGAACTTCAGAGATAACTCTAAAGATTTCTGTCCAATAATAGTTGAGTTTTATACATGTTACAAAACTATGTGTTAAATTAGCTTCCAAGTTCTGACATTTATCACAAATAGGAGAAATGTTTGAATACATTCTATTTAATTTAGTTTTTGAATAATGTAATCTGTGTAATACCTTAAATTGTATCCATATATGTCTAGCATTTAATGAGCAACGATGTATACCTTGTAGGCTTTCTTCCCAAGTTTCCTTCGTTATAGATAAACCCATTTCATTTTCCCATGTTTGTCGATATATTTCCGGTTGGGATTTCCTTATCCAAAATACTATTATATATATACGCTATGAATTTTTCTGTATTTGGGTGTTTATTAAACAATTCATCTAATAATCCTGGTTTTCTATTTTTATAGTCTTGCGTATTTGACTTAATATAGTTTCTAATTTGTAAATACCTAAATATGTTATTTGACTGCAATCCATAGATATCCTGTAACTCTTGAAATGAAAGAAATTTTCCTTCCTTGTAAAGGTGTTCTATCCTTTTAATTCCTAAATCATTCCAGTGTTTAAACCCCTTGTCCAATACAGAGGGCTTAAACAAAGGATTATTCATAATTGGCAAACAAAGTGACAAATTATCCATATGTAGGGTCTTAACTATTTGTTTCCAAATACGTCTATTATAGGGTTGTTACCATACATTTTTTTTTGTACTTCCCTTGGCAAACAGTCTTCCTTTTCCATTTTTAACCAGCTTGGTTCATGATCTAAATTTACCAACCAAAAATTCATATTCTTAATCTGAACTGCCCAGAAATAATATAGGAAATTTGGTAGTGCTAGTCCACCATTTATTTTAGATTTACATAGATGTTTTTTACTTATTCGATGGTTTTTATAGTCCCAAATAAAACTATTAACCAAAGTATCTATATTTTTGAAAAACATTTTAGGGAGATATAAAGGGATTGCTTTAAATAAATATAACAATTGTGGTAAAAAAATCATTTTTATAGCATTTATTCTACCGATCATTGATATAGGTAGTGTTTTCCAATATAAAATATACTTTTTTAGTTTATTTAATAATTGAGGGTAATTATGTTTTTTTAAACTATTATGCAAAGGTTTTTTTTTCCAGGGAAATCTTGAACCACTGGAACCATTAGCATTTGCTTTAGGTAAAAGTGAGCAAATAGCAAATTATTCTGTTCTATTTCTAGGTCTGTTGCCTCGTTATATGTACCAGAGACCCAAGGCCCCAAGTTTGATTAAATTATTAGGTTGATGTGAATGCATAAATCATTATTTTAAATGTACCTTAAACTGGGATTTAAATCCTGGGGTTCATGCATCAAAATGCCAACTCCGTGTGTACAGCCAGGCAGCAGATCATTTAGCCCAAGAAGCTCATCCTCAGCGGAAGAGTCTGTAGTTTGCACACAGGACTCATAAATCACAAAACTGGAGTGAATGGAACTCATCCTCAATCCCAAGGGAATGCCTGAGAAGACAACTAACTGCCATAGGAAATGTATAGGAGGGAACTACCGATGTTGGTTTACACCAAAGATAGACACAAACAGGCACGGAAAATGCTATAAAAACATGGGGGGTGTATATCAGTGTCATTCGTGTTATGAGTCATGCATTTGTAGTTACACCCACTCACTTTACAGTAACCCTCCTTGCCTGGTTCCCTTAGGAATAGAGAGACGTGCAAGTGTGAAGTCATATTTGCTATGTAGTTAATAATGTCTTTGGACCTTTATCTTGGTGTAAGGCTTCAGTTATTTACCACAGCTGAAACACAACAGGGAGGGACCGAGGGACGGGGAGGACACAATATCTTGGTGGCCATGCGCGCATGCGCTCACACACACACACACACGTGCGCGCAAGGCTTCGGAGGCTTTAGCCATGGGCTCTGTGGACGGTAATTATAGGAATGACAGCCCAGGCTTACGGCCAGCGTGGAGAAGCAGCGCTAAATCCAGCTCAACTCTGTCTGTCTCGCCGGGTTAACCTACAGCCCTGCCTAGACTGACAGGACACCAGTCCAGAGCTGTGGAGCTAGCACTGCTTCTCCGCGCTGGCTGTAAACCTGGGCTTTCGTTCCCGTAAGTCCAGGTAGGGCTGGTGGGTTAACAGGCAGTGTTGAGCTGGACTTAGCGCTGCTTCTCCGCGCTGGCCGTAAGCCTGGGCCGTCGTTCCCGTAAGTCCAGGCAGGGCTGTAGGTTAACCTGGCAGGACAGGCAGAGTTGAGCTGGATTTAACGCTGCTTCTCTACGCTGGTCGTGGGCTTGGGGGCATGGCTCCCGTCTGACTCTCGATGTCTCTGCTGGCCACCCCCGGGTACATGGGGGGGGAGCGCACTCGGGCGGGGACGGGGATGGTCCAGTGGTGGTTCAGCAGCGATTGCAGTACCGGAGACCCGGGATCGGTCCTGGTTGCTAATGAGGTGCAGGTCTGTGTCCAGGGCTGCCGAGAGTGTTTTTCGCTTGTGACCCTATGACCTGGGCATGCAATTCAAGCTCCACTCTATGATCTTTGCTCCACCAGGACATCTCCCTTCTCCAATCACCGCGCTCTATCCTGAGTCCCACCCCACTACTTCTGCCTCTGACTGACACCTCCCTCCTCCAATCATCGCGCTGAATCATCATGGTCCCTCCCCCCCATTGCCTGCTGACTG
Source organism: Okamejei kenojei (assembly GCA_035221665.1). Lineage (NCBI taxonomy): Eukaryota > Metazoa > Chordata > Chondrichthyes > Rajiformes > Rajidae > Okamejei > Okamejei kenojei. The sequence goes on from CM069139.1 coordinate 22,841,830, forward strand.
ACATCTCTCTCGTCCAATCGGCGCCCTCGATCATCAGTCCCACCCCCACTGTCTCGCGGAAAGCGGAGATTTCACCGGGTTTTAAAATCCAGATTACAAAAAATGGGGGTGATTGTCCCTCGCCTCTCAAAACAGGGGGGGGGGGGCGTCTTCCCCCTGCCCCCGGGATTTCCGCCCTATGACACAAAATGCTGGAGTAACACTGCGGGACAAGCAGCATCTCTGGAGAGTAGGAATGGGTGACGTTTCAGGTCGAAGGATCCTTCTTTAGACTGAGAGTCTGGGGAGAGGGAATCTAGAGGAAGCTGTGGAAAGGATAATCAAAGCAGAATGTGATCAAGGAAATGTACAATGGTTGTTTGACGGCTGAAGGTGACAATAGTTTTTAAAGGTTTATGCACACAAAATCTTCCTTTACCTTTCCTTTAAAAGATGCAGCAAGACATAGCAACAAATATCTTAAATTATTTTCTCAAGTAACAATTTGTATGCAATATAAATTTGTGATAGTAATGACACAATCAACTAAATGTGCACTGACTAATTTCTCCCTCTCAATTATGAGATACAACATAAATAGTCTTAAATAAATAGTATCTACCTTAACACAGCAACTGAACTCAGCAGATAATTCTCCATAAATAGCTTCAACTTGTACCAAAGGGTCATTTTAGCTCTTTATATCAATGAATAATGAATATCACATTTATTTTGAAATATCATTATACACCCCAAAAATAATAAAGACCAATAACCTCTTCACTACAGTAATTCAAATAACACAGTTTCTAACAGGTTTCCAAGTATTGCATTAATACCAATGACTAACTTAAATTTGTCTAAATGCTTCCTATTGTCCTCCTCCGACGCACTCGGTTTCATGCTCTGACATTTTTTCACAGCAGTTCCCCATGGACAGACTTCCCTTCCTCTGTAGATGGTCTCGAGGGTAGGATGCCTCTGATTTTCCCTCCCCAATTGCTTCCTGTGCATGCAACTCAGCTATCAAAGGTTTCAGCGTCTCCTGCTGTGCCTTGGCTAATTATACTGGGCTGACATTGGTATAACCAAGCGTAAGGCAGCATCTCACACAGGATCATTAATTTTTCAATCATCTCACACACAGCAATGTTATCCTCCTTCAAGACATTCAGCTCTAACTGAACATGTGTCAGGGTATTTTGCAGTTACATTCCTAGTACCAGCACAGTAGCATTTGAGGATTGAAAAAATCCCCCACACAACCCTACATAGAACATCTTCTACCTTCTCAGTAGATGGTCTGCCTGTTGGTGCACTCATGCACCTGTGGTCCAAACATTCTTGTGAACCAGCTTCATTGTATTCTTGAAAAATGAATCACATTCACTTCTGAGCTGGATGCTACTGATGGCATAAAGGATGCCATCCCTCAGCAATGCAAGATCACGCTCCACCATCCCTAAAATCAAACAATACTTGATTAGTAAGGGTGTCAAAGTTGCAAGGACGCAGGAGAATAAAGGCTGAGAGGGAATGATGGATCAGCCATGATTGAATGGTGGAGTAGAATCGATGGGCCGAATGGCCTAATTCTGCTCTTGAGGCTTATGAACTTATGTCATCAAATGCATCATCATTCAAGAACCTCTGAACCTGATTGTTCATTCTTTTGCTCCATATATCCCATTCTCACCTAATGGTGTCCTCCACAAATCCTTCCACCATGGACATGTTCTGCTCAAGTATCTCATTACCATTATACTGCAGTTTCTGTTTTCTAGTTGTACAATCACAAGCTAAACGTTGGCACAGGTCTCTCTGACATTTGAACAGATAATGCAGCAAATCTCCTCTGGCAATTGTTTTAATGAATCAGGAAATATATTTGTCTTAAAGTTCATGATTCACACCACAACCTCACATCCAGGTGTTACCTTGATTGCAATCAATGACACCACACTGTTGATCCTTTTATCAATTGCATGTCCCCCCAACCTTTAGAAGGATTATGGAGATACAAGGAATTGCAGATGCTGGTTTAACAAAAAGACACAAATCACTAGAGGATCTCAGCAGGTCATCGCTGGAGAACATGGATAGGTGGTGTTTTGAGTTGGGACCCTCCTTGAGGCTAATTGCTTAATTGGAGAGAAAACTGGAAAATAGGTGGAGGCAGGACTTGTCTGGCCTTTGTCCAATCATCTTAAAATGAAAAGCACTCTCACCTGTATCCATCTATCGCTTGCCAAGCTTTGCCCTTGAACAGCCTCTGTTCTACTGACGATGATACTCAATCAGTGTTGTCTCAACCTGAAACATCACCCATTCCTTCTCCAGAGATGCTGCCTGTTCTGCTGAGTTACTCCACATTTTGTGTCTATCTTCAGTATCACTTGAATTATCTGGTTTGACAGCCTGCCTGCCATGCAACCTCAAAGTGCCTGATCTACAAACATCTGAATATTATAACCTTAATTGATCCAAAGACATATTGTCCAATTTTTTCCTCTGGTCCCTGGTTAGGCATACTGAAAAGAGTATGCCATGAAAACCTCTGCTGGCACTTATTTAAAATGCCTCTTACTGTTTCATCAAGAGAGATCTCATCTGCGGTTCATAGTGCAAATAAAAATGTCATATTTGTTTCATAAAAGTTTCCAACTATTTGTTTCAATCTTCTTCTGTGATGAATGGCCACTTTGCACTGATCTCTCACCACTCTCAACCACTCAACAATATCAATTACTCTCAGGAAAACTTTATCTTCTTCCATGTGCAGAGCAAACACGTGCTCTCTCTTACTTCTCCAGCTCATCAATGCACTGCCATATTCATAACCCGCCATCATTACCACAGTATTCCCTCACCTTTGCTTCTTCCACAGCAACAATAAGCCAAACTAGTCGCCAATATAGTGACGAAGATAGACACAAAAAGCTGGAGTAACTCAGCAGGTCAGGCAGAATCTCTGGAGAAAAGGAATCCGAGATGTTTCGGGTTGGGACCCTTCTTCAGACCATCGGCTCGTCCATAAGTAGTTCGATAAGGCAAGTTACAAGGATGGAGATCCTAACCAAACATTGGTCATTCATGGTGAACAACAATATAGTAATACAATGATTCATAAATCATATTGTGTTGAATAGATCAATAATGTTTACTGCTGCTATACCGTGATGGAGCAATTTCTCTATTGATTAGGTGTTGAAATGATCAGACTCACACATGGTATACAGCTAATCTACACTATGGGTACGGTGACTTCTCCTGAACGCACTACCAGATTGATGAACGATTATCTCCTCTTTAGGGGCTTGATTTGACCCACCCACAATTGGAAAGTAAACCTTAAGTAGTATTTCACCAAGTTCAGCTTCTGCCCTGGGGTTATAAATCAATAAAAATGAGCAATATTGTGATCACTGCTGCTTACGTGCCCTGAAAACTTGATTTTTTTTTTTTCACCATTTCAAGCTTACTACTAAATATTGCAGGGTATAGGCTTGCATTGGTGTTCATTTCAACACACATTTCAAATAATCAATCAATAGTAATTGCATTCATTTATTTTCTTCTACACTTCAAACATGCCCACCATCATCTTACTGAGTGTGTAAGTAATTAAAATTGTCTTTACTTTATGCCCGCCATTTGTGTGATCTGCTTATTATTTGCTTGAACAAACTCACATCAAATGTTTTTTTCTCTCAGCAGTCTGTGGCGATTGTTTTTATTTTAATTTAGTGCCTCCCAGGTTTACTAGTCCTAAACTCCAATTAAAGAACTAATTTTGATTTATGTTGCATTGTTTCTTAGTAGCAATGGGATTCATCTCTCAAGCTGCTTCCTAAAGCACCATGAATCTTGTAAACTTTTAAGACCTTTCATTATGCAAATCTTTGTCCAACTCAAGCTGGAAACATGTTTCTATGAAATCAATTAAATTTATTCCCTCCTTCCATAGGAGAATTTAATGATCCAGCATCTTATTCCTTCTCATCTATAAGTTTACAGAAGACACTTACATTTAATCAATATAATAATAACTCCTATTACCAGATGCGTGTTTATTGATTTAACCTTCTCCTTTAATATCTCAGTTCCCTCATTATGGCTGCTCACCCCATGGTTATATTTGTTTCTTATCATTCTTCCTGTCATCTTGCTTCCTTTCCAGTCCAAGGCTAAATGATTTCCATTTCAAACCTATTATCTTCTAATTAGATTCTCTTCACCTCTTCCAGAGATTTCATACTTTTCTGAAATACAATCTGCTTTTTATTCATTTGATTTAGGTGTTGCCATGATTTTCATTCAACATCTTATTTCTTGAAAAGATATAGCACATTCTGCATTCTCTCCAAAACCATGTCTTTTGTATGTTGGCTACATATTAATTGACTTCACATTCCATTAGAACTAGCTGCAGAAATTGTTATGAAACTGATGGTGAATTAATGGTGCCTGTCAGTTTTAGTTTACATAAAATCTACCAACTTGCAGTGAATTGAGAAATGATATGAGTTTTGATTGTTACAGGAATGAATTTAAGAAAAATGTTTGTACATAGATGCTTGTTGAGCATAGAAATCTTCACTGTAAGTTCACGAGGGGACATCCTATTGCCATTCTTAAAGGAAACACGAATAAATGTTTAATACTAAGGAAATGAAAAAAATGCGAGGAAATATTAATTCAGTTTGCGAATTTTGTATTGCACTACCCAGAGCTAACACATTTATTGTGGAACAATTGAGCTTGTTCTGTGCTGGAAATACTTCACTGTTTGCTGTCATAGACTGTTCAGGTCATGAGTACTTAACCCTGCTGAACTCTGCTTTATCCAACATAAAATACCTTATTCCTCCTAAACACGTATTCAAATTGAACCATTTTCTTGTTTATCAATAAACCTCAACTTGATTCAGAACCATGCTCTGTCTGTTGCTTTCCTGGGTTTCTTCTCCTCATAGATTATACCCTCTTTTTTTTCCATCTCCAAGGTGATTAATTGTCCCATGGTCAGCTTTTCTGTTCTATTAAAGTCATAGAGTCATAGAGTGATACAGTGTGGAAACAGGCCCTTCGGCCCAACTTGCCTGCACCGGCCAACATGTCCCGGCTACACTAGTCCCACCTGCCCGCATTTGGTCCATATCCCTCCAAACCTATCTTATCCATATTCTCCACTAGACTTTACCTTTCTATTCTGCTTTGACTTTTATCCTAAGATAAGCTGTTCACCTAAAGTTTAATTTTCGGCAGCATTAGAAATGGGAGCTCATGATGTGGAGATTCTATTGGTGTTTTAGATCCAGAACCATGTTGGTTTCTGTTCAAGGAACTTGGCTTGTTTTCCAGTCAAACAGACTGGTGGAGGGCCTTGGATAGTGACTTGATGGTTCCAGTAGAAGCAAGGACACAGGAGGGTGGGGTGTCTATATTCTCATCCCACCCTTCCCCCTCCCCTACCAAAGTTCTGATCCCAAACTAGGTAGGTGGTGTGTTAGAGTGTTGTTATGTAGAATAAGGGGTGGAATATGTGCCAGGGGATGCCCTCATCTATGATTGCACTCTCTTCAGTTCAGAAACCTGGGATAACCACCCAGCCAGGGTTAAACACACAAAACTGGTGCAAGGCACAATTGACTGAGATATTTCATTGTCATTCTTCAGCTGCTAAAGTTTCAAATGTAGGAGCTGGGATGGAATTGGGATTACGATTTTTGTAGTCTCACTATAGTGTGGGCCATCTGTTTAGTTTAGTTTAGTTTAGTTTAGAGATACAACAGGGAAACAGGCCCGTCGGCCCACTGAGACCACACTGACAAGCGATCCCCATACATTAGCACCATCCTACACACTAGCAAAACTTTACAATTTTTACCAAAGCCAATTAGCCTTTACGTCTTTGGAGTGTGGAAGAAAACCAGAACACACGGGGAAAACCCACACAGCCATGACAAATGCCATACAGATAGCACCCGTAAACAGGATCAAACCCGGGTCTCTGGCGCTGTAAGGCAGCAACTCGACCTCTGCACCACAGAATCAAAACGAAAAACTTCTGAATGTTGGGGTTTCAAGACCCACTTTCTCAAAGAAAAATCTAAGCTGACATTCCAACCAGCATTGAGAACAAGCCATACTATCAGCTATAAAATCTTTGGGATGAGATGTTAAACAAAGGCCAGGATTTTTGTGAATGTGGAAAAGGCAAAGGGCCTATGCCATTATTTTTAAGACCAAGGTATTTTCTCCCTGCATCCTGTCCTATATTTACTCCTCAATCAGTATTACCAAACAAGTGAATATCAGGTTAGAATCATATTACCTATTTGTGACCATGTTATTTTGTTATCATTTCTCCCACTTACAATTGTGATTAGACATCAAAATTAGACTTCAATTATCTGAAAAACACATTGTCATGACATCAACATAAAAGTCATACTGTGTGTGCAGGTTTGTGTGGGTCTTTGAAAATATTGGCTACCTTTTTGAGGCACCTTCCATAGTTTAAATTAAACTAGTTTCGTTTAGAGATACAGCACGGAAACAAGCCCTTTGGCCCACCTGGTCCATGCCGACCAGCGATCCCCGCATATTTACACTATCCTACACACACTAGGGACAATTTACACATACCAAGCCAATTAACGTACGTCTTGTGGGAGGAAAGAGAAGATCTCAGCGAAAAGCACGCAGGTCACGGGGAGAACGTACAAACTCCGTACAGACAGCACCCATAGTCAAGATTGAACACAGGTCTCCAGCGCTGCAAACGCTGTAAGGTAGCAACTCTACTGCTGCGCCACCGTGCAGATCCCTTCGATGGTAAGAAGGTCAGTACCTGTAATGGACCAGGCAGTGTCAACCACTCTCTGTAATCTCCTTCATTCCTGGATGTTTAGGTTGCCAAACCAAGCCATATACTTGTATTTCGTCATCCTGAAATTTCAATGCGAAAAATATTATGTATATGTGTTTTCTTTGGATAGTTGTACGAAACTGGCAGTAATGAATCAGTTTCCCATTATGCTTCTCTCCCACTCTCTACTTCCATTGACTACAATAGAAATAAAACATGTCCTCAAGCTATAATGAACCTATTGGTTACCATAAGATTGAATGTAGACACTCGAGTGGTGGATGCACCTAAGTTGTCCTCTTAGCCTTTGCCAATTGAAGGCACTGATGGTCTGACTCTAGTGAATAATAAAAGAGAATCTTGCAGATACATTCCCCTGGGATTACTGGCAGACCAGTTCTCCTGAATAATTCAAACATACATTAAGACTCACATAAATAATCCAGTTATAGACTACAATTGGATCACGGCCTTGGTGTTGCATAAGTTTGACCTAAAGAGAATTGTATTTTTATTTAGAAGTAAACAGTTTAATGCAAATCCACCTTGAGAAAACAAAATTCCTATTTAACTAATCTCATTTCATTCAAAGCTATTATTTCCGTACATTCATAAATCCTTGCTACTCTTCACTGCGGTTCACATTCTTACAATACTTAAATTTCAAAGTGGCTGTAATAAAATATTTTATTCACATTCTTTTTTTAATAATAAGAGAACCATGTCCAACCATGCATTGGTAATATCAAAGAAAGGTCATGTGGTGTGTAAATGAACTGAGAACTCAGTGAAGCTTAATCAGAACCATAAAGTTAAGCTATGTCATAAGTCTGCAAGTTCCAAGTCAGCAAACTTTTAACACACGATGACAAATCGGTTCACAAAAAACACGAAAGCTCAATGTTCTTGTTAAAAATGTCTTCTGTTTTGATTATACTTTATACTGCTCATTACAGATAATAATTGAAATAAGCCAGCTTACGACAGGCATGTTCTCCAAGGCTATTATCATAGAGATAAGATATAATAAACTTCATAAAAATAAACTCATTTTCAGTTATCAATGCCTAATTGCTATTTGTGTTGTTCTGCTGTATTAAATAATATCTGCTATTTTTCTTGGTATGGAATAGCAGTGCAGAAAATTATGTATCAGGAGAAATATCTCTGCAAATTCGCTACTGAAAATACCATCTATACAATAAATTCATAGTAGCTTTAATAGTAGATTTTACTTCGGAGTCACGTGAGTGACTTCGTGAAGACCCCGCCAGCACGCATGCGCGGCATATCGTCGCGCGCATTTGCATCGGCAGGCTGGGGGGGGAGTGCGCTCTCTCCTCGGGCTCCTTCATAAAAGGCCGGTAGGTAAGTATGGTTTTATCCTACAGGATGGACAAGGGCAAGAGAAAGGCGCTGTCGAAAAGTCGAGCTTCGACCAGCCAACGGCCCTTGTCTCCGGAGCTGCAAGCAACACCAGCAGCTTCGAGGCGTGTGGGGGCAGGAATGCGGAAGTCGGGTGCTCCCGCTGATTCAGGGGCCGACTCACCGGAATGGTTTACCGCACCGGAGCTGGAAATATCGGATCCAGACTTCGAGCCCCTTTCCCCCAAGAAAAGAGGGGGGAAGCAGGTACGTGGCAAGGGGTCTCGCTTGTTACAAGCCACCCCTCCCCGAGCTCCAGAAGACCCGAGGGGGCTGGGCCGGGGGACAGCCGCACGACAGGGGAGCCCTGCAAAGTGCAAATACGTACCACAGCCAGGGATATCTGCCATCGTGCAGCCCGGGCATAACACTGCTGCGTCGTGTAGGCCAGCTGGAGCAGATACCGCCGACAACACATCCCGTCAGGCTGCGGTCAAGGGCGGAGGTGGCAGCAGGAAGCGGTCGGTCAGCACAGCTCAGCTCTGGGAGCGGCCGACCATGCGCCTCCACGCCAAAAGATGGGCAAGTGTGGAGGTAAGCCTGCACGGACTCCGGGGAGCCAGGTTCCGGGGGCCGGCACCGATTCAACTCACCTGCCTTCTTATCAGCCAGGTGGGCCGCCACAGTCTGGGAGAAGACAGACTAGCGGAGAGTCCGTGCGGGAGTCGTATGATCCTACTTGGGCTGTAGGTCACGACGACCTGCCATTGGACCCTAGACAGCATTCTAAGGGGGTGAGGTCCGATGGTGGAAGCCCCAGTGTATTCGCAGGGCCTGGAGAAGTCGGCTTGTCCGCTGCAGATAGCAGGGACGGTCGCATTGAGCGGTTGGAGCTCTTAGTGGAGCAACTCCTCCAGCGGGACCGGGAACGAGAAGAACGGGACTCGCGGGCATCTACCAGCCGTGCGAGGACTCCACTCAGCATCTCGTCGTCTCCAGCAGGAAGCATGAGGGATTTCCCAGCTGCTGTGTTCGAAGACGACCCGGGGCAGCCAGTAACCGCTGAGCCAGAGCATGAGGAGGATATGCTGGAAGTGGTGAGTAAGTTTGCCGCTACCACCCAGACAGGTGAACCTCTGCACCACAAATTGGCGGGCACCATTGATTACCTGACTACACATCAACTCCAGAGTCATGTTCTCAATGATACATTGGAGAAAATAAAACCGCCAGAAAACTGCGTCAAACTCAGTGTGCCCTTGGTTAACGCCCAGATCTGGGGACACTTGAGTACGGCCACCAAGACGCAGGATGTCCGCCTCCAGCGAATATTAAAAGTTCTCTCCACGGGCATAACGGCGTTTGCAAGAACCCTGGATGGGGATAATGTGTCGAGCGATCAGCAAGACGCACTGGCACTATTATGCAACGCCCAATATGAAATAAACTGCCTGCGTAAGAGCTCCATTAAGCCCACACTCAACCCCAAATTCGCGGGGTTGTGCCGACCATCAACCGCTCCACCGCAGCATCAGTTGTTCGGAGACCTAGCCAAACAGGTGAAGGAACTGGATGAGGAGGCCAAAACAGTCGGCCTCATGAAGCCTCAACTGACCAGATCTCACCCATATTACCGGCTACTTCCTCGTGGAGAAATCGGCCGCCGGAAAGGGTACAGAGATCCAAACCATCTCCATACCAACAAGTGCCACGACCTTTTTTAGGGCAAGGCCAACAAAGGCCTGCATGGAAAATGCGGCCGCCGGCTCGTCAACCTCCACAACGCCCACTCAAAACACCGTATGTACAGAACCGCCGTTAACCTTGGAGGTAAGGGGGTCTGGTTCTTCTCACGCCGTAGCATCTCCTCCTGCACGAATAGGTGGGCGGATGCGGGCGTTCTTGGACATTTGGAAAACTGTCACCACGGATGAGTTTATTTTACAAAGTGTTCAAGGATATGTTATAGAATTCATTGAAGGTATAAATCCCCCTACGCAGCATTCGCCTCGTAGAAAATTTACTCTATCCCAAAAAGAGATGGAGGCAGGACAAGCTGAAATTACACGGTTAGAAGAAAAAGGAGTAATTGGCAAAACTAAGCATGAACCAATTGAGTTTGTGTCTAATATATTCACTAGGATTAAGAAAGATGGGGGATGTCGGATTATAATAGACTTAACTGAATTGAACAATTTTGTACAATGCACCCATTTCAAAATGGATACGTTTGAAACAGCTAAGCAGATGCTTTACCCAGGGTACTTTATGGCATGCATCGATTTGAAAGATGCATATTATACGGTACCCATTGCTGAGGCTTATAGGAAATTTTTGAAGTTTGTCTGGAAGGGTCAGTTATGGGAGTATAAAGCATTGCCCAATGGAATTACCACAGCTCCTAGGCTGTTTACCAAACTGGTAAAACCTATATTGGCTCTTCTCCGACAACAAAATTATATAGTAATGGCATATTTGGATGATATCCTTATAGTGGGTCCGACCCTCCAATTGGCAATTCAAGGAGTGGCTGCAACCAAGGATCTGTTTGAGAAGCTGGGATTCGTAATTCATCCAGACAAATCAAAATTGCACCCGGTACGGGTTATGGATCATTTGGGGTTCACCCTAGACACTAATTTAATGAAGATTACCATCCCAACTAATAAAGCTACTACTATTATAGAAGAGTGCCACAATCTTGCTTGCGCCAGGGTACCGACTATTCGGCAAACGGCAAAAGTTATAGGGAAATTAGTAGCTGCATTCCCAGCTGCGCGATTCGGACCGCTACACTACCGAAATTTACAAAGATCAAAAATCTCAGCGTTAAAAACAAAAGCTGGTCACTTTGATCGGCCAATTCGGTTACCATCAGAAGCCAGAAATGAGCTACAATGGTGGGTTGACAATATTAGAGAATGTCATAGACCTATCATAGTGGGCAACCCTGATGTTGTGTTACAAACTGACGCAAGCGCACAAGGTTGGGGAGCAACTGATACGATGTCCAGTTGTGGTGGCAGATGGAATTCTCATGAGGCTACATTTCTGGAGGCACATGGGATAAATTATATAGAAATGCTGGGGCGCATTTCATGGACTGCGGGCTTACTGTACTAATTCACAGGATTTACATGTCCGCCTTCAAATAGATAATACTACAGTGGTGGCTTACATCAATCATATGGGTGGTATCAGGTCGCTATCTTGTGATGAATTGGCTAATACAATTTGGCACTGGTGCATTGAAAGAAACATTTGGATTACTGCGACCTATTTGCCTGGGAAGCTTAATACAGTGGCGGACACCAGGTCACGAGTCTTTAATGACAACATCGAGTGGATGTTAAATCCCCAAATTTTTGGAGATATTATAGCTCATTTTGGGACACCAGATATTGACCTATTTGCATCCAGGTTGAACCATCAGATACCAACGTATGTGTCATGGGAACCAGACCCTGGGGCAATAGCGTTGGATGCGTTTTCGATCCATTGAGGGAAATGGTTTTGCTACGCATTTCCCCCATTCTGCCTCATCAGTCGAGTACTGCAGAAAATTAAACTGGATTCTGCAACTGGTATATTGATCATTCCCGACTGGCCTACACAACCGTGGTACCCGATGGTTGAAAAATTTTTAAAACAACCATGGATGGCGATTGGGAAACACCCCAAATTGATTACTCACCCTATTACGGGGATCAGTCATCCTTGCCATGGTCATTTAAACTTGTTGGCTTGCAGGTTCTGAAAAGACCGCTCATCCGGGCAGGCATCTCGTCAAGAGCCATGAACCTTATTGCAGCATCATGCCGGGAATCCACCCGGAAACAATACCTCACTCAAATCAGAAAGTGGGAGGATTTCTGTGCCCGGAACAACAAGTCCTCCAACTCGGCAACAATACCGGATGTGTTGGAGTTTCTAGCAGGCCTCCATTTTGATGCTGGCCTCAGCTACAGTGCCATCAACAGCGCCAGGAGTGCGCTGTCTTCAAACCTGGATATAGGTATCGGCTCCCACCACCTGGTGTCTAAATTAATGAGGGGAGTATTCAATACCAACCCTCCACGACCCAGATATACAGTAACGTGGGATGTGGGGATCGTGCTGACCCTACTGAGGAGCTGGGCTCCAATAGATCAGCTACCATTGAAACAGCTCACCCTTAAGGTGGTGATGCTCATGGCACTGACGACAGCCCAACGAGTCCAGACGTTACAAAAACTGCGACTGGACAGCATGGTGGCCACCCCTGGTCAAATAAAATTCTTTGTTAAAGAATTATTAAAACAGCACAGGCCAGGGGCGCATGGGCTGCAGCTGGAATTTCGGGCGTACCCTGTGGATGCCACACTCTGCATAGTCACCCATCTCCACCACTACATCCGAGTTACTGGATATATCAGGATGAAGGAACAGGGACTCCTCATCAGCCATAAACCTCCGCATCGTCGAGTGACTACACAGACTATCGCCAGGTGGCTCAGGATGGTGTTGGATGCAGCAGGTGTCGCTACTGACATTTTTAAGCCTCATTCCACCAGAGCTGCATCCACATCAGCAGCGAGAGCCATGGAGGTGCCCATGGACCACATTCTCGCCACTGCGGGCTGGGCCAGTGAGAAAACGTTTCAGCAGTTCTATAACAAACCTCTGGCCGCCCCTGCGACATTCGCAGAAGCTATCCTGGGAATTGCTCAGTAAATATTTGTCCCCGAATTAGGGGTTTGTTGTTTTATTTGATTAATAAATTGTGTTGATTTTTCAGCCAGTGTCAACTGAACTCCATTAACAGTCTTCCTCCATCAGAATGGCGGCAGTGTGATAAGCATGGACGTTGTCCAGGGCGTGAAATCACAGAGCTTTGAAATCTTCACGAAGTCACTCACGTGACTCCGAAGTAAAATAGTAAGATTAAACGAGAACTTACCAAGTTTTGAAGGTTGATCTGTATTTTACGAGGAGTCGCGGTGAGGGATTTCGTGCCCACCGCTCCCACCCTCTATCATAAGGTCAACCAGGTAGTTCTACGGTTTTCATCTTACTATTTTTAGTCATGGTTTGGTTCTGTGATTCCACACCACTGCTTTGAAGGATGCCGCGCATGCGTGCTGGCGGGGTCTTCACGAAATCCCTCACCGCGACTCCTCGTAAAATACAGATCAACCTTCAAACTTGGTAAGTTCTCGTTTAATCTTACTATTTTGTGCCCCAAGACAACCAAGTGTAAACAAAGAGGTATTTGAAATGTTATAGGATGGTTTATCAAGGATGGGGAATACAAGAAATAACCAGTTTTAATTTAGTGAGAGTAGGAGGGGAAATGTTGGAATCTATAATGAAGAATGACTGGATCCCTTGGAAAAAATTGAATTGTGCGAAGTCAACATGGATTTATGAAAGGGAAAGAATATGTGATTAATCTGCAAGAGTTATTTGAGGATGTGAGTAGTAGAATAGATAAACAGGAACTAGTAGAAGTGTTATGGGCATTAGACAATTGACAATAGACAATAGACAATAGGTGCAGGAGCAGGCCATTCGGCCCTTCGAGCCAGCACCGCCATTCAATGTGATCATGGTTGAACATCCCCAATCAGTACCCCGTTCCTGCCTTCTCCCCATATCCCCTGACTCCACTATCTTTAAGAGCCCTATCTAGCTCTTTCTTGAAAGTATCCAGAGAACCGACCTCCACTGCCCTCTAATTCCACAGACTCACCACTCTCTGTGAGAAAAAGTGTTTCCTCGTCTCCGTTCTAAATGGCTTACCCCTTGTATACAGATTTTTGGATGACTTTTGTTAATGTCCTACACAGGAGTCTAATGAAGAGTTTAGACCATACCGAATTAGAGGTAAAATAAACAATATTAGCACAAAGACAAAAACAATGCCCCAGAGTCTATATAGTTCGGAACTTATTTGGAGGTTGTAGTGTTTAATAGCCTGATGGTTGTTGGGAATAAGCTGCTCCTGAACCTGGACATTACAGTTTTCAGGCTCCTATTCCTACTTCCCGATGGCAGAAGTTAAATGCGAGTGTAACTAGGATGATGTGGGTCTCTGATGATACTGGCTGCCTTTTTGAGCCAGTGACTCATATAGATCCCTTCTATGGTTGGGAGGTATCAATATGGACTGAGCAGTGTTCACCGCTTAAAAAAAATCTGGGCGTTCAAATTGCCAAATCAGACCATGATGCAAACAGTCATATGCTCTCTACTATACATCTGGAGAAGTCCGAGAATCATTGACATACCAAATCTCCTTAGTCTTCTATGGAAGTAGAAGGGCTTTCTTTATGATTCAATCAATGTGTTCGGTCCAGGACAGGTGTGTTGTTGAGGAAGTAGAGGATCCAGCTGCAGAGTGATGCACAGAGACCCAGTACCGTCAGCTTGGTAACCAGTTTGGAGGGGATGATTGTATATTTCTCAGGTTTGCAAGATGTGTCTGATGTCTTACTGCTGGGATCGGTGTTGGGACCCCAGCTTTCCACACTATTTATTAATGACTTGGCTGAGGGGACCAAATGTCATATTTCAAAGTTTGCTGATTAATCCAACCTGTTTTGCCAGTGGCAACTAGTTCAAGTTCAATATCAAGTGAGTTTATTGTCATGTGTCCCTGATAGGACAATGAAATTCTTGCTTTGCTTCAGCACAACAGAACATAGTAGGCATTGACTACAAAACAGATCAGCGTGTCCATATACCATAGATAAATATATACACACATGAATAAATAAACTGATCAAGAGCAAATAACAGACAATAGATTATTAATGTTCAGACAATAGATTATTAAAGCCAGGTTTAATAACCTGATGGCTGTGGGGAAGTAGCTGTTCCTGACCTTGGTCGTTGCAGTCTTCAGGCTCCTGTACCTTCTACCTGTGAGTTGGATGTGGCCCTTGTGGCTAAGGGGATCAGAGGGTATGGAGAGAAGGCAGGTACGGGATACTGAGTTGGATGATCAGCCATGATCATATTGAATGGCGGTGCAGGCTCGAAGGGCTGAATGGCCTACTCCTGCACCTAATTTCTATGTTTCTACCTGAAGGCAGCAGGGAGATGAGTGTGTGGCCAGGATGGTGTGGGTCCTTGATGATGCTGCCAGCCTTTTTGAGGCAGCGACTGTGATAAATCTCCTCGATGGAAGGAAGGTCAGAGCCGATGATGGACTGGGCAGTGTTTACTACTTTTTGCAGTCTTTTCCGCTCCAGGGCGCTCAAGTTGCTGAACCAAGCCATGATACAACCGGTCAGCAAGCTCTCTACTGTGCACCTGTAGAAGTTAGGGAGAGTTCTCCTTGACAAACCGACTCTCCGTAACCTTCTCAGGAAGTAGAGGTGCTGATGTGCTTTCTTGATAATTGCATCAGTGTTCACGGACCAGGAAAGATCTTCAGATGTGCACGCCCAGGAATTTGAAGCTCTTGACCCTTTCAACCATCTGGACTAAATTCCAGAACCAGGAAATGTGGGCCACAGACTGAAATTGACTGCCACAGAAGGCAGTGGAAGCTAATTCATTGGATGTTTTCAAGAGATAGTTAAATATAGCTCTTAGGGCTAACGGAATCAAGGGATATGGGGAAAAAACAGGAACAGGGTACAGATTTTGGAAGATCAGCCATGCTGAAGGGCTGAATTGCTTAATCCTGCAACAATTTTCTATGTTTGTTTCTATGTTTCCAAGATTACCCAATCCTTCCCCTACCTCTCTTTTCCAGCTTCCTTGCCCCTTTCACAATCAGTCTGAAGAAGGGTCCCAACTAGAAATGTCATCTATCTGTTCCCCCACAAATGCTGCCTAATCCACTGAGTTACTATGTTTTGCTCAGGATTCCAGCATCTGCAGTTTGTCGTGTCTCCATTACCAGAATCTTAGTAGTTAAGGTGCAGTAGGCAGATGATGCCTGCATTGCATATAATCAGAGACAGAGCTCCAAGCTACCATTAATCATTTCGCCACAAACATGTTGGACGGTGGGCTTTACACTCAACTTCTCATGTTCAGGAATTATTTACCAACTTGCTTGTGCTCTGCTACATTGCCCTCCAACAATAAAGATATAGAGCAAGGTCCTGGAAGAAAAAATAAACTTTCCGTGTCAAGAACCCACCTCTTAGTGAATACAGACATCAATTAAAAAAATAATCACTTTGCTCAATGCACCTATGGTCTACAGCCTATGGTCAATCGATTTAGTTTAGTTTAGATTATTGTTACGTGTACCGAGGTACAGTTAAAGCTTTTTTTGTCGCCTGCTTTCCAGTCAGTGGAAAGAATATACATGATTATAATCAACCCGTTAGCAGTGTACAGTTCCAGGATAAAGGAATTAGCCTTTACTACAAGTAAGCATCCAGTAAAGTCTGATTAAAGATAGGCCAGGGGTTCCCAATGCATTAGATAGCAGCTCAGGAGGGCTCTGTAGTTGGTGACAGGAAGCTTCAGTTACCTGATAACAGCTGGGAAGAAACTGTCCATCAATCTGGAGGGATGTGTTTTCCAACTTCAGTACCTCTTGCCCGATGGGAGGGGGGAGAAGAGGGAGTGATCTGGGTGTGACTTGTCCTTGATTATGCTGGCAGCCTTGCCGAGGCAGCAATATAATAAAAATTGCTTCACCATAAGTTTGCGGCAAAGTGAAACATGTTTCTTATTGTTTGTCTGATCCATTTAAGTGAGCTTGATTATTCACTGAAAGTTGTTGAAACTTTAGCTGTGGAATATTGATGTTTTAAATATCTGTTCCTTGTGTGATGCAGAGAAAGATCACTCTGACTCCGCATCAATAAATACTCACAAGCAACAAATGTCAATATTATTGTTGTTTCTTAAGATATAATGTCCTGGAACACAACCAGGTTCAATTTTATCTGGTGCATTTTTATCATTAAGCAAGGTGAATTACTGCTTCAGTCTCCTCAAGCAAAGTTATAGCACGTAGCCACATTGAACTTGCTGTTTTGCAGAATCATTTTGAAAGCACAGGCCTCTTTTCATGATAAAGACCGAAAAAAAGAATAATCAAAGGGTGATAGGTGTCAATAAGCATATCATCACTCTGCGTCTAAGGCAATGGTTGAGAGCCTAGGAATTAGTTCTGAGAACGGGTGGCACAGTGGCGCATCAGTAGAGCTACTGCTTTATAGCACCAAAGACTACGGGTGCTTATCTGTGCTTATCTGTATGGGGTTTGTACATTCTCCCCTTGACCTGCTTGAGTTTTCTCTGACATCTTCTGTTTCCCCCCCCCCACTACCAAACTCCAAAGACAGACAGGTTTGTAGGTTGATTGGATTGGTATAATTGTAATTCGTCCCTTGTGAGTTAGTTTGGTTGGTTAGCATTGGTCGGTGCGGACTCGCTGCACCGAAGAGCCTGTTTCCATGCTGGATCTCTAAACTAAGCTAAACTAAACCCTACAATGCCATTAAGCTTGTCCTAAATATTGGAAAGTACACTGGGACCTCAAAATTAGATTTGGATTGCGACCGTAAAAGGAGCGACCAAATCAAGGGTATTTGAAAGCAGCTGATAGATTACCAAATGACTTGACAGTCAGATATGAAGGTTGTATTAATCATACATAGTTCTTATTCCATCCGCACATTAATAATAAACTAAGCGTTTCAGTGCTGCAAATGTTCTTCAAAATAAATACAAGGAACAGCATTTTTTTCTTCTTTTAAAATGGATCTCGTGCAAAAAACATCTGATATTTACAAAGGAATGAACATCCGTCAGACATGGATTTTGTGTCTGAGCATTGCAGTTACTTTGTGTGTTAAATGTAAGCAAGAAATAAAAAGGTTTATTGATGTTATTTCTCGTTTGAACTCAGGACATTCAAGTGTACCTCAAAGCTATTTTTGGAGACAACGATGATCTGGAAATAAACGTGGGAGCCAGCTCACATCCAAATGCAATTAATCCCAATAAATAACCGGTCTCAAGCTTACCTCAATGGACACAGATTACAAGAAAACATTGTTTATGTTGCACTTGGTGCATTATGCAAAGTTCTGGTCAACAGAGAGAACGGAAGAGAAGACACTAACATGTTGCCTCGAATGGAGGATTTTAGTAACAAGGAGATATTGGATATGCTGGATTTATTCACACTGGAATGAAGGGGAATGAGGGGTGACTTTACAGAGGTTTATAGTATTAGGAACGAGATAGATAGGATAGTTCATCAGAATATTTTTTTCCAAGGCAGTGGAGTCTAGAACTAGAGGGCACTGGCTTAAGATGTGGGGGGCAATTTAAAAGAGACTAGACTAAGAGGGACCCGTTGGGTCCCATGTTCACACAGGAGGGCTGGTCCTCTAACACAATATTCCACCTCTCCACCAATTCCAATATTGGTGGCCAGTGGAGGGAGGGGGGGGGGGCTTTCTGGAGTGCTAGTATGGGTGTTGTGGGTCAAAGGGACAGGTTTACGGAGGGCTAGTATGGACATTGTGGGCTGAATGGGTTATTGGGCTGGCAGCTCAGTCACTCAAGCCTGGTGGGCTGGCAGCTCAGTCACTCAGGCCTGGTGGGCTGGCAGCTCGGTCACTCAGGCCTGGTGGGCTGGCAGCTCAGTCACTCAGGTATTGTGGGCTGGCAACTCAGAAACTGCCAGAAATTCTGCCCAAAACAGGTGAGGGACTGTGCATTCCAGTTTCAAGCACAGGGAAGGCTAAGCCAAACAACTGATTGCATTTTCATTTCATTTTCATTGCCATTCCAGTTTCAGGCACAGGGAAGGCCAAGCCAAACAGCTGATTGCATTTTATTTCACTTCCATTGCCATTGCAGTTTCAAGCACAGGGTAGGCCAAGCCAAACAGCTGATTGCATTTTCATTTCTCTTCTATTGCCATTGCAGTTTCAAGCACAGGACAGGCCAAGCCAAACAACTGATTGCATTTTCATTTCTCTTCCATTGTCATTGCAGTTTCAAGCACAGGATAGGCCAAGCCAAACAGCTGACTGTATTTTCATTTATCTTCCATTGCCATTACAGTTTCAAGCACAGGGAAGGCTAAGCCAAACAGCTCAGTGCATTTTCATTTCATTTCCATTGCCATTGCAGTTTCAAGCACTGGGCAGGCCAAGCCAAACATCTCATTGCATTTTCATTTCATTTCCATTGCCATTTCAGTTTCAAGCACAGGGCAGGCCAAACAACTAATTTCATTTTCATTAAGGGTTAACAAATCATTTATTGCAAGTACATTGCAGACTCACAGCTCAGTGGATTCACAGCTTAGAATGAGAGTCGTGGCCTCTACCTCGCAATCTTGCAGAGTAACTGAGTCATGTCCAGGCATCCGTAGTTTTATAGTCCTGCCACCCCACCCTCCCCACCCCGGAAGGGGAGTTACCTTCATCGTGGTGATTGACAGGTGAGAGGATTTTTAATGTTTTTTAAACACTAATACGTTTTTTTTTTCATCGATGGGAAAAATCCTCGGGGCCTGCTCAGCGGAGGATGACTGTGAGTAAGATGGTCAAAAATCATAGCGATATCTGGTTGCATTTTTTCTAAAATCATTATAGAGCGCAGACAGGAAGTGGTCAAGATGAGACTTTTAATTATATAGATTTAATGGGCATGTTTTTCACAGAGGGTAGTGAATATCTGCAGCAAGCTGCCTAAAGAAATGGTGGAGGTAGATGCAATATAAAAGGGGCTTGGACAGGTCTTTGGATAGGAAAGGCACAGTATGTTATGGATGTAATACAGGTAAATTGGCATCATGGTTGGCATGGACGGTGGGTCAAAGGGACCCATTTTCGTGCTGTGCGGCTCTATAATTCTGTGCAGATTCTACACTGGAAACTTTAGTTTAGTTTAGTTCAGAGATATAAGCGGAACAGGCCCTTCGGCACATCGAGTCCATGCCAACTAGTGATCGCCGCACACTGACATTATCCTACACACACTAAGGACAATTTACAATTTTACCATGCAAATTAACCTACAAACCTGTACATCTTTGGAGTGTGGGTGGACACCGGAGATCCAAGAGAAAACCCACACAGGTCATGGGGAGAACGTACAAACTGCGTACAGACAGCACAAGTAGTCAGGATCAAATCCAGGCCTCTGGCGCTGTAAAGCAACAACTCTACACTATGCTACCATGCCGCCCCAGATACATCTTGTGGGACTTCCGGTGGCGCTATGGAGTGAGTGGAACTCGCGCCTTTCAGCTCCGCTAAAATTGTATTAAAAACGGGGGTAAAAGGGGTTATCTGAAGCTACTCACCAGAAGAGAACGGGTGTGAACAGCTCCGGTAGCGTTAAAAAGGTTGCATGACGTCATCAGGCGCGCGACTTTACTAAGATGCATCGCTCCCCCCCACCAAGGGAAAAAGCCTGTGAAAAGGGAAGTAGGCCTCACTGGAGCCTCGGGCTCGAGTTTGAGTGCCTCCCAGGAAAATATTTTAAAGATGGACAACCTCTAAAAAAATTATTATGGGTGAGCTAAAACAAATGCTTAAGGATATGAAAAAAGAATATAAAGAGGAAATAAAGACTTTAAGAGCTGATATTTTGGTGTATCATGAGAATTTGAAAGAAGAGTCCAAAAAGGAAGTTATAGCATCTGTAAAGACTATGATGGACGAATGGAAAGATAAAGCAGGTACTGATTTGCCACAACAGATGGATGATGTAAACCGTAAAACTGGTGAGATGGAGGTGCTGCTGGATACCAAGTTAGAACCTATTATAACTTCACTTAACCAACAAAATGACGCAATAAAAGAACTGACTGAATCAGCCGAGAAGCGTCTTGCCGAGTACAAGCGTTTATCAGAATTATTACACAAAATAACTGAGAAATGCATTGACTTGGAGGGACGTCAAAGGCGTAAGAATATGCATATTGTTGGGTTGAGTGAAGGCCGAGAGGGAAATCAAGACCCTCGAAAATTTGCTGCAAAACTTCTAAAAGATATTCTGAACTTGGACCAAGAACCTCTGCTGGACCGAGCACACAAGGCATTGAGACGCACCCCTAGGAGGGATGCTCCCCCAAGACAGATGATTGTGAAGGTGGTTAACGATCATGTTTTTGAAGATATGATGAAGATAATAATACGTAAGAAAAATCTCAAATATGAGGGAGACAACATCAGTATTTTTAGAGATTACCCTGCGGAAGTGGCCAAGAGAAGATCTTTATTTACAGAAACAAGAGGTATCCTGAAGAACATAAAGAATCTGAGATATGGCCTGATGTACCCGGCAACATTAAGGGTAACTTATGATAACAAGGAGCACCGCTTCACCAAACATACAGAAGCTCTTGAATTCGCTCGAGACATTCAGAAGAAACTTGAAGAAGAAGAAGTAGAGGAAGAAGCAGATGAAGATGAAGGACACTGAATATTATTGATCACTTACCTGATGATACTGATTATTGATCACTTATCTGATGATACTGTCCACCCACAGAAAAGGAGGAGGATTCACACTGAAGGAGGATCCGCAGGGAAGGAGGAGGAATAATGGACATGGATTCTATCTTGGGGTCAAGGAGGGATGGATGGATTATTAATAAATATAGTTTTGTATTAACTACCCCTCAAAAATGTATGTTAGCTCTCCTAATATAGTGCTACGACACTAACTATATTTGATATTAGTAGTATTATTAATTATTAAGTACATAAATTTAATACCCCACCCCGACATATATAGCCCTTAAGGCAAAAATGGAGCTGGAATTATTAACATCTTTTTTTTCTCACGGAAGTCTGTAGATTAGTAGCCACGCTAGTGTGGCTTACACCAATACTAACTGCGCTAACTATAGTTGTAGTCACTTTTTTTTTCCCTTACACTTATTAACATCACTTACTTTACTCATATTTTTTATTATTATTTTTATATTATGTATTTCATTTCATATTATATATTATATGGATTTAAGTATGATTGGTATTATATAGTTAGTTCAAGGAGACGTGTGTATAAGACAATGTCACAGATATTAAATTTCATCGATCTGATGTTTGGGTATAGGATTGGGTTAGATGAGCTGAGACATCTACTCCATTATAAACCACCTTAATAATAAAATGTATGACATAAACACGAGGATTGGGGATGATGGAATCACCTTCTGTAGTTGGAATGTTAAGGGAATTAACGAACCAATTAAAAGAGGTAAGGTTTTAGCTCAATTAAATAGATTGAAATCTGATATTATTTTTCTCCAAGAGACACACCTTAAAAAGGACGCACAGTATAGATTAACAGCAAAATGGATTTCCAAAGTATATCACTCTTCATTTACACATACAGTGGCTTGCAAAAGTATTCATACCCCTTGAACTTTTCCACATTTTGTCACATTACAACCACAAACGTAAATGTATTTTATTGCGATTTTATGTGATAGACCAACACAAAGTGGCGCATAATTGTGAAGTGGAAGGAAAATGACACATGGTTTTCAAATTTAAAAAAAAAATTAAAAACTGAAAAGTGTGGCGTGCAAAAGTATTCAGCCCCCTTTACTCTGATACCCCTAAATAAAATCCAGTGCAACCAATTGCCTTCAGAAGTTACCTAATTAGTAAATAGAATCCACTTATGTGTAATCTAATCTCAGTATATATACAGCTGTTCTGTGAGGGCCTTAGAGGTTTGTTAGAGAACATTAGTGAACAAACAATGTTCCTTGGGCATCGTGAAGCCCAAGGAACACACCAGATAGGTCAGGGGTAAAGTTGTGGAGAAGTTTAAAGCAGGGTTAGGTTATAAAAAAATATCCCAAGCTTTGAACATCTCACGGAGCACTGTTCAATCCATTATCTAAAAATGGAAAGAGTATGGCACAACTGCAAACCTGCCAAGACATGGCCGTCCACCTAAACTGACAGGCCAGGCAAGGAGAGCATTGATCAGAGAAGATGGTAACTCTGGAGGAGCTGCAGAGATCCACAGCTCAGGTGGGAGAATCTGTCCACAGGACAACTATTAGCCGTGCACTCCACAAATCGGGCCTTTATGGAAGAGTGGCAAGAAGAAAGCCATTGTTGAAATAAAGCCATAAGAAGTCCCATTTGCAGTTTGCCACAAGCCATGTGGGGGACACAGCAAACATGTGGAGGAAGGTGCTCTGGTCTGATGAGACCAACATTGAAGTTTTTGGCCTAAATGCAAAACGCTATGTGTGGCGGAAAACTAACACTGCACATCACCCTGAACACACCATCCCCACTGTGAAACATGGTGGTGGCAGCATCTTACTGTGGGGATGCTTTTCTTCAGCAGGGACAGGGAAGCTGGTCAGAGTTGATGGGAAGATGGATGGAGCCAAATACAGGGCAATCTTGGAAGAAAACCTGTTAGAGTCTGCAAAAGACTTGAGGCTGGGGCGGAGGTTCACCTTCCAGCAGGACAACGACCCTAAAAATACAACCAGAGCTACAATGGAATGGTTTAGATCAAAGCATATTCATGTGTTAGAATGGCCCAGTCAAAGTCCAGACCTAAATCCAATTGAGAATCTCTGGCAAGACTTGAAAATTGCTGTTCACAGATGCTCTCAATCCAATCTGACTGAGCTTGAGCTATTTTGCAAAGAAGAATGGGCATAAATTTCAGTCTCTAGATGTGCAAAGCTGATAGAGACATACCCCAAAAGACTTGCAGCTGTAATTGCAGCGAAAGGTGGTTCTACAAAGTATTGACTCAGGGGGGCTGAATACTTTTGCATGCCACACTTTTCAGTTTTTTATTTGTAATAAAATTTGAAAACCATGTATCATTTTCCTTCCACTTCACAATTATGCACCACTTTGTGTTGGTCTATCAAATAAAATCCCAATAAAATACATTTACGTTTGTGGTTGTAACGTGACAAAATGTGGAAAAGTTCAAGGGGTATGAATACTTTTGCAAGCCACTGTAAGTCTAGAGGGGTAGCAATAATTATTCGTAAAGGTATACCTTTTAAACAAAGCTCAATAATAGAAGATGGTGAGGGTAAATGTATAATAATTACAGGTGAATTTTACAGAGGAAACAAGACTCTGGACCTAGTATACACCAATATTACTGAAGCATACAAAGCCCTCCCCCTCCCCCACCTGGGACAGTCTGACCACCTCTCTCTGTTCCTGCTCCCCAAATACACACCTCTGATCAGACGTGTGAAACCTACCGTGAGGACAGTGAAGGTCAGGCCTGAGGGGGCTGTCTCTGTTTTACAGAAACAGTTTCAGCAAACAGACTGGAGTCTGTTTGCCACTCAGGCCACCTTCAACTCCCAAGTGAACATCAACTCATACACCTCAACCGTTCTGGACTATATAAAATTTTGCACGGACAACGTCACTACCCACAAAGAGATAAAGACCTACCCTAACCAGAAGCCGTGGATGAGCAGGGAGGACAGACTCCTGCTGAAGGCTTGCGACGCCGCTTTTAAATCTGGCGATGCTGAGGGATACAGCTCATCCAGGGCCAATCTGAAAAAGGGAATTAGGAATGCTAAACTCAATCACAAACGGCGGATCGAGGAGCATTTCCGAAACAACTCTGACCCCGGGCGCATGTGGCAAGGAATCAAATCCATTGCCGATTACCATAAAGTCAACACCCCCCCCCCCTCAGACAATGCCTCCCTTCCTGACGAGCTAAACCATTTCTACGCCCGCTTTGACCGGGACAACAATACTCCAGCGATCAAAGTTGCCCCACCCCCGCATGAACAACCCCTCAGTCTCTCCACCTCTGCTGTACAAGATGCACTGAGCAAGGTGAATGAGCACAAAGCTGCCGGCCCCGATGGCATCCCCGGGCGGGTGCTCAGGGCATGTGCTGGACAACTATCCCTGGTCCTCACTGACATTTTCAATCTGTCACTGGCCCAGGGTGTCGTCCCCACTTGCCTCAAGACATCTACCATTGTGCCAGTGCCCAAACAATCAATGACAGGGAGTCTCAACGATTTCCGGCCAGTGGCACTCACCCCTGTCATAGCCAAGTGCTTCGAGCGGCTGATCTTGGCTCACCTCTAAGCCAGCCTCCCCCCACACTGGACCCCCATCAGTTTGCCTACCGGACCAATAGGTCTACAAAGGATGCCATATCGGCGGCCCTACATTCTGCCCTGACCCACCTGGACAGCAATAACACCTACATCAGGTTGCTGTTCATTGACTTCAGCTCCGCCTTTAATACTGTCATACCCGCTAGCTTGATCACCAAACTCAGCGGTCTTGGCATCTCCACTTCCCTCTGCAATTGGACACTGGATTTCCTCACTAACAGACCACAGTCTGTTAGGGTCAACAACCTCACCTCCTCCACTATAACACTGAACACTGGCGTGCCACAGGGCTGTGTGCTCAGTCCTCTCCTCTACTCCCTCTTCACCCATGACTGCATCCCTAAGTATGGCTCCAACGCCATAATAAAATTTGCCAACGACACCATGGTGGTAGGACTGATCAGTGACAACGACGAGTCAGCCTACAGGGAGGAGGTCCAGCACCTGACAACCTGGTGTGCCAATAATAACCTCGTCCTCAACTCCCAGAAGACGAAGGAAATCATTGTCGACTTCAGAAAGAACAGAGGGGGCAGTCACACCCCCATCCATATAAACGGGACTGAGGTGGAGCGGGTCTCCAACTACAAATTCCTCAGGGTACACATCTCGGAGGATCTGTCCTGGTCCCTCAACACCTCCAAGCTGATCAAAAAGGCGCAGCAGCACCTTTAATTCCTGAGGAGGCTCAAAAAAGCCCACCTGTCCCCCTAGATCCTGACCAACTTTTACCGCTGTACCATCGAAAGCATCCTGACCACCTGCTTTACGGTATGGTACAGCAGTTGCACCGTAGCAGACAGGAAGGTACTACAACGGGTGATGAAAACCGCCCAGTACATCATCAGTGCCCCACTCCCTGCCATGGATGCCCTCCACCGAAAACGGTGTCTGAGACGGGCCGGAAAGATCATCAAGGACCCCTCCCACCCTAACCATGGACTGTTTGCCCTCCTACCATCAGGGAGGTGGTACAGGAGCCTCAGGTCCCGCACCAGTAGGATGAGGAATAGCTTCTATAATAACACCATCGCACTGCTGAACTCGGAGTCCCCCCGTTAGATTTCCACATCTGTATTTATTTATCTGTATTTATCTATATATTGCTATCACTACGTACTGACACTAAACTGCATTTCGTTGTACCCATACTTGTATCTGTGCAATGACATTAAAGTTGAATTGAATTGAATATCTGGAGAACAGATAACCCATCTGGTCGAGAATATTCATTCTTTTCCTCTGTATTTGGAACCAACTCAAGGATAGACTATTTTTTAATAGATTCAACACTAATCCCATTTACATATGACTCAAAATATCATAATATTATTATCTCGGATCACGCTCCATTAACATTTAAGATAAAATTAAAAGACATAACTATTAAAACCTCTAACTGGAGACTCAACCCCCAAATATTAAAGGATAGGGCTTGTTATGATTACTTGGTAAAACAGATTAAATTATTTTTTGAAACTAATGACAAACCTGGAATTTCACCATCACTGCTTTGGGATACATTTAAAGCATTTATGCGTGGTGCGATAATATCACACGCATACTTTAATAAGGAAAATCGAAGTTGGAAAATGAAATAAAACAATTAGATATTGAAAATGCAATATCCCCTTCTAAGGGGCTAAGTAATAAAATTGCATCATTAAAATATAAGCTAAATAAAATATACTCAAATCAGATTATTAAACTTTTTCAACAGACTAAACAAGTACACTTTGAATTTGGGGATAAACCGCAAAAATTACTGGCACACCAGCTTAGAAAATTAGATGAGGAGAAAATGATACATAAAATTAGATCTGAACAATGAGAAATATTGACTTTACCGAAAGATATCAATGATACATTTTTACAATATTATCAAAATCTTTACTCATCTAAACTAGCAGGACAATCAGATGGAATGGAAACATTCCTACAAGAATGTCATATTAACAGTTTAAGATCAGGAAGGTAGAGACTTGTTAAATGCTGATATATCAGTAAAAGATATTGAAGAATCAATTGGATCATTAAATAACGGAAAAGCTGCAGGCCCTGATGGCTTTAGTGTTGAATTTTATAGGAAGTTTTATGATCTGATCTCTCCACGCTTACATACAATATATAAATATGCTTATGAACAAGGAAAGTTACCAGAATCATTAAATTAATCTACAATTACACTTATCCCTAAAGCTGATAAAGATTTGGAAGACCCTGGATCATACAGAGCAATAGCTCTTTTAAATACTGATCAAAAAATACTAACTAAAATTTTATCTCGGAGGCTAAGTTTAGTGATTAATAAATTAATACATCAAGACCAAACAGGCTTTATTCCAAAACGCTATTCATCCTATAATCTGAGACGTCTATTCAATGTCATGTGCTCAAAAAGAGTGAATGATATTGAACTAGCTGTCATATCCTTAGATGCTGAAAAAGCATTTGACCAGGTTGAATGGCCATATTTATTTAAAATAATGCATAAATTTCAACTGGGGGATAGATTTTCCAAATGGGTAAAAATCATATACTCGAATCCAACTGCAAGAATATTAACAAATCAAATGTTATCAGCAAAATTTAATCTCTTTAGGGGTTGTAGACAAGGATGCCCGTTATCAGCATTACTATTTGCTCTGGTAATAGAACCATTAGACAAAATAATTAGATCAGAACCAGAAATATATGGATATAATACCAAAACTACAACAAATAAAATATCTCTATATGCAGATGACATCTTAATTTATATTACAAAACCAGAGATTAGTATTCCCAATCTATTTAATGTTATAACTAAGTTTAGTACATTTTCTGGGTATAGAATGAATTGGAATAAAAGTGAAATTATGCCTATAACTGGAATAAAATTAAATATATTAGAACAATTCCCACTTAAAATAGTCACGGACAAACTCAAATATCTAGGAATTAATGTATCTAAGTCCTATAACTGTCTATTTAAATATAATTACCCTCAATTATTAAATAAACTAAAAAAATATATTTTATATTGGAAAACACTACCTATATCAATGATCGGTAGAATAAATGCTATAAAAATGATTTTTTTGCCACAATTGTTATATTTATTTCAAGCCATCCCTTTATATCTCCCTAAAATTTTTTTTTTTTAAATAGATACTTTGGTTAATAGTTTTATTTCGGACTATAAAAATCATCGAATAAGTAAAAAACATCTATGTAAATCTAAAATAAATGGTGGACTAGCACTACCAAATTTCTTATATTATTTCTGGGCAGTTCAGATTAAGAATATGAATTTTTGGTTGGTAAATTTAGATCATGAACCAAGCTGGCTAAAGATGGAAAAGGAAGACTGTTTGCCTTTTGATGTAGGTTCGATTCTTTTTGCACCAAGGGAAGTACAAAAAAAAAACGTATGGTGACAACCCTATAATTCATAGCAATAGACATATTTGGAAATAAATAGTTAAGACCCTACATATGGATAATTTGTCAATTTGTTTGCCAATTATGAATAATCCCTTGATTAGGCCCTCTGTATTGGACAAGGGGTTTAGACATTGGAATGATTTAGGAATTAAAAGGATAGAACACCTTTACAAGGAAGGAACATTTCTTTCATTTCAAGAGTTACAGGATATCTATGGATTGCAGTCAAATAACATATTTAGGTATTTACAAATTAGAAACTATATTAAGTCAAATACGCAAAACTATAAAAATAGAAAACCAGGATTATTAGATGAATTGTTTAATAAACACCCAAATACAGAAAAATTAATAGCGTATATATACAATACTATTTTGGATAGGGAAATCCCAACTTCGGAAATATATCGACAAATGGGAAAATGAAATAGGTTTATCTATAACGAAGGAAATTTGGGAAGAAAGCCTACAACGCATACATCGTTGCTCATTAAATGCTAGACATATATTGATACAATTTAAGGTTTTACAGAGATTACATTATTCAAAAACGAAATGAAATAGAATTTATCCTAATATTTCTCCTATTTGTGATAAATGTCAGAACTTGGAAGCTAATTTAACGTATAGTTTTGTAACATGTATAAAACTCAATTATTATTGGACAGAAATCTTTAGAGTTATCTCTGAAGTTCTTAAAATTAAACTGGACCCAGATCCAAAATTAATAATATTAGGAGTTCCGGATTCAAATTTAATATTAACAGTAAACCAAAGAAATTTCTTGGATTACTGTTTGATAACAGGGAAAAAATTAATATTGAAATTTGGGAAGGGAACATTATCCCCCACAATTAAAATGTGGACAGTGGAAATGTTGGAGACGTTGCATTTGGAAAGAATCAGATTTGTCCTAATGGACAAACACGAACTCTTTGAACAGATATGGTCTCCATATACAGAATATTTGAAGGGGTAGCTGTTCTTGGCATCACAACTCAATGGGCACCCGGCAGGATTAGATGAAAATAACTCTCTGGTTTTTTTTTATTTGTATGCATGTCTCTATTGATATCGCTATTTGAAATTGTGTTATTCACTATTAAGATGTATACTATAATCTCTTTTTTATATATATATATATATATAATACTTTGTTTTAATTAAATATATATAACAAGAATATATACATATATTTTTTTTTTCTCTCTCTTCTCTTTCTCTCTCTCTATATAATCAAAATTATTATTTAATCACTATTCTTATTGATTAAAATCTATTCTTTTCTTTTTCTACTTTCTAAAAAATAGAAGTTTATAAGAATCATTCGTAACATTCGTATACTTATTGAAATAAGTTGGTTGTGTATTTGAAAAGTTGTTATACCGTTGTTATGATGGATTACTTCTAATAAAAATATTATTACAGATACATCTTGTGCCCAGGAGCAGAAAAGACTGCAAAAAACTGTGAACACTGCCCAGTCCATCACAGACTCTGACCTCCCTTCCATCAAAGGGATCTATCAAAGTCGCTGCCTCAAAAAGGCAGCCAACATCATCAAAGACCCACACCATCCTGGCCACACACTCATTTCACCTTTGCCATCAGGAAGAAGGTACAGGAGCCTAAAAACTGTAACGTCTACAGCCATCAGGCTATTAAACACAACAACAAATCAGCTCTGAACTACAACAGACTATTACTATTATTGCACTATATTTGTTTATTTATTGAATATGTGTACATGTGTATATATACACTCTGAACTTATTTTCTCCCATTATGTACTATGTTTACATATTCGGTTGTTCTGCAGCAGGCAAGAATTTCATTGTCCTATCTGGGACATCCATATAATTAAAAGTATCATCTTGACCACTTCCTGTCTGTGCTGTATATTGATTTTAGAAAAAACGCTACCCTGCATCGCTGTGATTTGTGGCCATCTTACTCACAGTCTTCCTCCCCTGAGCCCCAAGGATTTATCCCATCGATGAAAAATAAAAAAGTAATGAGTATTTAAAAAATCTTGAGGTCAGTTGATTGGTCCTCTCACCTGTCAATCACCGCAACGAAGCTAACGCCCCTTCCGGGGGAGGTAGGACCATAAAATCCCGGATGCCTGGACGTCAGTCAGTCACTCTGCAAGATCGCGAGGGAGAGGCCACGACTGTCATGCTAAGTAGTGAATTAACTAAACTGTGAGTCTGCAATGCACTTGCAATAAATGCTTTGTTAGCCCTTAATGACAATGCCATGAGTTGTTTGGCCTGCTGCCCTGTCCGTGCTTGAAAGTGCAATGCTTAATTGGAAATGAAATGAAATGAAATGACAATGCCATGAGTTGTTTGGCCTGCTGCCCTGCCTGTGCTTGAAACTGCAATGTTTTAATAGGTCCGACTGTGTTTGGAAGAAATAAATGCCTTATTAGGTGTAACTCTGTGTGGGAGGAATAAATGCTTTATTAGGTCCGACTGTGTTTAGTCCAAAAGTCCCACTCATTTTGTGACTTCCGCTTAGTGGACAGGTCGCGCTGATTGCGTAATTTCCGGTGAGTTCAGAGGATGTGCTGATTGCGTAATTTCCGGTAAGTGCAGAGGTCACACTGATTGCGGGAGTGCCACTGACTGCGGTAGCCCCAGAGTGGCGAGGCCGCGCTCCGCCGGGTGACAAGATTCAAGAAAGTTTACTATCATATTTATGGTGTGTGAGTCAGTGTATGTGATTGTGAGTGTGAGTGTCAGTGTGTGTGTGTATGTGAGTGTGAGTATATGAGTGTGAGTGTATGTGTTTGTGTGTGTGTGTGAGAGTGTGTGAGCGTATTTGTGTGTGAGTGTATGTGTGTGTGTGTGTGTGTGTGTGTGAGTGTGTGTGTGTGTGTGTGTGAGTGTGTGTGTGTGTGTGTGTGTGTGAGTGTGAGTGTATGTGTGTGTGTGTAAGTCTGTGTGAGTGTGAAACTGTGTGAGTGTGTGTGTGAGTGGGAGTGTGTGTGTGTGTGTGAGTGTGGGAGTCTGTGTGTGTGTGAGTGTGTGTGTGAATGTGTGAGTGAGTGTGTGTGTGTGTGTGTGTGTGTGTGTGTGTGTGTGTGTGTGTGTGTGTGTGTGTGTGTGGTGGAGGGTGTGTGTATGTGTGTGAGTGAGTGTGTGAGTGAGTGTGACTGTGTGTGTGAGTGTGTGTGTGTGACTGTGTGTGTGTGCGTGTGTGCGCATGTGTGTGTGTGTGTGTGTGTGTGTGTGTGTGTGTGTGTGTGTGTGTGTGTGTGTGTGTGTGTGTGTGTGTGTGTATTGGAATTGGTGGAGAGGTGAAATATTGCCTTGGGGGACCGGCCCTCACGTGTGAAGCTGGGACACAAATCTTGTATAGCAATAAAACACTCTTGAATCTCGACTCTTGACATGGTTAGCACTATCCACATTGCTTTTTGAAGTGTGCCTATTTGGATATCAGGAGCTACTAGTGGAGGAACTAATTTGTTGTAAATGACGGCATCGCCAGTATGAGGGGTTCCCATGTTCTTCACTATAGGCTGTTGATCGTCCTGGTCCAAGTGCTGGAAATCAGCTTCACAAGCACAAGAAAGTTGTCAAGCCTGTGTGAAAGGAAAATAAATGTGTAAGAGGGAACGGCAGATGCTGGTTTACACCGAAGATAGACACAAAATGTCGGATCAACTCAGCGGGTCAGACAACATCTCTGGAGAAAAGGAACAGGTCAGCATCTCTGGAGAAAAGGAACAGGTGATCCTTTGCTCCAACAATGCTGCATGACCCGCTGAGTTGCTCCAACATTTTGTGATTATCTAAAGGAAAATAAATGGTCAATGTATGCGCATCGTAGACAATTTGAGTGTGCTCTGTTGCTGCAATTTCTTTCTAAGTATTTCTAATATGTCTAAGTATTTTGAGAGATGATTTTTACCAGATGATTGACGTTTGCTTTGGTGTTTGTTGCAAAGTCTAATATTATCTGAGCCAGTTCTGGAAGCTCAAAACTTCCAATCTATATAGATGCCTCCTTAAGGTTTGTAGGAACAAGGAATTGCAGATGCTTGTTTACAAAAGAAGACACAGATTGCTGGAGTGGCTCAGCGGGTCAGGCAGCATCTCAGGAGAACATGGATAGGCAATGTTTTGGGACGGGAATCTTCTTCAGATAAAGGTTGCAGAGTTAGTTGATGAGATGAATGGAGGGGAGGTGAAGAGAGTTCAGGAATATTCAAGAGGATGATTTATGGGGACCCCTGGATATTTGCAGCAAGGGCAATGCAGGGTGCAATGGCAACAATGAAATCTTAAGAAAGACACAGGGTGCATGCAGACAGCATAAATGCTTGATAAAGATGGGCCCCAACTCAAAACATTGTCCATCCATGTTCTCCTGAGATGCTGTCTGACCCGCTGAGCTACTCCAGCACTTTGTATCTTCATCCTTAAGATGATTGTTGCCATTGCTGGCTGCATTGCCCATGCTCAGATTTCAAGAGAGTTATGGGCCTGTCCCACTTAGACAACTTTTTAGGCGACTGCAGGAGACTATGCAGTTGCCCCATGGTCGCCACATGCTCGCGGGTAGGTTGCCAGGGAGTCGCTTTCATGGTCATGAGGAGTTCCTGAATTCTGGGAACTAGTCGCCGCGGATTTTTCAACATGTTGAAAAATTAGCGGCGACTAGAATGAAACCGCCAGGGAGAGTAGTAAGAATTCTCTTGCCGTAGGTGGGTCGCCAGGAGGTCGCAGTGGGTTGCCAGGAGATTGAAGGTTCTTGTAGGTTCTTGTAGATTGTAGCCGGTGCTGACCGGTAAATTTCATTGACTCATTGGGGAAAAAAAACGTTAGCAGTAGTTTTCAGAACCAAGGATAATCAACCGGTAATGCTAAATGTCCACCCAGCTTTACAGCCATGTATCTCTGGCTTCTTAAAAATGGTCCGGATTCTTAAAAGCTGTCTGCACTCCTTCTCCATCCTTCTCCCCCCCTTCTCCGCCCTCTCCCCCTCTATTAAAGGACTTACCGTACACTGTAATTTAATTACAGCGTCAACCTTCCTGTTCATTGTGGTGTGTGTCTGTGTTAATTTCATACCGCACTCCCCCCACTTGCCCTGTCCACTGCGATGTGTGAGTGTGTGTTCCACTCTGACAGTCGCCTTCCAGTTGCCGGTTTTTCAAGCGACTGCTGGCAACTTGACAGTTGCTGGCAGTTGCCTGAAAAATCCCCTAAATGGGTCAGGCCCATTAGATTTGGAATCAAGGGATATGAGGATCATTGCCATAATGGGGTACTGATTGTGGACGATCAGCCATGATCATATTGAATGGTCTCGAAGGGCCGAAGAACCTACTCCTGCACCTATTTTCTATGTTTCTTTGCTACTAATCTCCAAAGGTCATGGATCATCCTTTTGAATATTCCTGAACTCTCTCCGCTCATTTGCCTCATCAACTAGCTCTGCAA
The DNA here is from genome assembly GCA_035221665.1 of Okamejei kenojei. Taxonomy (NCBI): domain Eukaryota; kingdom Metazoa; phylum Chordata; class Chondrichthyes; order Rajiformes; family Rajidae; genus Okamejei; species Okamejei kenojei. Next base: position 22,876,016 of record CM069139.1, read on the forward strand.
ACTTCACGCATACTCTGTTAATTTTCCCAAGTAACCACAGGACACATCATCTCCTGACAACAATCACCACCCATCCCTCTCACAACCAACCAGCTTGCTGTAACTGTCTCCACAGTAGAGTCTCTCCCACCCATGATCATAAACACAGAGCCATCACAGGATCTTCTCTCTACCCCTCTTCTCATCAGCCCTGTCCGGATAATGAAGCATGACATGATTGTGGAAGAAAGTTTGTACTTTCTCAACTATACACAACTAGGGATTGTACAAAACAAATGTGACCCTTGTGTCCACCATTACTTTACTGTATGCCTGTCGGTTTATTGCAACATTCCCGTCAAAGTCTCCCCATCTCAACCTGTCCTCTTGACTTTTATTTTAGTTTAGTTTAGAGATATGGCACGGAAACAGGCCCTTCTGCCCACAAGGTCCATGCCGACCAGCAGTCGTCACACATTAACACTATCCTAGACCCACTAGGGACAATTTTTACATTTGCCAAGCCAATTAACCTACAAACTTTTGGAGTGTGGGAGGAAACCAAATAGCTTGGAGAAAACCCACGCAGGTCACGGGGAGAATGTACAAACTCCATACAGACAGCACCCATAGTCGGGATCGAACTCGGGTGTCCAGAGCTGCTTTCACTGTAGGACAGCGACTCTACCGCTCTGCCACCGTGACATTCAAGGAATGATAATCAGAATCTGGCACAGCACACAGTGACCAAGGGATATATCATTATCTGACGTTCCCAAGCCAACAAACAGTCATGAAATAAAAAATACGAATGCCAGAAAATTCAGAAACCACATGCAAACTCTAATCCAATTTGATATTTGAGGTGGAAAATGACTATTTAGACTTTAGACTGACCAGCGATCACCCCATACATTACCACTATCCTACACACTAGGGATCATTTGTTACAATTTTACCAAAGGCAATTAACCTACAGACGTGGACACAGGGAGAACGTATATCTTTGGAGTGTGGGAGGAAACCAGAGCACTCGGAGAAAATCCACGTGGTGACGGGGAGAACGTACAAAGTCCCAACAGACAACATTCAGGATTGAAACTGGGTCCCTGGCGCTGTTCAGCAGCAACTCTACCACTGCGTCACTATGACTATGAAATAACATGGTCAGCACTCCTAACGCAGACATTAACCTATTTAATTAAGACATTGAATAATTTCATCCATCAATGTAAAATTGAATAAATGTTTTAAGCAATCATGCAGTTGACAGTGAACAAGTTAATTTCTCGGTATATTTTTGAGTGGTAAGATGCTGATTAATAACCATCGTTAATTACTATTGAACATGTCTATCTGCTGATTTTGCATCTTAAGAAGGATTGGTCCCCTTTTCAATAATAATTCACCTTTTCATCTCTAGGACCACCGGAGAAATATTTGCAAAGGATTTCAATATTCAGTTATTTTGCATTTAGTCTCCAGTGCTGTATCTTCATTTTATCTAAACGGTGTCATTTCTTCTTAGAATTTCATTTCCAATTAAAATCTGATTGCTGCACAGTTAGTTATCATGGTCTCTGAGAAATAATAGCAGATGAACATTGAGCAGTTATTCATGATAATTCTCATCACTGGAAATTGCATGTGCATAAATTGCACAGGCATTTGTGAGACAAAATACTTCCAAAGAAGATACTGCAGCCCAATCAAATGTGATTGCACATTCTGTTAAATAGCTTCAATTATAACAATGATGAAAATCTGGCACCTCGGCACTAGATAATCAGTCCAAGACTGAAGTAAAATGTGACTGTTATAGTATCCAAACCATAAATCCAAAAACCTCTTCTTCATTTTGTTATGCAAGTCTTTAAAATTTGATGAGAATTGAGCAGCTTCTTATTGGTACTTATATTGAATGTAAAAATGCTTCTGTGAGTAGTTCTCCAAGTGTTAGCCTCAACAATGTGTTTCGGTAAACTTTAGGTGCGGCACGGTGGCGCAGCGGTAGTGTTTCTGCCTCACGGTGCTGGAGACCTGGGTTCGATCCCAACGACGAGTGCATTCTGTACAGAGTTTGTACGTTCTCCATGTGATCGCGTGGGCTGTCTCCGAGCGGTTTCCTTCCACATTCCAAAAAAATGTGGGTAGATTAATAGGCTTTGTATAAATGTAAATTCTGGCGTGAGTAGGATAGTGTTAATATGTGAGGATCGCTGGTCAGTGAGGACTTGGTGGGTCAAAGGGCCAGTTTCCGTGCTGTATCTCTAAACTAAATTAAATTAAATAATACAGCGCTGGATCATCTCACTTGAAGCTAGCCAACCTTTCATTATCCACTTGTACTTCCTAACAATTCTCTGGAAATCATTTGGGATTGGAGAACTGAGACTAATTTTGGAATGCCATAGTGGTGAACACAACACCTGTCCCTGGACCCTTACAAAGAGACATTTTGTGAACTGAGTCTCCAAGAGATGGTTAAAAAGAACATGTTTTACTTTACACAGGGCTTGTACTAGCTGGTGCAGTCGTGAATAATTAGTGTCAAAATTATCCTTTTAGTCGACTAATGAACAGATTAGCATCTGCAGAGGTAATGATTGGGGGCCATTAATCAGAGTTTTAAATCTGTCACAAATCTATGTACTGCAAAATTATACATGGGAACTAAAATTATCTTGCTGATTACATAAGACTCTTCTGCAGTTATCTGTGGGTTTTGAAACAATATCCTTTGACATTGTTCATGGTGATTTGTGTGTGTGTGTGTGTGTGTGTGTGTGTGTGTGTGTGTGTGTGTGTGTGTGTGTGTGTGTGTGTGCATAGAAACATAGAGAATTGGTGCAGGAGTAGGCCATTCGGCCCCTTGAGCCAGCACCGCCATTCAATATGATCACGGCTGATTATCCTGAATAGGTTCTGCTTTTTCCCCAATATCCCTTGATTCTGTTCGCCCTAAGAGCCATATCGAACTAGAAAAACATAAAGCCATTAAAACATCAAGTGAATTGGACTCCACCGCCTTCTGTGGTAGAGAATTCCACAGATTCACAACTCTGGATAAAACACCATGTGCGCATGTGCTTCTATGTATTGGTGTGTACTAGCTGTACCTTCTCACCTAGTACCTGTGGGAAATACTGGGAACACTCAGTCCTGTCCCAAGACCTTGTGTCATGAAGGGACAAATCTTGAGAATTAAAGACATTAAGGAGTGAGCTTTCAAGTTCTCGTAGCAGAGACAGGCTGCCATCAATGTGAATGGGAAATGTGGTTTAAATCATGAGGAGTTCTGATTATGAAGGAAGGCTGAGCCATGGAACTACAAGTGGCAGCTAAGGGTGAACAAAGGGTCTCTGTGGATCTGTCTAGGATGGAGACGTGAGCTCTGGGAGGAACAGCATCTGACAGTACTGCAAGCAGGCAGTCCCCAAGGCCCTGAAATCAGATGGTGGCTGAATATGCCATCTAGCAGACATGCAAAATTATGCGCCAGTTACTTTCAACACTGGCAATATATCTGCCAATTACAGTCATTCATATGAGTGGCCAGTTCTAATAATTGACTACATGTCGAATACAAATGCATTAACTGGAGGCATTTGAGGCAGCGATTTTGGGTGTGCAGATTGCAACTTAAAGGCAGCTTTCACTTTTGAACGGGAAGGTTTGGGCAAGCTAGGGGGAAATAAGAACAAAAATGTAAGCAGATTGCTGAAGGAGGAGAACTTGGGTCTGTAGAGGAAATGGTGGCGCAGATGGCAGAGAGGAGGAGGGCCCTCTTTAAGCCCACGGCAGCAGGGAAAATAATAACTGATAGCATCTCTCTTCACCAGCGATCTCTTTTAGAAAGAAGCTTTAAATTGTTTCGGGTGATGTGGCGCCCTTACCACCGATTAGGGAGGCAGCGGAACGAGATGGGTGAATGCGTGAATGCCAGTTACATTCATATAAGTCCACGGAGACAGAGCAGGAAACAAATGCAGTGATTCAACTGAAGTTGCTGAAGTAAGGTGATTGATAAAAGTATTTTCAAATGACAGATGCAAGGCTAAAAATTATCTCTATTCATTTTTAAGCCATCCATGCGATTAACTCTGCTCTTCCCCAGTATATAGCACCATCTTGCAATCATTACACCGCATTGTATAAATCTCCTTTCCCCATCACACACGATTATTACCCTCGTTTACTAAAAAATTGCAACACTCGCTCATGGATTGTCAGTGAATGCCTCTTGACAGCCGTTTGCTTGAAATGACACACATTACTTTCACCTACACTCTTCCCTCACTATTACGTGAGGGCGGCATGTTATTCATAATTACTGGCCTCCTGGGGAGCAAGATGGAGCTTACTGGCCTTCATATAAAAGAGCAGAGGCCACTGCCAGCATTGGTGGCAGCTCTACACAGCGTTTCTTCATCTCTAATCTCCTTCTGCTTCGTCATGAGAAGTTCCAAGTGATTTCAGTGATCATTTCCAACACTCTGTTCTTGTTCACACCACACGTTGCATTTTGCTTTCTGAGGCTATGGAAGGAAGTGAAGTGGTAGAAGTTATCACCATCACTTAGGCTAGCACACACAACCACCTGCTCCATGCAGACTTTAAAGACAGGGTTGGCACATTAAAGCATACAAACGCATGCAATCGAGTCAGTTTTATTGATAATCTTTGACTCTCAGGTATATTGGAACTTAGCACATAGGACAGTACATCACAGGAATAAGCCCTTCAGTCCACAATGTCTGTGCCGAATCTGATGCCAAGTTAAATTAATCTCCTCCGCTTGCACATGATCCATATCGCTCCATTCCCTGGATATTCATGTGTCTCAATAAAAGCTTCTTAAATGCTACTACCATATCTGCCTCCACCACCACCAATTATTGTGTAAAAAACTTGCACTGCACATTTTCTTTAAAATTTGCCCCGCTCAGCTTAAAGAGAGATTTATCAAAGGATTGTCAAAAGATATTATTATCAAAAAGATTGAGAGAACATTAGGGTAGCACGGTGATGCAGCTGGTAGAGCTGCTGCCTCACAATGCCGGAGACCCAGGTTCAATTCTAACTTTGGGTACTGCTTGTGTGGAGTTTGCATGTTATTCCTCCCACATCCCAAAGATATGCACGTTAGTAGGTTAATTGACCTCTGTAAAATTGTCCCTAGTGTGTAGGGAGTGGATGAGAAAGTGGGATAGCATAGAACTTGTGTGAATGGCTGATCGATGGTCAGGATGGAGTCAGTGGGGCAAAGATCCTGTTTCCCAGCTATATCTCTGAACTAAACAAAACGTTTAAAACAATGTAGAAACATGACACATCGTACAATTGAACAATTCTGCATTATAATTTGATGCATTGGTACGCATATGCATAGGAATCCATTCTCAAGGTTCCCCCAAGCAATTGTGAGAATCACACATTTTCAGAAGTGTAACAGGAGATTTAAAGCTATGGCATAAATCAGTGGAATTATGGCAGTTAGTGGTCCCATTACATTCACTGACACACTACAAGTGATAACCAGAGCAGTCGAAGAATGATTGTTATTGACACTCTGTTGATTCCAGTGCAATATACATACAGACAATTTATGGCCCACTGTAATTTATACAGTGGTTTCATTTGAATGCCCACATATTGCAGTTTAAGGGTGGAGACTCAGAAATGTTTGGTCATTTAGCAACATTTACCAGCTGAGGACATGTGCTACACAGCAAATATGATGCAGCTTTCTTCCATCCACTCATTCCTGAAGGTGATAACTTCTGCCACAGTATAATTCCTGACATGTTTGGTTTTGTTTCGTTTAGAGATACAGCACGGAAACAGGCCCTTGGGCCCACTGAGTCCGTGCCGACCAGAAATCCCCACACATTAACACTATCCTACACACACACTTGGGACTTCTTCTTGCGAATGAAACATAAACCAAAGGAATAGTTAGATCTCAAGCCGGGTGTTGAGCAGCCAGGTTGTTGTCTCTGCGTCAATGTCTGTCAGGCCCTGAGCTCCATTTAGTGGGTGGTAGAGCGGGCACCCAGAGATGACATGGTTGGTTGTCTGTTGTTCTGCTCCGCATTCACAGGCTGGGCTCTGGCGGAGCCCCCATCTCCACATGCTGGCATTGAAACGGCAAACTCCAGTACGAAATCTGTGGAGCTTCACCCATGCTCCTCTGGGGAGGTCAGACCCTGGACGGCTATTATCAAGATATGTAGCTGTGTAATGGAGATAAGGTTGCTTTCCACTCCTGTGACCACTTGGTGGCTATCCAGTGTGCTTTTGTCTAAGTTGGCTGGATGGATGCTAGGAGTTGTTTTCCATGCGGAGCAAAGGTGTGACGGGACTTCAGTCGGGGGGGCCTCTGCTCTCTGCTAATAGCCGAATGGAGGAGGTGATCTGGGTCCATGGCACAACGGGATAGTGCCAGAGTTGCTGCTTGCCTTCGGATCCCTGCAGGTGGAATGCCTGCAAGTCTAGGGAGCTGCTCGACAGGAGTAGGTTGAAGGCGCCCAGTGATGGTTCGTAAGGTGCTGTTCAAGCTCGTGTCTACCAGGCTAGTATGTCTACTTCTACTCCATACGGGTGCGCAGTACTCAGCTGGGGCATACACAAGAGTCAAGGCAGAAGTACGAAGGGTTAATGGACTGGCTCCCCAACTTGTTCCTGCCAGGTGTCGGATGAGGCCGCTACGTGCCATGACCTTGTCGCAGAGACCAGCCAGGTGTTGACGAAATGTAAGCGACCTGTCCAGCTTTACGCCAAAGTAAGTGGGTGGTTGTTGGAAGTCCAAGCGCCTGTTGTTAACGAAAACAGCTAGCTCTCGCTTAGCTTCCTTGTTGTTTAGATGGAATGCTGTTGACAATGTTTTGCCTTCGCTCAGCTTTAGACGCCACTGTCGTAGGTATACTGCCAAAGTCCCCATGTCTTGACTCAAGGAGCTTTCGATTGTCTTCCACTCTTTGGGTCTCATCAGGATGGCTTGATCGTCAGCATACCCACATTTTCCACTAGGGACAATTTACATTTATACCAAGCCAATTAACCCACAAACATGTAGGTCTTTGGAGTGTGGGAGGAAACCGAAGATCCCAGATAAAACTCACGCAGGTCACGTGTAGAACTTACAAAACTGCATACAGACTGCACCCATAGACAGGGTCGAACACAGGTTTCTGGAGCTGTAAGGCAGCAACTCTCTACCTCTCTGACAGCATGCCGCAGAGTGTTATATCACTCTGCTCAATTAATTAATGTATGAGCCTTAACAGTAATCTGACCATAAGTATCTAGTTTATCAAGTAGGGAACTTCAGTGATAGAACTAGATGGTTCTTTTCTTCCAACATTTCTTCTCACCGACAATAGTCATCAGTGAATCTCTTTAAAAGAAAAGCAGATCAGATAACATATTCCCTGGAATCACAGCATCTCCTCAGAATATGGATCCAAGATACATGTATGGAATTAAGATACAGATTGTCCATGACCGAATGTTGGGGCAAGCTCAAAGACCATGATGGCACTCTTGTTCCACTGCCCCATCCCATTATACTCAAACAATCATTACTTGTGACTTCACAAGTCTGTGATTATGTTTATGGAATGGGAGTGCTCATCTGGAAGGGTGGGATAGGAAGCTTCTAATTTTGCTGGAGACGTTCCTCGCTGGTTCTCATAAGCATGTAGAAGTCTGCCCACATTTACCTCACTGCAACTCAGTGTAACCTGTGCCGACATTCTTGGTTAGTTACCAGACATCAGAGGCTTAATTTGGGAACCTAGGCCTATTTTGGGGTTTCAGCCCTTTACAAGGGATGTGTTTTTGTCCGAAATATCTCCTTGCCCACCTGATATGTATTTGAGTTAATATTTGATGAAACAATGGATTTAATTTAAATTTTTATTTTAGTTTTTCGTATTAGAGACACAATGTTGAAACAGGCCGTTCGGCCCTCTGAGTCCACGCCAGTCAGCCATTCACTAATTCTACCCTTCACAATAGTGGACAATTCACAGAGGCCAATTAACCTTCAAGCCTGCATGTTTTTGGGATGTGGGAGGAAACCGGAGCACCCGGAAGAAACCAACAAGGTCACACAGAGACCGTTTAAACTCCGTACAGACAGTACCTGAGGCCAGAATCAAACCTGGCGCTGTGAGGCAGCAGCTCTACCGTTGTGCTGCCCTTGAACAAAAATCATTGCAATCATGTTTTGACTGCTGATGATATTGTCTGCAATCAGAAATCTTCAGTTTCAGAAGCCATTAGTATGTGGAGTAAGCTGGATGGGTGATAACTTCGTAACTTACATACAGATTTATTGGCCAGTTTACAGATGAATAGAAGTAGGCCAAATGGGATCACTCTCACACAGAAGCACCAGCGAGAACATCAGTACCATATCTGGCTCAGCATTGTCAGGCCATGGCTAGGAAAGCAACAGTGATAGGCAACTCTATAGTCAAGGCATTTCTGTGGACCCAAAGGAGACTCCAGGACTTCCTACACATACGTCCTCATAGGGGAGTTCTTGATGCAGCTACATTAATGCATAAATGTGAATAACGCCTTAATGTACTTTGGACGGAAGATGAATAATAATGTCGCCACTAAATTCTCCAAAAACCATAAACAGGATAGGAGAACCCACATCAACATCATCTCCCAGATGAATGTTCCCAGCTTTGAAGCTTTGATTACAGCAAGTCAGCTCTGTTGAACAAGCCACATCCTTCATATGCCCAATACTAGACTCCCAAAACAGAGCCTCCATACTGAGCATTGTCAAGTTAAAATGTCATTGAGTGGTTAGGGGAAAAGATTAGGGGATGTTCTCAAGCCGCTTTGGAAAATGGTGACATTCTCACTGCATTGGGAATCCCTAACCCCAGACTGTTAAAGACAGAGAGAGAGCAGTGGAGATTTCAATGAGAAATGTGTGTCTGGCATGGTGGCGCTTACAGCTCTTGCAGCGGCAGAGACCCAGGTTCAATCCCAACCTATCCCGCCCTTCCAGATGAGCAATCCCTTGGTCTCAACAGTCCTTGTCTGTACGGAGTTTGTACGTTCTCCCCATGGCCGCGTGGGTTTTCTCCGAGATCTTCGGTCTCCTCCCACACTCCATGGACGTACAAGTATGTAGGTTAATTGGTTTGGCATGTGTAAATATTGTCCAAAATGTGTGCGTAGGATAGTGTTAATGTTCGGGATTGCTAGTCAGTGGGCTACTCGGTGGGCCGAAGGGCCTGTTTCCGCACTGTATCTCTAAACTAAAACTAAATCTCAGTTCTACAGCGCACAGAAGACCGCAATAAAGGGCAGCTCCCAGGATGCCTGCCCTGTAGAGCATTCCCACCCAGATCTTGGAGCCAGACACAGCATTGAAAAAAAAAAACAACGTGGTGAACGTACTGTATTTGCTCAGAGTTTGCATGTGGGCTGATTCTGCACTTCCCACCTTGGTCTCAACAGCCTCCTCAGACTGAATTGTTCATTTGCATGATGCATCGTGTTTCTGCATTGTTTTAAATGTTTAGTTTCGTTCAGAGGTACAGATTAGAAACAGGCCCTTTGACCTAGCGAGTCTGGTGCTGAATTTCACAGACTGAATTGGAAGCAAGTCATCCTCAATCTTCAGGGACTGTCCAAGAAGAGCTAATGGAAAAATACTGCCTGAATCACAGATGGCACTTTATGATGAAGAGTAATGAAAAATGAAAAGATAAAAGGATTGTAGCCAATTGACATTATTTGTTTACTCAAAAAAAAAACTGCTGGATCGTGAGTCATCGCTTCAATACTCCCTGGTGAAAGAGATGACTGCAAAAGTGCTCATGATAAAAGAGCTTAATTTGTTGCAGCAGTAGATACTCATGCTTAGTTCCTTCCACTATCCCCAACCCTCATTTGTAAAGCAATAATGACCAACATGATTTTTGCTTAACAGAAAATAATGGTGCATTGACACGTCAATGTAGAAAATGTGAACTTCTAAGGTTATTGAAAAAAAATAAAGTGGCATATCTTGCAATGGGAATATTGGTTGGGTTAGTAATGCTCATTCTCAGAAGTTGCTGTCAGTGAGATATCCCTGACAGCAACTTCTAACAAACCACAAATGGAAATTAAAGGAAGTAATTAGTAGTCGTACATCACATCTGCACAGGGTGTGCTGTTCCTGATCTTGGAGACAGACACAACACTCAAAGAAAACAATGTTGTGAGCATACAGTATTGGCCCAGAGTTCTACACTAAGAGTACTGAAAATACAAAGCTCATGTGTCCAGGATGAGATTTCAACAGCGTGATGTGATAATTAAGTGGCAACTACGACTGAGTTTGAGCAAATAATATTACAAGTGGAGTTTCAATCCTTCGTAAGGTAATTAGTGTTAGAAACTGTTTTCATTTTGTTTAATTTTTCAGTCTCTCTCTTTCTATCACTCTGTTAATCCCAGCTGCACTTGGGCTTTTGTGTTTTTTTCATATTTCGTACTTTTTTATTCTCCCTGGTTTTCAACTCCATGTGTCACTATGAGGACTTTCAGAGTAAGTTTTGAAAGAGTTCAGTTTCTTGACTTGTGCAGAAGAGCTATCAACTTCATGTTAATTCCTGGGATGAGAGTTTGTTCTATCATGAACAAGTAGCACTTCTCGCTGTATTGATTGCACTATAACTCAGTCCTTCATCATAGTAGAGGGTTGACAGAAACTCTACAACATGCGAAATACGTGCTGTACAATTGTCAATATTATTTTGTACACAGTAAACTTCCCCTTTTTTTATATAACAAATATATTGCTTTTGCGTACTCGATCTCCAAGATGTAGTAAGCATGTCCACAGTTCGACCCGACAATCCATGCCCCAGATATGGTCTTCTTAAAATCTGCAAATTAACAAATCAATACGGTCATACAACGGATGCCATTCGCCAGTTACCGGATGCACCAATAAATCCCTTTGTTTGGGAACAGCCATCGGGGGTTGTGTCATCAGCTGTAAGATCAAAGGGTACCATGGCTGGGTAGGCCAGTCGGTTATCACCAGTACCCCTGAAGCATCATCCTGCTTGATTTTAAGCAGACAACGATTTATGAGACAAAACGGTGGAAATGCATATAGATTGGCGCTTTCTCGCTGCACTGGGGTGGCATGTGTGTGTATGTATATATATATATATATATATATATATATATATATATATATATATATATATATGCCACCCAAGTGCAGCGAGAAAGCGCCAATCGCTACAGCCCCAGAATCTGGTTCCCATGACACATATTTGGGAAGCTGGTGGTTTAGTCAGGATGCAAACAAGTCGACATCTGGCCTTCCATATTTGACAATGATCTCATTGAATACATCCCGATTCAACATCCACTCCATGTTGTCATGGAACTTTCGTGACCTGGTGTCTGCCACAGTATTGAATCTCCCTGGTACATATATAACAAATGTGTTTGTTAATACACCAGATCCAGATTTGGTTTGCCAGTCTGTCATAAGATACCAACTTGATACCACCCATGTGATTAACATATGCTACTGCCATAGTGTTATCAATTTGGAGCTGAACATGCAGACTGCTTTTGTTAGAACAATAAGCCTTGAGCCCATAAAATGCTCCTAAAAGTTCTAAATGATTTATTCCCCATGTCTTCAGAAGCAAAGCTTCTTCCATACTCCATCTTCCTCCACAACTTGAACTTGTATCCATGGCACCCCACCCAAGTGCACTGACATCAGTCTGTAAGACCATGGGAGGTTGTTCTAGCACCACTGTGCTGAAACTACTGGAGACATGTTGGATCCACCATTGAAGATCAGTAACTGCATCTGCTGATAATTGCATGGGCCTATCATAATGACCCAATTGTACCCTGAGTGCCTGTTCCTTTGCTCTTTGTAATTGCTGATAATGCAAAGATCCAAATTGAAATGCTGCTACCAATTCCCGAGCAGCCTGGCCACTTGTCTAATTGAAGGTTGTTGTTTGTTTAAAAGTTTATACAATCCTCAATTAGCTCTACACTATTCTCCCTGGGAAAGGTAATTACCATTTTAAGTGAATCAATTGTGAAACCCAAATAATCAATTGTAGTATTTGGTGTCAATTTAGATTTTCCCAAATGAATGACAAACCCCAGTTTTTCAAGTGTGAATTTGACAACTGCCACTGATGTTTCAGCTAATTCTCGTGTTTGTCCGATAATTAAAATATCCAAATAGGCCATAATTACATGGCCCTGACCTCTAAGTAGCCCCAAAATTGGTTTTAACAATTTAGTGAATACTATAGGGGCTGAGGTTAAACCATTCGGCAGCACCTTAAACTGCCATAATTGATTCCAAATAAATTTAAAATACTTTCTATGCTCGCAATGAACAGGCACCGAGTAGTAAGCGTCTTTCAGATCTATGGTTGCCATATAACAACCTCTGGAAATCAGTTGATTGGCGGTAACCAACGTTTCCATTTTGAAGTGTCTATAGAGTACAAATGGATTTAATTTTGTAAGGTCCAAAATGATTCTGCATCCTCCATCCTTTTTGGGACGGGAAAATATATTTGACACAAATTGACAGACTTGATGAACTGTCTTCTCAATTACTCCTTTGTTACACAATTTTTCAAGTTCAGCTTGAACTCTATTACCTCTGTTTGTGAAAAATAAAGTGTTCTGCTAGGAACATGTTGGAGAGGTAAATCACCATTTGGAATAAATTAAATTCGAAACCCTTGAATCACAATCCTGATAAACAGATCTGAAGTAAGCTGCTTCCATTCTTCATAAAAAAGCCATAATCTACCACCAATTTTGTCCTGTGTTACATTTAATATGTTTTTATGAGAACCAGGCCCACATACCTCTCTGGTAACTGGTGCACCCTGCTGACTCCAGCCTCTGGCAGTGGCCCCCATGGTTGCTCGTGCTCCGGCCGAAGGATACCATCCGCGCCCCTGCGCTGAGGACCAGCTTGTCCCTGGTGTAACCCCGGAAGCTGAGGTGGTTCTGTAAGGGTACTTCCTCTTCAGCGGTCTACCAGTCAACATTGGTCTCATCAGGCTCATTGTTTTTGCTTCTTCATTTATCTCTTTGACCTGCTTGGTAAGGTCTGCGCCAAACAGTAGATTAGGTGGCTGGATATTTGTTGGCTTGCAAAGCGCAGCAAATCTGGGATTAATGGTGGGTCTAATAGCCCTTTTTTCTGATACAATTTATCTCAAAATGGGTGCTGCATAGCAACCCGAGAGCCTCTTGATGTGTTCTGGTCACATAACCACCATCCATTGTTCTTGCGAGCGCCGTAATGTCAGAGGCCAATAATTTTAGGACCCTCTACATCTTAATCTCTTGACTTCACATGCCGGGTCCCATCTGACCCCATATGACCTGATTCACAGTTGGTACTTTTTACAACTCACAGTTGGAGGCTCATGTTTTTTGGCTGTCTCATCCATAGTGAGCTCCTGGAGCTGGTGAGAAACCATATCATTTATTGTGGCGGCCAGCTCTTCACCTAGCAGCTCTCCTGCTCCTGATGGGACAGCAAATGGTAGTGCCAGTGGTGGAACATCTGGTAACTCCACTGTTTCTCCTGGCTGAACCTCCCCATCAGATTCGGGGTCAGGACTGATCTGATCCATTGCACTCCCCTCAAAAGTGAAGGGGTTATCTGGCAACACTGTTGCTGCTGGCGCCTCTGGCTCTGAGCAGCACTGACACTCCTTCTCCTGGAGTGATGTTCTCTGGAGGACTGTGTGCAACAGCTCCTCCACTTGGGATAGGCGTGAACACAATCTATCCAGCCCCGGTGAGGAATCATCCCCCGACTCCGTGGGCCTAGCAGACTTTTCAGCTGCCTTGTGCCCTAATGGCGCTGGCTCTGTGCTGTGTAGCACTAAGTCTGCAGTCGCTAACTCTGTATCTAGCGACTGTACAGAGGTATGAGGCAGTGTTTTCAAACCTGAACTGCCGAAGCTGGTTGCGACTCGCCGCTTTCCCTTCCCTGTTTTGTCCATGCTAGCGATTGGCAGATAAGCGTTCCGGCAAGCACGGACTCGAACTCCAGTGAAAGTTTTTATCACTTACCTGGAGTCTGAATACTTACCGCTCGAGGAGCTCTGTTCCTCACAGCCTCCGTGCGTCAATGTGGCTGACGTACTGATGCACGTGCAGCCTGACGGGTCTTCTTCACGGAATCACTCACGTGACTCCGAAGTAAAATGTCAGCACTAACCTGTTACCTCATAAGCAAGATTATTTATTTTCCTCACAAATGGTGAAAGGCCTGAATAGAGTGGATGTGGAGAGGACGTTTCCACTAGTGGAAGAGTCTAGGGCCAGAGGCCTTAACTGCAGAATAAAAGGATGTACCTTTAAAAAAGAGATGAGGAGGAATTTATTTCGTAAGAGGGTGGTGAATCTGTGGAATTCATTACCGCAGATGGCTGTGGAAGCCAAGTCAATGGATATTTTTAAGGCGGAGATTGAAAGATTCTTGATTAGGACGAGTGTCTGCTGTTATAGGGAGAGGGCAGGAGAATGGCGTTGAGGGGTAACTGCTTTGGTCATGATTGATGGGCCGAATGCTTAATTCTGCTCCTAGAACATGAATTTATAAACTCACAATGATTTGTGAGGGGCACAGATTGTTTTGTTGACGTTTTCAGTTTTCAGTTACCATCTGCTGCAACAGGACAATTTTTAACTGCTATGATCCAGCTGAAACTGGAAGATAATATCAGTCAGGAAACATGCCCACTAATGATATTCATAGGGAATGTGGATATCGCTAACTCAATGGACATTTATTTCCCTGAACTGAATGGTCTACAGAGCTTATGGAAGGCCCACAAAATCGTTGTTGGTCTGGAGTCATGTAAAGGGTAGACCAGGTAAAGATGGGAGATTTTCTTTCCTTAAAGAAGTCTTTGAACTTTACCTGGTCTGGGCTATATGTGACAATAATATCCCTTTGTGTTCAGTTTGAACCTGTGCGAACCAAAAGGATTGCACATGGTTCCAGCCTCATCATCTTCCCACACCTCACTGGCACTTGGGTATTGGAGTATGAAGATATCAAGGTCTGATTATGGTTTAGCTAATAGACTAAATGAAGAAACAATTGCCACTTTCACTGCTGAGCGTTGACATTGAGGAGAAGAGTTAGGGTTGACACTAGCCCACATTGATTAAGCCATTTTTAACTCTTTCTTTCCACCCCTCATTGAACCATTCTCAGGAAAGTTCACTCCCATTCTGAGTTGAGCTGTGCACCACTGAAGAATAAGAGCAACCTGAAACTCATGCCACTAAACCTACTGCCCCTGGTTGTCCCCTTCCCTTTGTCACCTAGCAGCATGCTGAAAATGTCCCTCCAGTCTCTGCACGTTCCTTCCATCCATTTGGGATTCTAATGTCACAAACAGGCTAGCATCTGACTCTCAGTGGTTCTAGATAAGCCACCTGGATGCCAATGAACAGTAACCTTCATGTTCCTGAGCTTAGGGTGGTTTGCTGCCCACCATGGTCAATTCTAATCGTGTCTCCTGCTGAATGCCTATTGTGGCTACCTGGCCAGCGTTTAATTCTTGCTATTGAAACAAAAATCAATGGGAAAAAAAAAACAACAATATTTGCCATTCCTCCAATCCATTTTGCTGAGCATGAGGGGTTACCTTATAAATGTTTAGGGAAATTCAGCCTTGGCTCCCCCTGCATGTAACATATGTATAATATATATCACAGTCAGAAGAAGGGTCTTGACCTGAAACGTCACCCATTCTTTCTCAACAGATATGCTGCCTGTCCTGCTGAGTTACTCCAGCATTTTGTGTCTATATTTGATATATATCACACATACACACAAAGGCAGTGGGACATCTGTCGGGATATCCTTCTCTGTGCAGAATTGGCTTT
Organism: Okamejei kenojei; assembly: GCA_035221665.1. Classification (NCBI taxonomy): domain Eukaryota; kingdom Metazoa; phylum Chordata; class Chondrichthyes; order Rajiformes; family Rajidae; genus Okamejei; species Okamejei kenojei. Next base: position 22,891,946 of record CM069139.1, read on the forward strand.
CATGACTTCTTACTAAAAAAATATGTTATTTAAAGCAAGCAAACCTCGGCTGGAGTCTACTTTTCTGAGTCTCCGCAAGTGTCTGCAATCTCTCATGCTAAAAATTAAGAGAATTTCGAGGGTATAAAAGTTATTTTTTAAAACCCTCACAAAATATTCCAAACTACTATTACCCTTTGTGCTGAACTTTCCTCTCATCTCATCTCCCTCAGCTTCAAATTGATATCCTGTCATCACCATATTAACCATATAACCATATAACAATTACAGTACGGAAACAGGCCCTCTCGGCCCTTCCAGTCCGTGCCGACCATTTGTTTTCCCCTAGTCCCATCTACCTGCACTCAGACCATACCCCTCCATTCCCTTCACGTCCATATACCTATCCACTTTACTCTTAAATGTTAAAATCGATCCTGCCTCCACCACTTCTGCTGGAAGCTGATTCCACACAGCCACCACCCTCTGAGTAAAGAAGTTCCCCCTCACGTTACCCCGAAACCTCTGTCCCTTAATTCTCATGTCATGCCCTCTTGTTTGAAACTTCCCTACCCTCAATGGGAAAAACGTATCCACGTCAACTCTGTCTATCCCTTTCATCATTTTAAAGACCTCAATCAAGTCCCCCCTTAACCTTCTGCGCTCCAAAGAATAAAGACCTAACTTGTTCAACCTTTCTCTGTAACATAGTTGCTGGAACCCTGGCAACATTCTAGTAAATCTCCTCTGTACTCTCTCTATTTTGTTGACATCCTTCCTATAACTAGGCGACCAAAATTGTACACCATACTCCAGAATTGGTCTTACCATTGCCTTGTACAATTTTAACATTACTTCCCTACTCCTATATTCAATGCTCTGATTTATAAAGGCCAGCACACCAAAGGCTTTCTTTACCACCCTATCTACATGCGATTCCACCTTCAGGGAACTATGCACAGTTATTCCTAGATCCCTCTGTTCCACAGCATTCCTCAATTCCCTACCATTTACCATGTACGTCCTATTTTGATTTGTCCTGCCAAGATGTAGCACTTTACACTTATCAGCATTAAACTCCATCTGCCATCTTTCAGCCCACTTTTCCAAATGGCCCAAATCTCTCTGTAGACTTTCAAAATCTACTTCATTATCCACAACACCACCTATCTTAGTATCATCTGCATACTTACTTATCCAATTTTCCACCCCATCATCCAGATCATTGATGTACATGACAAACAACAGTGGACCCAACACAGATCCCTGAGGCACCCCACTGGTCACCGGCTTCCAACCTGACAAACAGCCATCCACCATTACTCTCTGACATCTCCCATTCAGCCACTGTTGAATCCATCTTGCTACTCCGCCATTAACACCCAAAGATTGAACCTTCTTAACCAACCTTCCATGGGGAACCTTGTCAAAGGCCTTACTGAAATCCATATAGACAACATCCACTGCTTTACCCTCATCAATTTCCCTAGTTACCGCTTCAAAAAATTCAAGAAGGTTTGTCAAACATGACCTTCCAGGCACAAATCCATGTTGACTGTTCCTGATCAGACCCTGTTTATCCAGATGCTTATATATATTATCTCTAAGTATCCGTTCCATTAATTTGCCCACCACTGACGTCAAACTAATAGGTCCATAATTGCTAGGTTTATTCTTTGAACCCTTTTTAAACAATGGAACAACATGCACAGTACGCCAATCCTCCGGCACTATTCCCGTTTCTAATGACATTTGAAATATTTCTGTCATAGCTCCTGCTATTTCTACACTAACTTCCCTCAATGTCCTGGGGAATATCCTGTCAGGACCTGGAGACTTATCCACTTTTATATTTTTCAAAAGTGTCAGTACTTCCTCCTCTTTGATTCTCATAGTTTCCATAGCTACTCTACTCTTTCCCCTTAACTCACCGAGTTCAATATCCTTCTCCTTGGTGAATACCGAAGAAAAGAAATTGTTCAATATCTCCCCCATCTCTTTTGGCTCTGCAGATAGCTGTCCATTCTGGTTCGCTAATGGTCCAATTTTATCCCTCGTTATCCTTTTGCTATTAATATAGCTGTAGAAACCCTTTGGGTTTACTTTCAACTTTCTTGCCAAAGCAACCTCATATCTTCTTTTAGCCTTCCTAATTTCTTTCTTAAGATTCTTTTTACATTCTTTATACTCCTCTAGCACCTCATCTACTCCATGCCTCCTATAATTATTGTAGATATCTCTCTTTTTTCGAAACGTGTCCAATTTCCCTTGAAAACCATGGCTCTTTCCAATTTTTTACTATTTCCTTTCAACCTAACAGGGACATAAAGATTCTGTACTCTTACAATTTCCCCTTTAAATGTCCTCCATTTCTCTTCTACATCCTTCCCATGAAACAAAGTGTCCCAATTCACTCCTTTAAAATCCTTACGCATTCCCTCAAAGTTAGCCTTTCTCCAATCAAAAATCTCTACCCTAGGTCCAGTTCTGACTCTCTCCATAATTATATTGAAACTAATGGTATTGTGATCACTGGTCCCGAAGTGCTCACCAACGCATACCTCCGTCACCTGACCTGCCTCATTTCCTAACAGGAGGTCCAGCACTGCCCCTTCTCTGGTCGATACCTCTATGTACTGCTGCAAAAAACTATCCTGCACACATTTTACAAACTCCAAACCATCCAGCCCATTTACAGAATGTGTTTCCCAGTCTATTTTTGGAAAATTGAAATCTCCCACAATCACTACCTTGTGCTTACTACTAATATCTGCTGTCTCCTTACATATTTGCTCTTCCAATTCACGCTCCCTATTTGGCGGTCTATAATACACCCCTAAAAGTGTTGCTACACCGTTCCCACTTCTCAGTTCCACCCAAATAGCCTCCCTAGACGAGCCCTCTAATCTATCCTGCCAAAGCACTGCTGTAATATCTTCTCTGACAAGCAATGCAACACCTCCCCCTCTGGTCCCTCCAATTCTATCACACCTGAAGCAACGAAATCCTGGAATATTTAGTTTCCAATCACAGCCCTCCTGCAACCATGTTTCACTGATTGCCACAACATCATATTTCCAGGTGTCAATCCAGGCTCTAAGTTCGTCCACCTTACTTACAATGCTCCTAGCATTAAAATATACACATTTTAGAAACCCACCATCCCTTATTCTCGGTCTATTATCTTTTTCATCTTTCTCGCCTACATTTTGGATCCGAGTGCTTCCCTTCTCTCCCCCTCCCCCCAGCCTTTCTAGTTTAAAGTCTCCCCAGTAGCCTTTGCAAATCTCCCTGCCAGGATATTGGTCCCCCTCCGGCTCAAGTGCAACCCGTCCTTTGTGTACAGATCATGCCTTCCCCAAAAGAGGTCCCAGTGATCAAGAAACTTGAATCCCTGCCCATTGCACCAGTCCCTCAGCCACGCATTTATCCTCCACCTCATTTCATTCCTACTCCCACTGTCACGCGGCACAGGCAGTAATCCTGAAATCGTTACCCTTTTGGTCCTTCTCCTTAACTTTCCCCCCAACTCCCTAAATTCTCCCTTCAGGACCTCATCACTTTTTCTGCCTATGTCATTGGTACCTATGTGTACCACAACATCAGGCTCCTCTCCCTCCCTTATCAGAATCTTTTGTACACGTTCTGACACATGCGAGACCCTGGCACCAGGGAGGCAAACTACCATCCGGGTCTCCCGACTGCGTCTACAGAATCGCCTATCCGACCCCCTAACTATAGAGTCCCCTATTACAATTGCCCTCCTCTTTTTGCTACCCTTCTGAGCATCAGGGCCGGTCTCTGTGCCGGAGGCCCGGCCGCTGTTGGTGCCCCCAGCTAGGCTGTCCCCTCCAATCATACTCAAACCCGAGTACCTATTTTCCAGGTGTACGGTCACAGGGGTACTCTCTAGCCCCTGCCTCTGCCCCTTGCCCTTCCTAACCGTGACCCACTTGTCTGCCTCCTGTGGTCTGGGAGTGACTACCTCCCTGTAGCTCCTCTCTATTACCTCCTCACTCTCCCTGAGGAGACGGAGGTCATCGAGCTGCTGCTCCAGGTTCCTAACACAGTCCTTTAGGAGCCCCATCTCAACACACCTGGCGCAGATGTGGACGTCTGGAGGGCTATCAGATTCCCTGACCTCCCACATCTGACATCCAGAACAGTACACTGGCCTGGCCTTCATACTGCCCCCCCTACACAGGATACAACAGCAACACAATACAAAGTACACAACAAACTGCTGGGATCTGACTGCCAATCAGCTGCTTACCCTGGTCCACTTCCCACCAATCAGCTGCTTACCCTGGTCCACTTCCCACCAATCAGCGGTTTCCTAAAAAAAAAACCCACTTCTCCAAATGGAATGTTATGGATTTGGGTAAGCCTCTGAAAGAAAACAAGCCCCGCGCTGGATTTTGAAGCTTACCGGTCGGGTGTCGCTCCTCCCCCTCCTCCTCTTCCAACGGCTCCTGTGGGCCTCTGAAAGAAAACAAGCCCCGCGCTGGATTTTGAAGCTTACCGGTCGGGTGTCACTCCTCCCCCTCCTCCTCTTCCAACGGCTCCTGTTGTCTTTGTCATATTGGAAAAAGATAGGAAGAATGAGCCTATGTTCACTGGAGTTTAGAAGAATGAGAAAGGATCTCATTGAAACATACAAAATTATCACGGACCTTGAAAAGGTGGATGTTTCCCTGGTTGGGATAAATAGTAGCATGGTCACAGTCTCAAAATAAATGTTAAGACATTTCGGACTGAGACAATAAGAAATTTCCTCACTTAAAGTGTGTGAAACTTTGGAATATCTAACCCAAAAGGACTATGATTAGTATGTTCAAGACAGAATGTTGATACATTTTTAGACACTAAAGAAATCAAGGATCCAGAGCTGGCACTTATGCAGTGCTTATGTAGAGTGATACTTGTACTGAACTGTATACAAAAAATAATTTCACTGTATCTTGGTATATATGACAAATAAAGTAGCATACCACACCAGCTGTGACATTATTGAATGCACAGAAGACATAAGGCGCCAATTACATCCTTCATTTAAAGAGCGGCTTCTTCCCCGATAGTAACAGACTCTTGAATGAACCTCTTGGATGCTGAGAATGTCGCCCCATTCACCTAATCTACCTCGTTGTGGCCCTTGCATTTTTTTTCAATCTGCATTCTCTCTGTAGCTGCAGCACTATGTTCTGCACACTGTTTATCTTTCCTTCTGCGTTATCTTTTGTACTTAGGTATACCCATGGTGTAATCTGCCTGGATAGTACACAAAATGGCAGGTCGGCCCTGTGGTGCAGTGGTATTGTTGCTGCCTCACAGTGCCAGGGACCCGGGTTTGACCCTATCTATGGGTGCTGGCCTGTACGGAGTTTGTATGTTCCCCCAATGACTGTGTGGGTTTTCTCTGGGTAGTACTGCATCCAAAGATGTCCATGATTGGATTGTCTTCTTTGAATTGACCCTAGTGTGTATGATGAGAAACTGGGATAACACAGAAGTACACGGGTGATCGTTGGTTGGCACGGACTCAGTCGACCGAAGGGCTTGTTTCCACGCTGGATCTCTAAACTAAACTAAACATCGTTTTCTCATATTATACTGTGATATAATTAGTGATAACTAGACTAAGTGGGACCCGTTGGGTCCCATGTTCATACGGGAGGGCTGGTCCCCCAACGCAATATTCCACATCTCCACCAATTCCAATATTGGTGGCCAGTAGGGGGGGGGGGGGGGGCTTTCTGACATGCTAGTATGGGTATTGTGGGCTGAAGGGACTTATTTCCAGAGGGACATTGTGGGCCAAATGGATTCTTGGGGTGACAGCTCTGTCACTCAAGTCTGATGTGCTGGCAACTCACTCACGGCTGGTGGGCGAGCAGTTGACTCACGGCTATTCATTGAAATTCCATTTCAAGAAGGGTGCAACACCACCAAATTCATATGCAGTTTCCTACCATTTTAAGCAGGGTGCAAGGCCACCAAATGCAAGTGCAGTTTCATACCACTTCAAGCAGGGTGCAGGGCCACCAAACTCAAGTGCAGTTTCATGCAACTTCAAGCAGGGTGCAAGGCCACCAAATGGTAGTGCTGTTTAATGTCATTTCAAGCAGGGTGCAAGGCCACCAAATTCAAGTGCAATTTCATACCACTTCAAGCAGGGTGCAAGACAACCAAATTGAAGTGCAGTTTCATACCATTTCAAGCAGGGTGAAACCACCATAAAACCACTATAAAACCACACAAAACACCACATAAACACCACACTCACAGTTCAGTAGACATTCAGTGTGTTCAGTTCATTCACAGCTCAGACAGAGTCCTGACCTCTCCCTCCCCCATCTTGCAGAGACTGAGCCACACCCACACTTTTGGGTTTTATAAACCCTCCCCCCTCCCACCAGAAGGGATGTGGCCTTCGTGGCGTGATTGACAGGATGGAGATTCTCAACATGTTTTTAAACACTAATAAAACTTTTATTTTTCATTGATGGGAAGAATCCTCTGCACCTGATGAGCGGAGGGGGACTGAGTAATATGGCCAAAAATCACAGCCGTAAGTGGTAGCATTTTATCTAAAATCAATATACAGCGCAAACAGGAAGTTGTCAAGTTACCACCATCAACAACCATTTGCAGTGCAGCATTTCAAAGCAGTTACCACCACCAACAACCATTTGCAGTGCAGCATTTCAAAGCAGTTACCACCACCAATAACCATTTGCAGTGCAGCATTTCAAAGCAGTTACCACCAACAACAACCATTTGCAGTGCAGCATTTCAAAGCAGTTACCACCACCAACAACCATTTGCAGTGCAGCATTTCAAAGCAACTACATTTTCATTTTCAAACCACATTAAGGGCACTCACAATTGAGTAGAGGGTACACAAAAAGTTGGAGAAACTCAGCGGGTGCAGCAGCATCTAAGGAGTAGACATGTGTTCAATGTTATTCACAGCTCAGAGAGACGTGACCCTCTCGCTTCCTCCATCTTGCAGAGACTGAGTGAGGCACAACACTTCTGGGTTTTATAGTCCCTCTGCCCTCCCACCAGCAGGGGCAGCAGAGAGAATGTCAACATTTTTAAAACATTAATAACTCTTTTATTTTTCATCGATGGGAAAAATCCTCTTGTCCTGTGCAACGGAGGGGGACTCTGAATAAGATGACCAAAAATCACAGCCTTGAGTGGCAGCGTTTTTCAAAAATCTTGAAAGAGGAAAACGGGAAGTGGTCAAGATCTTACTTTTAATAATATAGATAATAAACCAATTCAATTTCTAATATTCTTATTTCCTTATGTTAACATAGACAGCTTGCAATGGATGTCGAATCACCTAAGATAAGAACTCCAAGCCCTGTATCACGATAAATATTACACAGAGATATAACAGCTACTCCATTCTATTTCAGAGATTTCCCCTGAAGCAGTAATAGTATTACAAGAGAACTTCAGCAGGCAAAGATAAATAAACCAATTCCCACAACACCTTACCTTGATTGTTTGACAGAGGTAAAAATTCAAACATCACAAAAATACTTCTCATGGCATGTTGTTTTTGTTGGAGAATATTAGGTCTAGGATTTCATTGCCGTAATTTGTCTCAGTTGGTCAAGGAAAGTATTCTACTTTACAATATATGTCAATCAACCAATCCACCAAAATATTTAATTGAAAATAAAATCTAAATCGTGTATGTTCTTGAAATCTGAAATCAAAACATAAGGTTCGAGAAATGTACGGCCTTCACCTGAAGTGCTAACTCTGTTGCAGAACACAAAAGTTTTGGAGTAACTCTGCAGGTCAAACAGCATCTGTGAAGGGAATGCATAGGTGATGTTTCTGGTTGGGACCCTTCTTCAGTCTAAAGACGCATTGCCTATCAATTCCCTTCACAGATGCTGACTGCTCCATTGTTACTCCAGCACTTTGTGTTTTACTCAAGATTCCAGCACCTGCAGTTCCTTGCATCTCTACTAAAGAAACATACTCTGGCTACCCTATCTGTACCTCTCATAATAGCATATGCCTCTATTATGTCATCTTTCAACCTTCTTTGCTCCAGGGTAAACAGATCCAGCCTATCTAATATCTCATGTTAATTCAAACCCTCGAATCTAGGCAAAGTACTCATGAATTTTCTTTTGCACCATGTTGAACTTAACCACATCTTTCCTAACCAATGTTGTGAGCAAGTGTAACGTGATGTCCAAATCTTGTAATCAGCACCTCAGCTGATGAAGGGGGCGGGGGGGGGGGGGGGGGGGGGGGGGGGGGGGGTTGTTAATATGCAAGAAGCCAGATATAAAAGCAGAAGTTCTGATACAGGATTTCATAGTTGTGAATTGTGAACCAGAAGGAGGAAAGTAGCAGGAGGAGGGAGAAGTGGGAAGAAATGGATAGGAGTCCAGGTGGGGCACAGGAGAGGGGAGGGAGGGGGAAAGGGGGGGTATGAGGGAGAAAGGGCGAGTGTGGGGCTAGTTAGATGTTAACTAAAATTGGGGAATTAAATGTTCATACCATTGGTACTCTGTCTACCAGTGCTGCCACTTTCAGGGAACAAAATACTTGATCGCCAACATCTCTTTGTTCAACTGAGTGAGGTTGTATGAGGCATGTGGATGTGAAATGGGAAAATGGATACCACAAGGCAGTTGGCAGCAAAGAACCCTGGATGTTGAGAAAAATTGAGGTTCTCGTCAGGAAACAGAAGGAGGATATAGGCAACTGGAATCAATTATATCCCTGGAGGAGTTTTGGGGGCTGAGGAGCAGATTTAAGAAGGAAATCGGGAGGTCAATAAGGGGGCAGAAGGTAGTTCTGGCAGATAATATCAAGGAAAATCCAAAGCGATATTATGTACATTGAGGGAAAGTGGGTAACTAGAGAGAATGGGACCCCTAAGGAACCAAAATGGTCATCTTTGTGTACAGCTTAATGAGTATTTCCCCTCTAATTTTACCTTGGAGAAAGACTTGAAGATTGTTAAATTTTCGACAGTTGATGGAAATGTCTTGAGGACAGTCTGTATTGCAGCCAAGAAGATACTGTGTATTTGAAGATAGATACATCTCCTGGCCTGATCAGATATTTCCAAGGATGCAGTTGGAAACTAGAGTAAAGATTGCGGGAGTCCAGGTGGAGATATGAATCAGTGATATTCAACAAATCAGTGATTTTCAACAAAATAGAGAGAGTACAGAGGAGATTTACTAGAATGTTGCCAGGGTTCCAGCAACTATGTTACAGAGAAAGGTTGAACAAGTTGGGTCTTTATTCTTTGGAGCGCAGAAGGTTAAGGGGGGACTTGATTGAGGTCTTTAAAATGATGAAAGGGATAGACAGAGTTGACGTGGATACGTTTTTCCCATTGAGGGTAGGGAAGATTCAAACAAGAGGGCATGACATGAGAATTAAGGGACAGAGGTTTCGGGGTAACGTGAGGGGGAACTTCTTTACTCAGAGGGTGGTGGCTGTGTGGAATCAGCTTCCAGCAGAAGTGGTGGAGGCAGGATCGATTTTAACATTTAAGAGTAAAGTGAATAGGTATATGGACGTGAAGGGAATGGAGGGGTATGGTCTGAGTGCAGGTAGATGGGACTAGGGGAAAACAAATGGTCGGCACGGACTGGAAGGGCCGAGAGGGCCTGTTTCCGTGCTGTAATTGTTATATGGTTATATGGTTATATGGTTATATGATAGTCACGGGTGACGTACTGGGTGACTGGAGGATGGCTAATGCTTTTATTCTATTTAAGAAGGGCTTCAAAGAAAATCCAGGGAATTACAGACCAGTGAGTATAACATTTGTGGTTGGTAATTACTGGGAGTGTATTCTGAGGGATAAGATATACAGGCATTTGGATAGACAGTGGCTGCTGGGGATGGTCAGCATGGAGATTATGACATGAATTTGATTGATTTTCTTTGAAGGGGTACCCAAAAAGGTTGATGAGGGCAAGGCTGTGGACGTTGGACCTCTGATCGGGTTCCGCATGGTAGGCCACTCTTGACAGTTGGATTGCATGGGATCTAGGGAGAGCTAGAAAACTAGTCCCAAAATTGCTTCATGGAAAGAAGGAGAGGTGGGGGATGGTGTTATTTGGACTGTAGACCTGTGATGTGTGGTGTGCCTCAGAGATCGGTGCTAGGCCTATTGCCGTTTGTAGTTTATATCAAAGAACTGGATGAGAATGTACAAGGCATGATGACTAAGTTTGCAGATAACATTAAAGCAGGTGGTGTCATGGATAGTGAAGACAATTGTCAAAAATTACAGCAGGCTCTGGTTCGCTGGGCAAGTGGGCAGATGAATGGTTGATGGAGTTTAATGCAGGTAAGTGCACGGTGTTACATTTTGGGTAGTCAAACCAGGGCAGGACCTTCACAGTGAATGGTAGGGCTTTGTGGAGTGTTGCAGAGCAGAAGGACCTAGAAGTACAGGTACATAGTTCCCTGAAAAGGTCGGGTGGTCAAGAAAGCTTTTGATATATCGGACTTCATCAGTCGAGTCATTGATTGTAGAAGATGGAACATTATGTTACTGTTGTACAAAATGTTGCTGAAGAAACACGTGTAGTACAGCTATAGGAAGGATCTCTTTAGAAACATAGAAACATAGAAAATAGGTGCAGTAGTAGGCCATTCGGCCCTTCGAGCCTGCACCGCCATTCAATATGATCACGGCTTTAAACTGGAAATAGTGCTGAGAATATTTATGAGGATTTTGCCAGGACTTGAGGGGCTGAGCTATAGGGAGGGGTTGGGCAGGGTAGGACTTTATTCCTTGGAGTACAGGAGACTGAGGGGTGACCTTATAATTGTGTATAAAAACATGATGGGGATTGATGGAGTGAATGCACACAGTCTTTTACCCAAAGTAGAGGAATCAAAAAAAAAGAGGACATATGATTAAGGCAAAAGGGATAAGATTTGAAACAAACCTGAGATGAAACCTTTTCACTTAGTGGTGGGCGTATAGAACAAGCTGCCAGAGGAGGTGAACGAGGCTAATACTACAAGAGCATTTAGAAAACATAGAAACATAGAAACATAGAAATTAGGTGCAGGAGTAGGCCATTCAGCCCTTCGAGCCTCATTCAATATGATCATGGCTGATCATCCAACTCAGTATCCCGTACCTGCCTTCTCTCCATACCCTCTGATCCCCTTAGCCACAAGGGCCACATCCACTTCTTAAATATAGCCAATGAAGCCTCAACTACCCTCTGTGGCAGGGACAGGTACATGGACAGGTACATGGATAGGAAAGGTTTAGAGGGATATTGGCCAAGTGCGGGCAAGTGGGTTTAGCTTAGATGGGGCATCTTGGTCGGCATGGACGAGTTGGGCCGATGGGTCTGTTTCCATGATGAATGACTATGACTTAATGACGAGCATTTTCTCTTTTTATCTCAGATTTTGTGCATCTCCAGGATTTTGCCTTCGCTATGAGTTGGCAGCAATTGGCAGTTTCTTGTATTTCTTGATCATGGAGCACATTTATCAAAGGAAGAAAAGAAGAAGAATGGATTGTTTCCCTGTTGTAGATCAAGTTATTAAAGATCCAATGATACATCTCAAAGAATAGCACATAGTTTTCCCAAGACCAATGCCAACTCGATGGCCCACTTGAAAAAATCACCTAAGATACAATGCATACTCATCAACCCTTTGCTGACAATGCCATACTGCTATGTTAAAAATGGCAGCTGTTTTGTCCAATTATAACATAGACAATAGCTGTAGTTTAAATTCAATGTGCTGGAAGCACTTGCAGAAACCATTGAGAGATATGCTAAAATGCAAATTCTTTGTGATATGATTACTAAGCAGTGAACATTATTTCAGGCTATATTTCTAAATAGATTTTCAAAATGCTTTAATTAATGGAATCACCTTACATTGTAAATCAAATTGAAAAGTGTGATTTCATTGTTTACACTAAGCTCCTTATTGCCCAATTTAAGACATAAATTTAACCATTAATCTGCTTAAATAGGGATAAAGTCTAATAGAGTCAGAAATTGAATATTAAATGTCCTCATCTAAATAATTCTGTGTTTAATTAGATTGATGTCCTCAGGTTATGGAAAAAAAAGGAGCTTTTCAGTCACACAGTATCGTTGTCGGAATCCAAAAGCATCCCCAGCTACGAAGCACTTCTAAATGGTGAGGAAATGTAAAGGTCATTTTCATACTTAAATTAGTAGAGTCCATGACTATGGCAGTTAATATAGTTTAGAGATACAGAGCAGAAACAGGTCGATCTGCCCACCGAGTCAGCGCCGACCCACGCAGGTCACGGGGAGAATGTACAAACTCTGTACAGACAGCACCCATATTCAGGATCGAACCCGGTTCTCTGGCGCTGTAAGGCATCAACTCTACTATCGTGCTACCAAGATGCCACAAGATAAAAAATAAATCGATTTTGTCATTTACAAAGGTCTGATACCAATACTAGATCATTGCAGATGATGTAGACGTTCTAGCCTAAACCATGCCCCCTGGGGAAGGGGATTGCTTCAATTCAGGCACTTCCACATTTTGCTAACCCTGAGTCAGGAACAGGCGACTGACAGATGTTAGCAGATCTGTTACTTCACTCAGTCTGTTGATTTGAGGGTAAGTACAGGGAACACCACCAGTACAGCAGAATTGTGTTAAATTATATGAATGCAGTGGCATTCATAAAGATCATAAAGATAGCGTAATCAGAAGATATGGGGAAAAGGCAGGATTGGGGTACTGATTGTAGATGATCAACCATGATCACTATGAATGGCAGTGCTGGCTCGAAGGGCCAAATTGGCCCACTCCTGCACCTATTGTCTATTGTAATGGTGTTATTTAGTCTCAATTGATACACACATATTTGTGCATGTGTGTGTGTGTGTGTATATATATATATATATATATTACTAAAAGACTGATCTTGACCACTTCCTGTTGCTCTGTATATAGATTTTAGAAAAAAACGCTGCCACTTATGGCCGTGATTTTTGGCCATCTTACTCAGAGTCCCCCTCTGCTGCGCAGGACAAGAGGATTTTTTCCATTGATGAAAAATAAAAGAATTATTAAGTGTTTAAAAAATGTTGAGATTCTCTCTCCTGAAGGCCATGCCATTTCCTGAGGGACCATAAAACTCGGAAGTGTTGAGTGCCTCAGTCAGTCTCTGCAAGATTGTGGGAGCAAGAGGGTCACGTCTCTTAGTCTGAGCTGTGAATAACATTGAACACATGTCTACTAAACTGTGAGTGTGGTTTTACCGACTCTGAGTGCCCTTAACGTGGTTTGAAAAAGCACAGCAAATGGTTGGTGGTGGTTGGATTGAAATAAAGCACAGCAAATGGTTGGTGGTCATTGGTTTGAAATAACGCAAGCAAATGGTTGGTGGTGGTTGGTTTGAAATAAAGCACAGCAAATGGTTGCTGGTGGTTGGTTTGAAATGGCAAATGATTAAACATCTAAACTTGACAACTTCCTTTTTTTTGATGAATATTTTTATTAGTTGTAAATACATATTAATAGAAAATACTTCTTACATACATTCGTAATATTATTAATATTAACATTTAAGACATTTATATTTCTATACTTTTTTTTAATAAGTAAGAAAAGACAGAGAAAAATAATATAGAGATAAAAAATCAAAAATAAAGAAGTGAATGGAGTATTAAAAAGTTATACATCGTTGGAGTTATATCCATGATTTGTTATACGTATTTCTTCATCTATTCCATTATTCAGGTTTCAGTCAGGCTCTCGCACCGAGCCATTTTGACCCTTTAGATAGTCAATGTATGGAGACCATATTCCTCTGAAAAGATCCAACCTGTCCATTAGGACGAGCCTCAATCTTTCCAGATGGAGTGTCTCCGACATTCCTGTAATCCACATTTTGTTTGTGGGGGATGTGGGACCTTTCCAGAATTTTAATATTAATTTTTTCCCGATTATTAAACTATAATCAATAAAAATTCTTCGATTTGTTGTAATTAATTGATCTGTTTCCAGTATTCCCAGTATTATTTACTTTGAGTCAGGAGTCAGATTCATATTAACAACATTCGAAATTATCCTAAATATTTCTATCCAAAATTTTGTAATTTTTACACAATTTGTAAATGAGTGTGTCAAGTTAGCTTCTAAGTGCTGACATTTATCACATATGGCAGATACATTTGAAAAAAATGTTACGTAGTTTGGATTTTGAGTAATGTAGTCTATGTAATATTTTAATTTGAATAAGAGAGTGTCTAGCATTTAACGAACAGTGGTGTATCATCCCATACTTCTGGTCTAATAATTTGACCTAATTTGTTTTCCCATGATTGTCTATATATTTCTGTCAATGGGTCATCATTTCCCAATAGGATATTATAAATGTATGATATCAATTTTTCTTGTTCAGATGTTTATTTAGACATTCATCTAAAATTTCTGTCTTTCTATTTCTAATTTCCTGTGTGTTTGCTTTACATAGTCTCTAATTTGTAAGTATCTAAAATAATCTTTTGAATGTAATCCATAAATTTGTTGTAATTCTTGAAATGAAAGAATTTTCACTGTAGAGATCTCCCGTCTTATTAATTCCCTTATTTTTCCATTGTAAAAAGCCTTTATCCATCATGGAAGGTTTATTTTTTGTTAAGTATTTTTTTTTGTTAAGTATTTTTATTATAGAAACATAATAAAGGTTTAAATGTAACATTATTTACAATGGTAAGGGCTAGTGGTATAGATTCCAACTTTAATGTTTTCTTTATTTGTTTCCAGATACATATTCCACTTTCTATTATAGGGTTTTCACTATAGGTTTTCTTAATATTGGCAAATATTATTGAACTATTTTCAAAAGGCAAACAATCTTCTTTTTCCATTTTTAACCAAATTGGTTGTTTATCTGTCTCTACCGAACCAAAAATTCATATTTTTAATATTAACTGCCCAGTAATAAAACATAAAGTTTGGTAGTGCTAAACCTCCATTTATTTTTGATTTGAATAAATAAATATTTTTGATTTGAATAAATAAATGTTTTTTTATTTATTCTATGGCTCTTATAATCCCAGATAAAGTTGGTAACTAAAGAGTCCACCTTCCTAAAGAAATGTTTAGGAAGATATATCGGAATTAATTGGAAAAGATATAGTAATTGCGGAAGAAATATAATTTTTATTACATTCATTTTACCTAGCATTGAGATGGGTAGAGTTTTCCAATATAAAATATTATTATTTAATTTATTCAATAAGAGTGGGAAGTTCGATTTAAATAAAGAATCAAATCTTTTTGTTACATAAATTCCAAGATATTTAATTTTTTCGTTTGTTATCTTAAAAGGAAATTGTTGTAATATATGTAAGTTATTTACCATTATTGGCATGAGTTCACTATTATTCCAATTAATACTATATCCTGAAAAAGATCCAAATTCAGTTATTAATTTTAATAATTTTGGATACTAATTTCCGGTTTTGTAATATAAAGTAATACATCATCCGCATATAAGGAGATTTTATTTTCAGTATCTCTGGTATCATACCCATATATTTCAGGATGTGATCTCACACGTTGAGCTAATGGTTCTATTGCAAGTGCAAATAGTAGTGGAGATAAACTTCTCTCCCAATTTAAAAGTTTCCATAATTGAAAACAAGTAAGACCATTCCACCTGGTCGAAGGCTTTCTCTGCATCTAACGAAATAACTACTAGATCTTTATTAATACCTCTTTTCGAGTATATAATATTGAATAAACATCTCAGGTTATATGAGGAATATCGTTTTGGTATAAATCCTGTTTGATCGGGATGAATTAATTCATTAATAACTGTACTTAGCCTTTGTGCTAATATTTTAGTTAATATCTTTTGATCAGTATTTAAAAGAGCTATAGCTCTAAATGATCCTGGGTCATCCAGATCTTTGTCTATTTTAGGTATAAGTGTTATAATAGATTCATTTAACATTTCTGGTAGTTTCTGCTGGGTATAAATATATTCATAGAGTGTCTTCAAGCATGGTGCAATCAGATCATAAAATGTTTTAGAAAATTCCAAGCCAATACCATCTGGTCCCGGTGTTTTACCATTTTTTAATGATCTGATAGATTCTTGGATTTCTTTTACTGAAATTTCAGCATTTAATGATTCTCTATTTTGTGAATCCAACCCATTCAGATTACATTTTTTTTTAAATGCTTCTAGTCCTATCCTGTTTTCTGTCGTTTTAGCAGAGTATACGTTTTTATAATATTGCAAAAATCTCTCATTAATATCTTTAGGTTGTACTAAGAGTTCGCCATTATGTGATTTAATCCTATGGATTATTTTTTCACCCTCCATCTTCCTTAATTGGCGAGCCAATAATTTTTGAGGTTTATCTCCAAATTCAAACTGTAATTGTTTAGTGTATTGATAGAGTTTTACAACTTGATCTGAATATATTTTATTTAATTTATATTTCAGTGCTGCGATTTTATGTATTGTGATGGATGGATTAGCTGCGTTCTCTGTATCAAGTTGTTTAATCTCCTTTTCCAGTTCCTGTTGATCCCTCCGATTCTTTTTATTATAAAATGCTTGAGAGGAAATCATAATTCCACGGAGATATGCTTTAAAAATTTCCTATAATAAGGAAGAAGATATTTCCGGTTTATCATTTATTTCAAATAAAATATTGATCTGTTCTGTAATATATTCCTGAGTTGCTTTGTTTTTTTAAAATTTGTGGATTAAATCTCCATTGTTCCCGTTTTTCCATTTTACCATTTATTTTGATCTTAAATGTTAAAGGTGCATGATCTGAGATTATAATATTATGGTATTTTGAATTATAAGTGAGTGAGATAAGTTTGGCATTGACCAAAAAGTTATCTATTCTTGAGTAAGTTTTATGTACAGGTGAATAAAAGGAATATTCTCGTCCAGTTGGATTTTCTACTCTCCAAACATCTTTAATATTAGTAGCTTCCAAATATGCATTTAATAAGTCACTGTAATGGGATTTAATTTTCCTTTGTCTTGTAGATCTGTCTAAGTAAGAATCTAATGTACAATTTAAATCTCCTCCAATTATTAAATTATGTTATGTTATTTCCGGGATGTTGTTAAATATTTTCTTGAAAAACAATGGACTATCAAAGTTTGGTCCATATACATTAACAAAATTCATTTTTTGTGCATTTAATTCTCCTATTACAATAATGTATCTGCCATCATTATCAGTTATAGTTGATGTATGTTTGAATAAAATGCCTTTACGAAATAATATTGCTACACCTTTGTGTATAAAAGAAGAATGATACATTTTATCTATCCATTTAGCTTTCAGCCTATGCTCAGCATCTTTTTTTAAATGAGTTTCTTGAATGAAAATCAAATCAGCTTTAATTGCTTTTAAATGTGCTAATACTTTACCTCTCTTAATTTGTTCATTAATACCTTTAACATTCCAGCTGCAAAACGTTATTCCTTCATTCCCCGTATTCATTTTTAAATCTTGCATCTTTTGTCTATGGGGATCTGTAATAGAGCCAATGGTTCAGTTTGACAGACCCGACCTTACACCCGAACACCGAATAGACGGATTTTAAGTCCCTTGAATGTCTCTCATGTGTATATCTCCTTTGATCCAATATATAACTCCATTCAAACTGAAAATAACAATAATAGTTTATAATAGAAAAGAAGAGAGGATAGATTAAGAAATTAGTATAGTGCACAAAGGAGGAAAAAACTATATCTAGTATTGATGTAGTTAGTGCTAGCCATACTACCATGGCTAACCATCTACCGACTTCCGTAGTTGATGTTACTAACTTAACCAGCTCCCTGGTTTTTTGGAATTATTATTCCATAATGGTATTTTACCGGGGATATTAAATTTAAAATATTCGGGTTATAATAAAATGTGAGAATACATACATTTAAAACTTATTTGAAAATCTAATTATAAAAAAACACACAAAAAAAAGGAAAAAAATAAAATAAAAATGAAAATTACTGGTACAAAAAAAAGATTTCCAAAGAAGACAAATGAAGTCAGACTCTAATCATTCCAATATAAGTAAACATTAGTCATTAGTAATAATGATTAATTCTGATTAGTAAAAATACCACGGTATAATTTTAATATTTATTAGTTATTATATTAGTAGTGTAGTTAGTGTCATAATGATTGACTCTGATTAGTGAAAATACCACGGTATAATTTTAGTATTTATTAGTTATTTGTATTAGTAGAGTAGTTATACTAATTATTAGTATCCATGGGAGAGTTTCCGATCCACACCTTTCTCCAGCTTCCATCCAGTACTATCCAGTTCCATCCAGTCCTGCAAAGTCCTGCAAAGTCAATGTATTCAATGATGAGGCCTTCTCAAGTCTTAATCTTCCAGGCAAAGTCCAGCGCTTCCACAGGGTTGGAGAAGAAATATTCCTTCTTGTTGAAAGTGACTCTTAGAGTAGCTGGGTAATTCAGGCCATATTTCAAGTTTTCCACCTCCTCAGGAGACTTTTAGTCTCATTAAACGCTTTTCGTTTCCTGGAGACTTCTGCTGGATAATCTCGATAGATGCTGATCTTGTGTCCTTCAAATGTAAGGTTTGTGTTTCTCGATGTTTTTTGCATTATCTCCTCCAGGACGTAGTCGTTTTGTACTTTTATTATCATTTGTCTTGGGGGAGCATTTGGTCTTGTCTGACGTCTCATCACTCTGTGTGCTCGGGCTAGCAAAGGCTTTTGTTCCAGAGATAAAACATTTTGCAGTAAATTCGCAGTAAATTCTCGGGGATCTTTATTTTTCTCTCCCCCTTCAGGAATACCCGCAATTCTTAGGTTTTGTATTCTCTGGCAACCTTCTAGTTCAGTACATTTCTCGGTTATTTTGGTCAATAAATCCGTTAGACGTCCATTTTCTGTGATAAGCTTTGCTGTAGTCTGAGCACTTACTTCAGCTAGTTCTTCAAGGCTTTTTATGCCAGCCGTCTGTTGGTCCAGTGCCTTCTCCACAGGATTCAGCCTTTCTTCAAAATCAGTTTTCACATTTTTAATCTTATCATTCATCTCCATTGACATTTCAATCATCATTTCTGCGGTTTCTTTCTTCAAATCTTCCGATATTTTCTTAGTCTTAGTATTAATATTGGTATTAATTTCAAGTTTCAATTCTTTCATTTCAGCATTCAACTGGTTTATTTCCTCCTTTAAACCAGCAATTTCACGTGCAATAAAAGTTTTAAGTTCTTCGCTTTCCGATTTTTTCGTCGTTTTTTCATCACATCTTCTTGGGATAACGTCCTACCTGAGTGAGGCTTCAGTCAGGCCTTCCCCCGGTCTCAGCCTGGTAGTTCGACTTTTCGATTTTTCGGGTGGGCTGCGCTGTGTAGCCTGATGACGTCACTCACAGCAATCGGTGTAGAGACGGCAGGCAGCAGGCAGCAGGTAAGTCCGTTAATCCCCGATTTCTTCCCGTTTTTTACGAGGAGCTGGCTGGCGTTAGCCTCTAGCCCTCCATAGCGCCACCGGAAGTCCTAAACTTGACAACTTCCTGTTTGTACTGTATATTGATTTTAGATAAAACGCTACCACTAACGGCTGTGATTTTTGGCCACCTTACTCAGTCACCCTCCACTCATCAAGGATTCTTCCCATCAATGAAAATAAAAGTGTTATTAGTGTTTGAAAAATGTTGAGAATCTCTCTCCTGTCAATCACGCCATAAAGGCAATGCCCCCTTCCAGTGGGAGGGGGGAGGGATAATAAAACCCAGAAGTGTGGGTGTGGCTCAGTCTCTACAAGATGGGGGAATGAGAAGTCATGACTCTGTCTAAGCTGTGAATCAACTGAACACACTGAATGTCTACTGATCTGCGTGTGGTGTTTATGTGGTGTTTATTTGGTGTTTTGTGTAGTTTTATGGTGGTATTATGGTGGTTTCACCATGCTTGAAATGGTATGAAACTGCATTTGAATGTGGTGGCCTTGCACCCTGCATGAAATGGTATGAAACTGCATTTAAATTTGGTGGCCTTGCACCCTTCATGAAATGCTATGACACTGCATTTGAATTTGGAGGCCTTGCACCCTGCTTGAAGTGGTATGAAACTGCACATGAGCTTGGTGGCCTTGCACCCTGCTTGAAATGGAATTTCAAGGAATAGCCGTGAGTCAACTGCCAGCCCACCAGCCTTGAGTGAGCTTCCAGCACAACAGGCTTGAGTGACTGAGCTGCCACCCCAAGAATCCATTAGGCCCACAATGTCTGGAAACCAGTCCCTTCAGCCCACAACATCCTTTCTAGCGCTCCAGAAAGCCCCCCCCCCCCCCCCCCCCCCCCCCCACTGGCCACCAATATTAGAATTGGTGTAGAGGTGGAGTATTGCATTGGGGGACCAGCCCTCCCAACAGGTCCCACTTAGTATAGTATAATCTATATTTATGTGTATTTGTGTACATGTGTATAAACACACACTGAAAACATTTTTCTTTTTTGTTTATTATATTCTTTACAGTGTACTATGTTTACATATTCGGTTGTGATGCTGTAAGTAAGACTGTCATTGTTTTATCTGGGACATATGACAATAAAACACTCTTGACTCTTGATAAATGTAACTGATTCTCTCTGTTTCACACGGGAGGTCTGTTCGCAGTATACAAACCTCTCCTAAAACAAAAACAGGTTCACTGCACGAGAAGGGGCTAACAGGGAAGAGATATCCATCATTTTAGTACCAGATTCAGTCATTTCTAGGCAAATTATATTAAACCATGCATTACAAAAATGGGATTCATATTAATTAATGGAGCAAAATCCATGTTAATAATTCCAATCAAGAGTAATTAGAATTAGCTTGTGACTTGTTTCTGCATTTTTTTTTAAATAATTGGATAAAGAATTATCAACATAGCTAGGGTTTCACTTCATTAGTCTTGGTCCCCTTCAGGAGGGTTAGTTTTGTGGAACCAACGAAGAGTACTCACAGTCTGACCTCTAATTGTGTACCTGTTTGGTCATCATATTTATCTTCCTCCTCCAAGTATGGGATGCTCAGAATGTCTGCTACACAAAGAATGCTGGAAATACTCAACAAAAGTCATTGACCAGAAATATCAGCTCTGTTTCTCTCTCCATGGACGCTGCCAGACATGCAGTATATTTTCAGTAGAGCCATAGAAAGAGTCATGGAGTCATACAGCGTGGAAACAGACCCTTTGGCCCAACTTGGCCCACGCCGGCCAACATACCCCGTCTACAATTGTCCCACCTGCGAGATTTTGATCCATATCCCTCTAAACCTGTCCTATCCATGTACCTGTCTAAATGTTTCTTAAACATTGCAAAAGTACCTGCCTCAGCTACCTTCTTCTGCAGCTTGTTCCATATGCTCGCCACACTTTGTGTAAAAATATTATCCCTCAAGTTCCCATTAAATCTTTCCCCCCTCATCTTAAATCAATGTCCTCTGGTTCTCAAAATATTTCTGTTTTCATTTTGGATTTCCAACATCTGCAGTATTTTGCTTTTGGAAATCTGGAATGTGCCTCATCAAGAAATAACCCCAATACCAGAAACCCCTTAAGAACTCAAAAGCTACAGAAACTACAAATTCTTTCAAATATCTTACTGCAATAATAAAACCTCCAGACAACCTGCTCATTTCCTGAGATGAATATTGCTGTGGATATTCAGGCTTTGGCATTGTCATCTCAGTTAAACCCATCTCAGGTCATAGTTTGTCGATAGTAAGCACCATCATTGAGTGAGAAAAGGTTGAAAGTGATATGAAGTGTTATTGCTTGGTCTCAATTCATTTATATATTTAAACAATTTGTTCTGTTTCATAAAAAAAACGCCCGGCCACAGCATGTTAAATTCCTTAGTTTTAAAGATACAGTGTGGAAATAGGCTTTCGGGCCATCGAGTCTGCTTTGACTGATGATCGATCACCAGTATATTAGTTCTATCTTACATACTAGGGACAATTCAAAGAAGCCAATTGACTTACAAACCTGCATGTCTTTGGAATATGGGAGGAAACCGGAGCACCTGGACACACAGCCTCAGAAAGAACAGACAAACTCGGTAAAGACAGTGCCCATAGTCAGGATCGAACCTGGGTCTCTGGCACTGTGAGACAGCAACTCTATCGCTGCGCCACTGTGCTGCCCTTCCGGAAATCAGGCAATGCAAGTGAAGCAGGAAGAGTAAAGGAGAATCTCTCCAGAAAAGACTTTATGCGATAAATAAATAAATGCAATACATGATCCTTACAGAACTCCATCCGACATTCTCGGAGACTATACAGTGGCTTGCAAAAGTTTTCATACCCCTTGAACTTTTCCACATTTTGTCACGTTACAACCACAAACGTAAATGTATTTTATTGGGATTTTATGTGATAGACCAACACAAAGTGGTGCATAATTGTGAAGTGGAAGGAAAATGATACATGGTTTCCAAATTCTTTAACAAATAAAAAACGGAAAAGTGTGGCGTGCAAAAGTATTCTGCCCCCCTGTGTCAATACTTTGTAGAACCACCTTTCGCTGCAATTACAGCTGCAAGTCTTTTGGGGTATGTCTCTATCACCTTTGCACATTTAGAGACTGAATGTTATTTCCCATTGTTCTTTGCAAAATAGCTCAAGCTCAGTCAGATTGGATGGAGAGCATCTGTGAACAGCAATTTTCAAGTCTTGCCAGAGATTCCCAATTGGATTTAGGTCTGGACTTTGACTGGGCCATTCTAACACATGAATATGCTTTGATCTAAACCATTCCATTGTAGCTCTGGCTGTATGTTTAGGGTCGTTGTCCTGCTGGAAGTTGAACCTCCGCCCCAGTCTCAAGTCTTTTGCAGACTCTAGCGGGTTTTCTTCCAAGATTGCCCTGTATTTGGCTCCATCCATCTTCCCATCAACTCTGACCAGCTTCCCTGTCCCTGCTGAAGAAATGCATCCCCACAGCATGATGCTGCCACCACCATGTTTCACAGTGGGGATGGTATGTTCTGGGTGATGTGCAGTGTTAGTTTTCCACCACACATAACGTTTTGCATTAAGGCCTAAATCTTCAATTTTGGTCTCATCAGACCAGAGCACTTTCCTCCACATGTTTGCTGTGTCCCCCACATGGCTTGTGGCAAACTGCAAACGGGACTTCTTATGGCTTTGTTTCAACAATGGCTTTCTTCTTGCCACTCTTCCATAAACGCCCGATTTGTGGACTAATAGTTGTCCTGTGGACAGATTCTCCCACCCGAGCTGTGGATCTCTGCAGCTCCTCCAAAGTTACCATGGGCCTCTTGGCTGCTTCTCTGATCAATGCTATTCTTGCCCGGCCTGTCAGTTTAGGTGGACGGCCATGTCTTGGTAGGTTTGCAGTTGTACCATACTCTTTCCATTTTCGGATGATGGATTGAACAGTGCTCCGTGAGATGTTCAAAGCTTGGGATTTTTTTTTATAACCTAACCCTGCTTTAAACTTCTCCACAACTTTACCCCTGACCTGTCTGGTATGTTCCCTGGGCTTCATGATGCTGTTTGTTCACTAATGTTCTCTAACAAACCTCTCAGCCCTTCACAGAACAGCTGTATTTATACTGAGATTAGATTACACACAAGTGGACTCTATTTACTAATTAGGTGACTTCTGAAGGCAATTGGCTGCACTGGATTTTATTTAGGGGTATCAGAGTAAAGGGGGCTGAATACTTTTGCACTCCACACTTTTCAGTTTTTTATTTGTCAAAAAATTTGAAAACTATGTATCATTTTCCTTCCAATTCACAATTATGCGCCACTTTGTGTTGGTCTATCACATAAAATTCCAATAAAATACATTTACGTTTGTGTAACATGATAAAATGTGGAAAAGTTCAAGGGGTATGAGAACTTTTGCAAGCCACTGTACATACATTCAATCAATTTTACTCCCCACCCTTGCCACTCATGTGGCCCACTGGTGTGAAATCCCTTCCCTTATTTTGAGGGACATCTCCACCATACCCTGCCCCCCATGTCCAGCAGTGGAAGGACCCTAGACTGTGTTCCCTCTCCACAGAGCCCTAGCGTTGGCTGCACAAAGCTTCAGCGCTTCCCTCAGCAAGAACTCCTGCAGTCTGCAGCGGGCCAGCCAGATGGGGCTGCCGTCCTGACTCTGGATTTTCAGACAATGACAAGCACAAGTTCGTTATTCTGCGGTGAAATGCTTTTATTCGAGGTTGAAAGATTATAGCACTCTTAACGTAACAGCCAACAATGCGATTTCCTTTCTTTGCTCTCTATTCCTCGCCTCTAGAAGATAGACCCCGCTCTATACTTATGACTGTCTCAGCACTTAATTTGACAACAAACCGATGAGAAGTGGCTTCCAATGAATGCGCCCGGCCTGGCTACAGCTCCTGTCTCATTGATTCACCCGCTGACTTCTCCTGAGGAGTGACTGGTCCCCTTTTTCTGTCTGCAGTGGGTTTTTTTTTGTGACTGACAAGCCACCACTTTAAAGGTAGAGTCCTCTGCCTCAAACAATTGAAACGCGGTCTTCCCTTTGATCGAACTTGGTGCTCCCAACTCCAACTCCAACTGTTAACCTGGAGTAAGAGTTCATAGGTTTATGTGATAGGAGCAGAATTAGGCCATTCAGCCCATCAAGTCTACTCCGCCATTCAATCATGGCTGATCTATAGTATCTTTCCCTCTTAACCCCATTCTCTTGCCTTCTCCTGCCTTCTCCCCATAACCTCTGACACCAGTACTGAGGTTTTCTCACCCTGTCCTAACACAGCTATTATTACAATTTTAATGTTCTAATGCCATCAGTTTAACTTACATTCTTGATGATCAAATACAATTTCAGTAGTTATAATGTGGTATATTGTGGGTGAGGAAACAAACATTTTTAAACGTCACCCATTTCTTTTCTCCAGAGATGCTGCCTGACCCATTGAGTTACTCCAGCATTTTGTGTCTAACTTTGGTGTGAACCAGCATCTGCAATTCCTTCCCACACACTATCAAACTGCTTTCTGCTTTGAACTGTATTGATCCCATGCCAAATAGACACATAGTTCTGGGCTAACTCAGCAGATCAGGCAGCATCTCTGGAGAACATGGATAGGTGATGTTTTGGGTTGTGACCGTTCTTCAGTATCGTCAGTTACTCCAGCACATTTGTGTCCTTTTGTGTATTAAACAGCACCTGCAGTTCTTTGTTTCTAAATTAATTCCATGCCATGTTTACACAAAGAACTCCTGCTTGTCAGCATCTATAAAAACTCCTGTGGACAAAACTCAGACATAAGTAACATCTAACACAACATCTATACTGGTGTTGCATAGGTCCAGTGACTCAAACTCAATCCTAAACATGGGTGTTGTTGGTGTTTAGTTTGCTACTCTTCTTGTGACTTCATGGGTTTCTTCTTAGTGTCCCAGCTCCTTCCAACAATTTATACATGTCAGTCAGAGATTCATAAGGACCATTGACCCATCTCACCTGTGACAACCAAGATGTCCATGGCTGGTCAATTATCAACCAAAAGTCCCTTAGTGCAACTGGGTGGCAGGAGAATCAAAGGAGAGTTGGTGGACAAGTGAGAGAGACCAGATTACATGGAAATACTGTAATCAAGTAACAAGTGAGAGAGACCAGATTACATGGAAATAAGTGAAGGAATTGAACTGAAGGGTGTGCTCTGAGACCTGGCCAGCATGGACGTGCTGTACTGACCGGTACCTGTTGGCATTGAAAGAATATCTGAGAGATTTGATGACCGAGTTGTCAGAAATAGATCTTTGGATAATCAAAAGTTGCACCAGGTAAAAAATCTTATCTGCTAAGTGGGTACCGCCTGCATTCACAAGCTTTATAAAGCTGGGTTCTCTCAAAGTCAGAATGGCGGGGGAATCATGACTTTCCACCCACTTCCTGGAGAATGCTGCAAGCTGCACCGTACTATTTCAGCCATCCAGCCTGGTTAATGTAGGTAAAATCAGCCATGCTTTCTGCAAATATTGCTGCAAAAGTCAGGACACCAACAGCATTGCTTTGGACAGTATATGCATATGGGAGGCGCAGAGGTGCATTGGTGGCAAGTCTGGATGTAAAATTAAATCTAGATCAGGTATGATACTCACTGAGCTGAGGCAAGGTAGTTGGGCAATGAAATGGAGATAAAAATAGGTTGTCTGCACGATAGCTCAATAGTTGAATAGTTTAAAAGTGCTTTATTTGTCACATATAACAGCACAGTGAAATTCTTATTGCATAGCTTATATTGCACATGCAGACTTGTGGCCATTGTTGGCATCATTATTCAAAGTCCAAAGTCCAGTCAGCCCACGCACTCGATGTCCTGCAGCTACTCCCACGTACTGACGTCCGTCGTCCTTGCCTTACTCATCACCTTGCAACAACCTGGCCGCAAACAATAATGCCCAATCTCGCATGGTTGTAGATTTCTACAGTCTATTCCTTAAAGAAATACATGAGTCACATAATGTGAGTCAACAGCTTTAGTCTTCATTGTATTTAGATGAAGAATGTTTTTTACAAGAAACCTTTGATGAACGTTGGTCGGCAGTGGGCCTGTACTCGCTGGAGTTTAGAAGAATCATTGGAACGTATAGAATAGTGAAAGGCTTGGACAGAATGGATGTGGAAGAGGATGTTTCCACTAACTCATAGCCTCAGAATTAAAGGATGTTCTTTTAGGTTTGAGATGAGGAGAAATCTCTTTAGTCAGAAGGTGGTGAATCTGTGGAATTCTTTGCCACAGTAGGCTGTAGAGTGCAAGTGAGTAGATATTTTTAAGGCAGAGAGAGAGAGATTTTTGATTAGTACAGGTGTCAGAGGTTATGGGGAGAAGGCAGGAGAATGGAGTTAGGAGGGAGAGATAGATCAGCCATGATTGAATGGTATAGTAGACTTGATGGGCCGAATAGCCTAATTCTACTCCTATCACTTTTGACCTTATGACTTTATGACCTAATGTTTCTGCTCCTCTAACGGGAGATGTCAGAAAGCCATTGCTGCGGTGTTGATCCTGAGTGATTGTGGGGTCCGTTGTACAATGTATCTCCACCTCCATCTGTGTATCATTTCAAAGTGTCTCTGTCAGTGCTAGGAGTGGGCAGATGTGAAACATGTTGTATTCCTAATTTCTCACCTACCAATGCACAACCACTGTCTTATTCAGAAACAAGTGGCGGAAAAGTTATAAATATCGTACAGAAGATGTGTAATGAGTAAATTATAAGGCTTGCATTTAATCTTATTCATATTCACAGAAGTTAATTTCCATAGTTGCATTATTTATGCAATATTTCACAGTGTGTTTGATTATACCATTATGGTCACATTCACAACGCCATAATCTTCTACAATTGTAGCATTTATCAGAAGTTCAAGTCCTCTCCAAACCTTTTAAACAACCTAAGATGGCGCCTACCTGCAGCGACATTTTGCCAGCGGCACAATAGAAAATCTTCAAATATAGTATTTCTGAGCTCACCTGTATCAAAGAATCTGGCGCAGCTGGTCATAGTGCAAACTCCATCATCAAGTTCGCCGATGACATCACTGTGGTTGGACGAATCACAGAGGGCGACATGTCAGAGTTTAGAAGTGAGATCGGCTGACTGACCAAATGGCACCAGCATAACAACCTGGCTCTCAACATCAGTAAGACCAAGGAATTGATTGTGGACTTTAGTAGGGGAAGGATGAGGACCCACAATCCTGTTTATATCAACTGGACAATGGTGGAGAGGGTCAATAACTTCAAATTCCTGGGCGTGCATATATCAGAAGATCTTTCCTGGACCCAGCACTCCAATGCAATTGTAAAGAAGGCACATCAGCGACTCTACTTCCTGAGAAGATTACGGAGATTCGGCATGTCGGAGAGGATTCTCCTAAACCTCTACAGGTGTACTGTGGAGAGCATTCTGACAGGTTGCATCGTGACCTGGTTCGGCAACTTGAACGTCCAGGAGCAAAAAAGACTACAAAAAGTTGTGACCACTGCCCAGTCCATCACGGGCTTTGACCTCCCCACCGTTGAAGGGATCAATCATAGTCGCTGCCTCAAAAAGGCAGCCAAAATCATTAAGGACCCACACTATCCTAGCCACACACTTATCTCACCAGTGCCATCAGGAAGAAGGTACAGGAGCCTGAAGACTGTAACGTCCAGGTTCAGGAACAGCCTCTTCCCCACAGCCATCAGGCTATTAAACACAACGAATAAGCTATGAGCTCTGAACTGCAAATGACTACATATTTGTTATTTACACTATATTTGTCATTTATTGAACTTTTTCTTTTTTTTCCCTGTTATATTCAATGTTTACATATGCACATATTCTGTTGTGCTGCAGCAAGTAAGAATTTAATTGTCCCATCGGGACATATGACAATAAAACACTCTTGAATCTTGACTCTTGAAATAGATTTTTGAGTTCTATCATTATTTTGGGGTGGGAGATTGCAACCTTCACGTGGTCCACCCTATTTTGACTAATGCAATCAACCCGATGTGCAGAAACAAATAGATCAAATAGAACAAGTTGACCTACAACTTTAGGCTTATGCAAGAAGAAGATCATTATTATTGCAACATAATCGTAATGGGTTGAGCTCAAAGACCCTGCCCTTTCAATGTAATTTTGAGGAGTCGTTAGATGACAATTTAGTTGGTCCAGCAATTAGAACAGCCCAATGAAGTTATCCAGTTTTTTTCTTCGGTGTCTGGTCTTCCTATGATTAATATTTGTTTTAATTATCAGGCATTTAATGACTCATGTGTTTTATCATGGAAAATGCAAGTGCACAGCTCTGTCCCTCAAAAGAACATGGAAGTTAAAATGATCCGGCCCTAGACTCATCCACAAAGGGGCATGGAAATGGACTGGTGCCCATCAATACAGGGGCAATCTCTAAGGACCAAATGTCTCTTTCTGTACTCTGGGAGGCACTGTGGCACAGCTGTGGAGATGCTGCCTTACAGCGCTTGCAGAGCCGGAGGCCCGGGTTTGATCCCGACTACGGATGGCATCTTTACGGAGATTGCATGTTTTCCCCGTGATCTGCGTGGGGTTTCTCCGAGATGTTCGGTTTCCTCCCACACTCCAAAGACGCACAGGTTTGTTGGGTAATTGGCTTTGTTTAAGTGTAAATTGTCACTAGTGTGTAGGATAGTGTTACTTTGTGGGAAACGCTGGTCGGTGCAGACTCGGTGGGCAGAAGGGCCTGTTTCCACACTATATCTCTAAACTAAACTAGACTATTTATATTCTTATACACATTGACTGGTGAAGACACTGAGACTATGAAGGGCATTATATGAATGCAAGGTGTTCCTTTCTTTTTGACTCATGGCTGTTGAGACCAGGAGGGGCAAGGAGAAGACTTGCCCACTTTGAAGGGAGGGTGGACTTCCCTGTGAGGATGTTCCCAGCTACCTGCCTGTGACATGCTGTTCAAATAAAGTATCAATCATGTTCATGTTAAAGGGATCCCTGGTGTCCAGCAACACTGAACTATACAATATGTATAGGCATTAAATGACATGAGATGTGTAGAATAGACATTAAGTAACTCACATCTACCTGCCCAAAGTGAGTTCCCAGAGCAAGAAGGTATAGGTTCTTTCTGGGGAATATCGGTCAGGTCTCAGACTATTTGCAAGGCTTTCCACAAATTTTCGATTGAGTTTGCCATTGATTTCTAATTATACTATTGTCACATGTTAGAACATACCTATCTATCTATCTATATACTTTTAAAACTCTGTGTGTGTGTGTGTGTGTGTGTGTGTGTGTGTCTGCCGGCCGACCGACCGGGCGTGTGTCACATTCCATTTTTTTCAGATAAGATTTTCGCCCTTTGATTCCCTGGTCTGCCAAAACCAGACCCTCAAACACCGCCATTTTTTCCATTTTGCAAGACATTACACTTTTACATTCACAAATGCACTCCTCATTACATTTAGACATTTTTATGTACACAATTTTTAATAAAATCCTTCCCCCCCCCAATTCTTCAAAATCTTAAAAAAATCAAACTGCT
This sequence comes from Okamejei kenojei, assembly GCA_035221665.1. Lineage (NCBI taxonomy): Eukaryota > Metazoa > Chordata > Chondrichthyes > Rajiformes > Rajidae > Okamejei > Okamejei kenojei. The sequence goes on from CM069139.1 coordinate 22,922,025, forward strand.
CTCACCCATAGAATGTTGGTGAACGTTCCATCATATGATGTCACAATGCCATCCCTCACAGATGTCCAATCAGAATGGATCTCATTTACATCTGCCTTTGCCCCCATCCCCTCCCCTCCCCCACACCTCTCTCCCCCTCCCCTCTCTCCTCCCCTCCCCACACCTCTCTCCCCCCCTCTCCATCTCCATCTCCTCACCCCTCTCACTCTTCCCCTCCTCCTCCCACCCCCATCCCTCTCTCCCCAACCCCCCTTCCTTCTCTCCCCCACCCCCTTCCATCTCTTCCCACCCTTTTTTCCCTCCCCTCTCTCCATCTTCCACCCCTCCCCCTAACCCCCTTCCCTCCCTCTCTCCCACTTCCACCGCTCCCCCTCCCCCTCTCCCCCTCCCTCCCCACTCTTCCACAATATCTCCCCCTTCCCACAACCCTGTCCTCCCCACCTCTCTCCCTCCCCTCCCCCCCCTATCTCCCCCCACCCCTTTCCCCTACCCCTTTCTCCCTCTTCCACCCTCCGCCTCCCCCTCCCCCTCCCTCTCTCCCACTTCCACCACTCCCCCCCACACCTCTCCCCCTCCCTCCCCACTCTTCCACTTCTCTCCCCCATCCCCCACCCCTCCCCATCTCCTTACCCACCCCTCTCTCCCGCCTCCCTTCACTCTCCCTCCCCCACTCTTACCCCTCTCTCCGCTCTCCCCCTCCATCCCCATTCTTCCCCTCCCCCCTCCCCCTACCACTCTCCCCCTCCCTCCACACTCTTCCCTCTCTCTCCCCCTACCCCTCTCCCTACCTCTCCACACTCTTCCCCCTCTCTCCCCTTCCCCCTCTCCCTTCTCCCTTTCCTCCCTCTTCCCCCCTCCTCCCTCTCTCCCCTTCTCCCACCCCTCTCTCCCTCCTCCCCCAGCCCTCTCTCACCCACTCCCCGAACCCTCTCTCACTCCCTCCCCACCCCTCCTCCCCTTCCCCCTCTCTCTCCATCTCCCTCTCTCCTCACCCCTCCCCCTCCCCCCACCACCCCATCTCTCCCCCCTCCCCCACCCCTCTTCACCCCCATCTCCCCCAAACCCCCTCCCCCTCTATCTTGCACCACTCCCTGCTACCCCACCCGCTCACACCCCACTCTATTCCCCTCTCCCTTCCCCCTCCCCACCTCTCCTCCCTCCCCTTTTCTCTCACCCTTCTCTCTCTCCCCCTTCCAATTTCTCCTCTCCTCACTCTCCTCCCTCCACTCTCTCTACACCCTCTCCCCTCCCCCTCTTCCTCCCTCTCCCCTCCCTCCACACACTTCCCTCTCTCCTCTACCCCTCTCCCTACCCCTCTCCCCCCCACACTCTTCCCCTCTCTCCCCTTCCCCTCCTCCCTCTCTCCCCCTCCCCACCCCTCCCACACCACCTCTCACCCCCTCCCTGAACCCTCTCACACCCTCCGCCACCCCCTCTCCTCTTCCCTCTCCCCCGCTCCATCTCCCTCTCTCCTCACCCCTCCCACCCCCTCTCTCCCCCCACCCCTCTTCAACCCCATCTCCCCCCCACCCCCTTCCCCTCACTCGTGCACCACTCCCTGCTACCCCTCTCCCCCTCACTCCCCACTCTTCCCCTCTCCCTCCCCTCCCCACCTCTCACCCTCCCCCGTTCTCTCTCTCTCCCCTCCTCTCTTACCCCCCCTCTCTCTCCCCACCACTCTCCCTCTCCTTTCTCTCTCTCTCCCTCCTCTCTCTCCCCCTCCACTCTCTCTCCACCTCTCCCCTACCCCCATCCTCCCCTCTCCTCTCCCCTCCACGTCCCTTTCCTTCCCCTCTTCTCCCTAACCCCTCTCCTCTCACTTTCCCCTCTTTCCTCCCCTCCCCTCCCCTCCCCTTCCCCTTCCCCCACCCTTCTCTATCCCCCTCACCCACCCTCAGGGACATGCTGCACAGATATGTGGCAGAGAATTCCACAGATTCACCCAGAGAGTACTGGGTGAAAAAGATGTCCCTCCTATATGGCCTACCCTTTATTCTTAAACTGTGATCCCCTGGTTCACAATCACAATCACGATAATACTTCATTTGCCAAGTCAGTCACACAAATAAAAAGCAATGGAACACACAAAATACATTTTAACATAAACATCCACGACAGTGACTCCTCCACATTCCTCACTGTGATGGAAGGCGAAAAAATTTTCAATTCTCATCCCTTCTATGCTCTCCCGTGGTCGGGGGGCCTCGAGCCTTCCGTTGACGGGATGATCTTGACTTCCGTAACCGGCGGTCGGGCCCGCCGCATCGGGTGACCAGCTCCTGCATCAGGGGGATGTCAGCTCCCCCTCGCCGGCGATCAGACCCCGAGTCGAGGCTGGTCGAGACTCTGCGCCGTTAGAGCTACCGACTAGCCTCCCCCAGAGACTGCGAGCCCTTGATGGTAAGTCCGCAGGCCGTGGTTGGAGTGATCCCAGGCAAGGGATTGGCTCCGATGTTAAGTCCACGCCCCGCGGTGGGGCACAAAGTCAGTCAGAGGAGGCCTCAGCTCCATCGATGGTAGGCCGCATTGTGACCGGAGATGCGATCCGGAAAACAATCGCATCTCCGGCAAGGTAAGAAACTGAAAAAAAGTTTTCCCCGACCCCCTCCCCCTCCCCCTCCCTCCACATAAAACAAACATCGGGAGCATTTTTCCTGCATCTAGCCTGCCCAATCCTTTACAAATCCATTTGCCTGTCACCCAATCTTAAAATGTTTCTTTTGTTTCAACCAAGCTATTTATTTATTCTGCTGAATATCATAACTTTACATTTCTACATATCACTGTATTCATAAACATCACTTTCCAGTACCTCTGTATAATAGAGGATTATTTAAAATTCATTTACTTAACCAACTTTTCTTAAATGACAATGAAGTGTTTTATGTCATTGTGCATTCAGTAGCTAAATTTATAAATGTTTTAACATTATTTATGTGCCTCACGCTGCAGAAAATAAATGGAAAGATCATTATAAATGTACATAATCATTGGTTGCTATTGCTTTGATTTATTTTCTTCAAGAATAGTTTACAATTTGTGACGCCAAATTCTTCCAAATTTTGTTAAGTCATTTGTCAAGTCAAAACATTTTTCAGTCAGAGATTTTCATCCATGCACGTGTTGGGGTCTTGCATGGAACATCTTTTGTTTCTTTGATCCATTACTAGAGCTTTAATTAAATTTGCTATCAATGTAGTTATCTGAACAGTTTATCTCTGGACATCTGCCAACTGCAATACAGTAGCCCATAAATTCAGCAGGGTGTCTCCCATTCTCCAGATGTAACTAAGTCACTTGACTAAGTTAAGGTGGAAGCCCCAGAGAAATGTTGTAAATTCTCCCAATTATGCCATTTTGTCAGGGACCCTGCTGGCAGGATAATGAGAGAATCCACATGAAATTTCCAGACCAATGTATTGACTAATAAACAGTAGGGATAATATGTCTTTCTCCATCTCCCTTACATTTCCCTAGGCTAGAGGGAGGGACAACTTAATTTTCCATTATCTCAGGATTTTGACACAACGTACTGTTTTAATGTTGTTCAGACCTATTTTTATGTAATTAGAAAGCACCTTATATTCATCCACATACAACCATATTTTAGTTTAGTTTAGTTCAGAGGTACAGTGCAGAAACAGGTCCTTCGGCCCACCGAGTCTGTACCGACCAGTGATCCCCGCACATTAACACTATCCTACACACACTAGGGACAATTTACACTTATATCAAGTCAATTAATCAACAGACCTGTACATCTTTGGTGTGGGAGAAGAAACCGAAGATCTCATAGAAAAACCATGCGGTCATGGAGAGAACGTACAAACTCCATACCAGACAGCACCCATAGTCAGGATCAAACCCAAGTCTCCAGCACTACTAGGCCTTAGGTCTACTGCTGCGCCACCGTGCCACCCTTGTATTTGTCTAATTGCACCTTCGACCCTGATGCCTGAACATTTTTTAAGAGTGAAATCTACTTCCAAATTTGAATAAATTATTTCCTAAAATATAATGTTCAATCTTATTGACACCGATTATGCTCCAACGTCTTTTGCTATCTTGTTTATTTATATCTGAATTTAAAGTTTGACCATCTAGTTAAGAGGTCAAATATTGTCAGCTTTTAAACTGTGAAATTTGCATGATCAGGCTTAATGTTCCCTTGGATAATTTATCTTACGCAGTTTATTTATGCAGTTAATTTGGATGAAAATGATTGTGGAAAAAATGCCACACACATTAGTTTTTATGCGTGCTAATTGTGAATAATTACCTTTCATTTACAACTCAAATAGCCCTAATGTCCACAGGCGAAAATTCTGCTGGATGGCAACTATCCAGTGGGTAAAATTAAAGCTGCCTTTGACTCTTTTGCTTGTTGACTAGCAACTCCAGGTAAAAGGCAGCCAGACTCTTCATAAAATGCAATAAGGGTGGCACAGTGGCGCAGCGGTAGAGTTGTTGCCTTACAGCGCCAGAGACCCGGGTTCTGACTATGGGTGCTGTCTGTATGGAGTTAGTACGTTTTCCCTGTGACAAACTCCATACCAGACAGCACCCATAGTCAGGATCAAACCCAAGTCTCCGGGTGCTCCACTTTCCTCCGACACTCCAGACGTACAGGTTTGTAGATAAATTGGCTCGGCATAATGGTAAATTGTCCTTAATGTGTAGGATAGTGTTACTGTAAGGGGTGATCGCTGGTTGTTTCGGACTAGGTGGGATGAAGGCCCTGTTTCCACGCTGAATCTTTAAAGCCTAAAGTTCCAGAAGAAAGAAAAGTTCAATTACGTCATTAATATATTATGCTCGGTGAAGCTAGCCTACTGAGTGCTCAAAGGGAAAAAACTTCAAAGACCACCAAAGCTGCCAAACAGACTTACTTTTGAAGCAATATCCTTTTGTTTCCCTGGTCCACCTTCTAAAACTATAGCTATATTTGTCCTGCTGTTATTTTCACTGGGATTTCACTGGACAACACCAAGCCAATTAAGTTATTTCAGTCTGCACATTTTATTCCCCTTGGGAAGCTTGATCCATCATTTGTTGATGGTTCTTCTCCACAATAGCACTATGAATCTTCACACCTCCATTACCTTGTGATGGAAAGGAATGAATCCTGCAACATTGTTTTGACAGGCTGGTATATTGCTACTTTCAACTGCTGATTTACTGACTAAAAATAGAGCCAATAGTTTACAATCCAGCACAGGGACCTTTGCCAGAGTGTGTGATTTCTTCATCTTGCTGCCTAAACAATACCAAGAGGGGGTTTGGGGGTTCTGCTCGAGTGCTTTTCCCTCTCACCCACTTGCCCAATTCCAAAGAAGCACAATATCCATTCGAGGAGCTGCACCTCATCTTTTCATTATGCACATTATCGACTTCAGAACTCAGTATTACATTCCACAGTTACAGATTATCAACCATTCTGATCTTGTTTCTTAAGCTACTTTAGAGAAATGCAACACTTGTCCCTTCAACCTCCCCCCCTCCACTCCTTTCAGGGACCCAAGCAGTCCATTCCAGGTCCGACAGAGGTTCACCTGCCACCTCCTCCAACCTCATCTACTGCATCCGCTGTTCTCCAGATGCCAGAAATCTATATGGGGGGGGGCGGGGGGGGGGGGGGGGGGGGGAGAAAGGGACCCTTGGCGATCGCTTTCCTCCGCCGAACACCTCCGCTCGGTCCGCCTACCAACCCGGACCTCCCCGGTGGCTCAGCACTTCAACTCCCCCTCCCATTCCACATCCGACCTCTCGGTCCCTGGCCTCCTCCACGGCCAGAGTGAGCAACACCGCAAGCTGGAGGAACAGCACCTCATATTCCGCTTGGGGAGTCTGCAGCTTCCAACCTTTGGGAGCTTGACTATTGAATTTTCTCAATTCTGTTAACCCTTGCTGTCTCCTCCCCTTTGCCGAGGACCTCTCCGCCTCAGCCCTCGGGCCCTGGCATTCCTCTATCTCTATCTCTCCCCCACCCTAGTCGCACCAGCTCATTTTTCACACCACAAACCTTCTTACAATGGCTTGTTCCCTTTATCACCGATACTTTTTTGCATATCTTTCACTCATTGTTCCTTATCTCATCCACATCACCGTATATATCTCTCGTTTCCCTGATCCCTGAGGGCAGTCTGAAGAAGGGTCTCGACCCAAAACGGTTCGCCTCTCCTTCGCTCCTTAGATGCTGCTGCACCCGCTGACCAGCTTTTTTGTGTACCGAGGACTGAACTTTGTTGCCTTCCCTCACAGTGGGAAATGTTGATTCTGTTGTTGGGGGATGTTTTTATGTTTAATGTCAAATCCTAAAATGTTGTGTTTATCTTATTTGTGTGTTTATCCAGTTTATCTTATTTCCCACCTTACAGTTACAGTTTCGTTTATTGTCACGTGTACCAAGGTACAGTGAAAAGCTTTTGTTGCGTGCTATCCTGTTTGTTGAAAGACTATTTTACTTTATTTTATTTTATTTTTCTATTTTATTATCAGTAGCTTTGGGGATTGCTTCCTCAAGTCAGGAAAAAATACACTTGCTTGATTTAAATAGGGTGTAATGTAGCTGCAGTTCTTTCTTAAATAGGGTATAGTTTGCCAGTGCATTCACCCTGACAATGCAGATGAGAAAAGTATATATTTCCCATCATGTATCAAAAGGGTTTGATAGACTTTCGAAGATATTTGAGGAGTGGCTAGCAATCAGATCTTGGGTTCGCTGGTGTATAAAGCATGTGGCATTATATGTTTTGGCTGGAATACACAGTCTCTGGTGAAATGAATCTCTGGTGGTGACGGGAGTGCTCAATTGTCTCTGGGACAACAGCTCTTGAATCATTTTAAGTTATAACATTTTTCAACAGGTGTAAAAGGTTGCTACCATCCAAATATTTAGCACAGGAGCAATTGTCTGGTTTCATCCACTTGGCATTTACCTCTACATATATCCACATCCAAGATCTACATATAATCACATCCAATGATCAAATGTCCTTCTCTTTCAGACATGTGAAATCTGGATGAAGTTTTATTTTCAAACATAAGCCCTCATTTGCTCTCAGCATCAAATCGATTTATTCCAGTCACTGCAATATTGAAATTCTAGCACAGCAAAACAAGTGCACATTTAGTAGGTATCTCCTGTTGTCGGATGCTGCGCAGAACATTAAAGCAGGTACAAAGTCATACAGAAATTAATAGTTCACCAACTATATTTGTAATTTATTCTTGTAAATAAATGTAATGAAAAATTGGATAGCAACTTGCCTGGGAATATTAATAAGGGTATCCAACTGGGAAAGTGGCAATTCCAGTGGCTTTAATGGTTCTCTTTCATCTCTGGAATAATATGATTCAAAACTAGAAGCAAATAGCATAAATATAAAGTGCTGGAATAGCTCAGTGGCTCTGGAGAACATGAATAGATGACGTTGCGGGTCAGTGCCCTTCTTCAGACTGATGGTAGGGATGGGAATGGGGTGGGAGGGAGTAGGAAAGTAAGCTAGAAAAGTGGAGAGACAGGACAAAGTGTACCATCATCTGCAGTTTCTTGTTTCAACAAATAACATATATCTGAACTCAGTATTTTTGGTTTACTTATTGAAAGTCACTGCCTCCCAGCAGGTGAATGTTTCACTTGGTTTAATCCTTGCTGTTAGATATTTACTTTCATCTTACCATAGTAAACAAGGCCATAAGGATATCAGCTTTCTCAATTATTTATCTTGATCAGTGAGATTCATCTCTTTCTCTCCAAAGTAGATGGAATTCAGTTGATGAGATGGGTCACTAAACTCGTCAACAGCAACAGTTGTTATGTTCCACATACATTTTCACAAGGGCACAGATGAAATCTGTAAAAGCAATTGAGATATTTCAATAATATTTTGCAAATGATTTACATAGTTTCATGGACATTTTGTTTGGAATTCCTTTTATATTGATTTTTGGGAATTATAGCTTACAATCCACATGCTTTTGGATAGAGTATTAGAAGAAAACCAACAGTGAGATATGTCTTGCTCCCAGTTAATCCTCTACAAACCCATCTGAACTGTGCAGCACACAGGTATAGAATGCACCAGAGGTCAGATTCTGCTGCATCAGACCTTCCACTCCACTGCTGGACTCACCATGGCACTAGTCCTGGTTCCTCTGAGCTGTGTAGATGGATATACTAACTGGCATACCCAGCACAATTCCATTCATTTATATACTGTATCAGAATACATACAAAAGGTACAATTTTGTCTTAAATAGTAGAGAAGCAAAGGAAATGATAATACCAAGGACACATGAAGAACTTCTCCTAATGGTCTCCTAATCTGAGCAAAGACATTCTTGCCATAGAGGGAGTACAGAGAAGGTTCACCAGACTGATTCCTGGGATGGCAGGACTTCCATATGAAGAAAAACTGGATAGACTCGGCTTGTACTCGCTGGAATTTAGAAGATTGAGGGGGGATCTCATAGAGACTTACAAAATCCTTAAGGGGTTGGACAGGCTAGATGCAGGAAGATTGTCCCGATGTTGGAGAAGTCAAGGACAAGGGGTCACAGTTTAAGGATAAGGCGGATGTCTTTTAGGACCGAGATGAGAAAATCGTTTTTCACACAGAGAGTGGTGAATCTGTGGAATTCCGTGCCACAGAAGGTAGTTGAGGCCAGTTCGTTGGCCATATTTAAGAGGGAGTTGGATGTGGCCCTTGTGGCTGAAGGGATCAGGGGGTATGGAGAGAAGGCAGGTACAGGATACTGAGTTGGATGATCAGCCATGATCATATTGAATGGCGGTGCAGGCTCGAAGGGCCGAATGGCCTGCTCCTGCACCTATTTTCTATGTTTCTAATTTAACTTCAGATACTGCAATTTTGAGCAAAATACAAATAAACTCAGCAGGTCAGGCGACGTTTTGTGTCAGGATCTTACTTTGGACTAAAGAAAGGTCCCAACCTGTAATGTCACCTGTCCAATCCTTCCATAGGTACTGCCTGACCCATTGAGTTCCTCCAGCACTTTGTGCTTTGCAAATGATAATACAAGGTAATTCAGGTCCCTGGGACTGCTCTAGCATCCAATAAGATCAGGGTTGTTCTCCTAGCTCAACAGCACATTCTTACATTATCCACATATCCATTAATTCTTCTAATATCCAGAAATATATAATTGACCAAGGCTCCAAAGCCCTCCATATATAACCATATAACAATTACAGAACGGAAACAGGCCCTCTCGGCCCTTCCAGTCCGTGCCGACCATTTGTTTTCCCCTAGTCCCATCTACCTGCACTCAGACCATACCCCTCCATTCCCTTCACGTCCATATACCTATCCACTTTACTCTTAAATGTTAAAATCGATCCTGCCTCCACCACTTCTGCTGGAAGCTGATTCCACACAGCCACCACCCTCTGAGTAAAGAAGTTCCCCCTCACGTTACCCCGAAACCTCTGTCCCTTAATTCTCATGTCATGCCCTCTTGTTTGAATCTTCCGAATCTTTACTCCAAAGTAAAGAATTTAGCAAAATGGTTCCACCCTCTGAGTTAAGAATGTTTTCCTTTCCCCTTTAAAATAGCCTGGCCCTTATTTAGAGACAAAGACCTTTAGTTGGACCTCTAAACCACTCAGTAAGGGGAAAGAGCATTCTGTTTCTACTTGTTGCACTTTCTGAAGATTATGTTTTAATGAGCTCACTTCTCATTCTTCTAAACTCTGGAGAATATGGGAGTGAGAATATCTAAACTCTCCTCCTGTCATCCCTGCCAGAAACAGTCTGGAGAACCTTCGCTGCACCCCCTCTGTCGCAAGAACAGCCTTCTGATAAATTCAACAGCAGGTTGGCAGCTCATTTAGAGCATGATCAAGTTGCAAACGAAAGGCAATTGAGCAAAATAGAGAATCGTTGCTGGTGTGTTTCCAAAAATGTCACGCCATTGCCAATACTAAATTTATCCTTCATTTTAGTTACACCCTGAAGATGCATGGAATGTGTCTTTGAAACTAAACCAAACTTAAACCATTGGGCTGGGCTTTGCTTAACTCAGCCCAAGCTTTAAGTTCACCCACGGACTATTTCCACAGCCACCCTCGCCCTTTGCATCAAACTGGATGGAAAAGATGGGAGGCAGTAAGTGGTTTGATTTTGTTCTTAATTTAATTAATGTGAATGCCTTTAATTAAGTTATGGTGTGATTTAAATAAATCCACTACTTTCATTTTTTTCTCTACTATTTAAATCCAATAGTGAACTCAAGGCATGGGCAGGTGTCAGGGGTTATGGGGAGAGGGCAGGAGAATCAGGCTAGGAGGGAGAAATAGTTCAACCATGATTGTATGGTGGAGAAGACTCAAAGTGCCGAATGGGCTACTTCTGCTCATATGACCTTATGACCTTCTAACCCAGCCAATGTTTCATTTTTTGATTTTTATCAATTATTTTTCGATCCGCATTTTAACTACCAGTCTCTCGATGATACAACTAATATACGGCATAAATTTGACCGTTAATAGTGCAAAACAGATGCTCATAAATCAGCAGATATTTCTTCACACAACTTTCATCCCTTTGAACTTGGATAAAGAAGGCTCTTAACAAGCTTTCAATTTGCCGTTCTCTGTTTTCTTTATAATTCAAAATCTGATTATACTTTCACATAATGTAGTTTCCGACACTGCATTTGAAAATATTTGGATTTTACTTTGAAGACACTGCTGATGACACTGTGATTTTGTTACATTAAACGTGTGCAGTAAGACCAATCACTGCAGGTGCATTACAGCCAATCCAGCAATCTTCAAAGGGACTTCTGGAAACTGCTGCTCAAATCTGAGTGAAGGGGTTGCCATTATTTATCCAACTGTGGAGCCAGAAAGCACACAATGGCTCCTATTGGTCTACAATTTCCTTCTACAGATTGGCTATGACCCTTGAATCTAGATTCAGTGATTTCTTGACAGCCATTTTGCTCTAACGTTCCATCTTTGGTGGACTTGTTTCTATTTCAATGGTCCTGAACCTAAAACGTTCATTGTTTCTCTTTTCAAAAATACTGCTTGATATGTTTAGTATTTTCAGCATTTTTATTTCAAAGTATCCAGATCTGCAGGGTTTTATTGTTAATTTTCATTTGTTTTTCTGTTTCCATTTTAGCTTCTTTAGGATTGAGTTCTGTTTTCTTGGACACAAAACAATCCCAGAAACCATAGGAACAAATACAATGAATACTGCTAAGGACCAAACAAATAAAACATTTGTTAAAGAAGGATGAGTGAGACTGAACTGTATAATGAGCAAACAAGCAAACAAACCAATATAATTCAAACGTCCTACTTAAGAGAAGGAAATTTCAAAACCACAATGTTCCTTTAGCACTGCCCAAAATTGTCCTATTTATCACCTTGAACCGCAGAGACTTTTTGAGATAAAAATAACACTGGATGGGCCAAGATAATGCAATGATAAATGATGATGGCAAAAGGTAAGCAACGGTATTTCATCTTTCAATCTACAAGGAAAGTAATTATTTGTAATTATGGTTATCTTTCAGAGATTTTAATTGTATGTATTTGTTGTCATTTTCCTGGATAGTTAATTATGCATATTTTCGTATTATTGAGACAAGATGATTTTTATAAGATAGTGGTGCAGCCGCAAGGGAATGGTGCCCCACTTGCGTTTCTATTTCCTTTGTTTCTATTTAATTGAGGCAAATGTAAATGGTGAAATCTGTTTCAAATACTACTTGAGAAATTCTAGTTGTGATGTGTACATTTGTGAAAAGTTGTGGCTTGAATGTTACTGCAAGTTTACCACAAGCAAGATCAGAATGTCAGACGTGCACATTCCATGTATTATATCTGATCAAAAACTCAGGATGGTGGTTTTTGCAGTCATGATTTTGCATGTGACAATGTGGTTTTACATGTGTGCCAATGGGTGGCACGGTGGCACAGTGGTAGAGCTGCTGCCTCACAATGCCAGAGACCTGGGTTCAATCCTGACTACAGGTGGGCTCTCTATGGAGTTTGTATATTCTCCCATGGGATTTCTTCGGGAGCTCCAATTGTTCGATGGTCAGCTTGGACTCGCTGGGCCGATAGGACTGTGTCCATGCTGTTTCTCAAAACCCTAAATGGGTAATCAGCCCATGTTGCTGTTTTTTATGTGTTTGTTCGTTTGTGTCGTCTGTGAAAACCCTACAAAGATTACTTTCACGAGAGAGGTACTCATAAACATTGGACATACGGTACCTCTAAACATCATTCCGGATTTCTCTCACTTGCTGGAAGATTTCGACACACTCGTCGGCGGGGCTGTGGCTGCGTTCAAGGTCTTGAGACGGAGGAGGACCCATGAGAAGCGCTCTGGAGCACTCACCCGACTCCTGCGTGGAGGATCAGGCACACCAGTACGTTCTCTCAAGAACAAAGTGGATGAACTTCAACTCCTGCATCGGACAAACAAGGACTTCTCTCAAGCTGCTGCCCTGTGTTTCACCGAGACCTGGCTTTGTGAGTCGACCCCAGACAGCGTGCTGCAACTGGCTGGCTTCTAACTTCACAGAGCAGACCACAAAGTGGAGGCAGCGGGGAAATCAAGAGGCGGTGGAATATGCTTCTATACCAACCAGGACTGGTGCGGCGACATCACGGTACTGTCAAATTTCTGCTCTCACAACCTAGAATCCCTCTTTATAAACTGCAAACCCCTCTACTCTCCGAGGGAATTTAACTCCTTTATTCTCACTGGAGTTTTTTCAAACATCCCCCCCCCCCCCCCCCCCCCCCCCCCCCACAAGCCTGCGTACGTGAGACGCAAATGTAACTCGCTGACCAGGTAATGAGGGTAGAGAGTGAAGTCCCGGACTCCATGGTCATTGTTTTGGGGGACTTTAACAAAGCTACACTCAGCCGTGACCTTCCAAAATACAAACTTAATTTTACCTGCCCCACCAGAGGGAAGAGAACACTCGTTCACTGTTATACGGCAATGAAGAACGCATATCGCTCTATTCCCCGGGCGGGTCTGGGTCTCTCTGATCATTGTCTACACCTTATTCCGACCTACAGGCAGAAACTAAAAGCTGCTAGGCCTGTGGTCAGAACAATGAAAAGGTGGACAAGCGAGGGCATTGAGAACCTACAATCCTGCTTTGACTGCACGGATTGGAATGTGTTCAGGGAAGCAAACACAAGCCTCGATGAGTATACAGACACTGTATCATCATATGACAGCTTTTGCGAGGACAGTTGCATTCCAACTAAGACCCAGACATGGCTCAACAACAACAAGCCCTGGTTCACTGCAGAACTCAGACAGCTCCGACGGTCTAAAGAGGAGGCCTACAGGAGCGGGGATACAGACCTCTACAGGCAGGCCAAGTACAAGCTGAGAAGAGGAATCAGAGCTGCCAAGGAAAGGTACTCTGAGACGTTGAGGAGCAAGTTCTCAGCTAGTGACTCTTCTTCAGTTTGGAAGGGCTTGCAATAAATTACCAGCTACAAGAGGACAATCTGAACGACCTGAATGAATTTTACTGCAGGTTTGAAAATCAGAAACATAACCCTGGTACCACCTCCCCAACCAACACAGCCAGACCCCAGTCTGCAAAGAATGGACCCTGCACCCACTCCTTCCCATTCACCACTTCACACCTACTTAAGGCAAGACTCCAGTATGAAAAGATTGGACCATTTCCCATTCCCACCCCAACCAACACTTCACACCCACTCACAGCCTGACCTCAGTCTGCAAAGGCTGGGCCCTTCTACACCCACCCCCCTCCAATCACCACTTCACACCCATTTACCCACACCCTGCTTGCTGAACAACATCACTTCATCAACAATAAAAATAGAGGAGGTGGAGAGGCTTTTCAGAAGACAGAGAAGCTGGAAATCTAGAGGACCTGACAATGTTCCCCCCCCCCCCCACTCTCAAACTCTGTGCCAAACAACTGCCACTGGTCTATACAGACATTTTTAACCAGTCTCAGCAAACATGTACTGTCCCTGCCTGCTTCAAAGTCTCCACTGTTGTCCCTGTACCCAAAAAGGCAAGGATTACTTGTCTTAATGACCACAGGCCTGTTGCACTGACCTCTGTAGTCATGAAGACACTTGAAAAGGCTTGTGCTGGCCAAGCTGAAAAATATCTCGACCCCCCTGCTAGACCCTATGCAGTTTGCATATCGGGCCAATAGATCTGTGGATGATGCGGTCAACCTGGGCCTGCACTTCATCGTATAGCACCTAGACTGCCAGGGGACCTATGCGAAGATCCTGTTTGTTGACTTTAGCTCTGCATTCAACATCATTGTGCCCGAGCTACTACACTTCAAACCTTCTGAGTTGACTATGCCTGAACCCCTTTTTATCAGTTTTTATCAACGATGGATCTGACAGACAGGAAGCAGCATGTGAGGCTGTGAAAGCACATCTCAGACCCGCAAACGCTCAGCATAGGAGCACCGCAAGGCTGCGTACTCTCCCCTCTCCTCTACTCTCTCTACACCAACGACTGCACCTCCACAGATACCTCTGTCAAGTTTCTCAAGTTTGCGGACAACACAACCCTGATTGGACTGATTCAGGATGGGGAGGAATCTGCCTACAGACATGAAGTGAAAGAGCTGGCATCCTGGTGTCATCGCAACAACCTAGAGCTCAATGTTCTTAAGACAGTGGAATTGACTGTAGACTTTAGGAGAGCTCCCCCTCCCCTCACCCCACCCACCATCAACAACACCACAGTCACATCTGTGGATTTTATTAAGTTCCTGGGAACCCCCCTTAAGTGGGGGGCTACCATTGACTCCACAGTCAAAAAGGCACAACAGAGGATGTACTTCCTACAGCAGCTGAGGAAACACAATCTGCCACAGGCAATGATGGTCCAATTCTTTACGGCCATCGTAGAGTCTGTCCTCACCTTCTCCATCATGGTCTGGTTTGGTTCAGCCACCAAGCACGACACCTGGAGGCTGCAGCGAATCGTCAGATCAGCTGAGAAGGTTATTGGCTGCAACCTTCCCTCCATTGATGAACTGTACACTGCAAGGGCCAGGAAGCGAGCGAGCAATATAATTTCTGACCCCTGACCTGGCCACAAACTCTTTGAATCACTTCCCCCTGGAAGGCGACTCCGGACTGTCAAAGCTGCCACAGCCAGACACAAAAACAGTTTTTATCAACGAATAGTTGCTCTACTCAACAGCCAAATATCTGTAGCCTCCTTTTAATCTGGCATTTTGTTGGTTCACACGCTTGATCAATGGTGTTTTATCATTAATGTTTTATTATTATTAATGTTTAAATGTTTTCTGAGTCATTCGTAACTGTCACTGTATGTCATATTGTTACTTGTGGGCGGAGCACCAAGGCAAATTCCTTGTATATGAATACTGGGCCAATAAACTTACTTACTCACTTACTTCCACATGATGACCAACATGCCCCACCTACAGTTATCCCATCTGCCCACATTTGACCCTTGTCCCTACAATCCTTTCCTATCCATATACCTGTCCAAATGTTTTGTAAATGTTGTTATATTATGTGTGTGTGTGTGTGTGTGTATATGTATATATTATATATATATATATATATATATATATATATATACACATTGAACTTTTTTCCCCCCATTATAGAAACATAGAAACATAGAAAATAGGTGCAGGAGTAGGCCATTCGGCCCTTCGAGCCTGCACCGCCATTCAATATGATCATGGCTAATCACCCAACTCAGTATCCTGTAGCTGCCTTCTCTCCATACCCCCTGACCCCTTTAGCCACAAGGGCCACATCTAACTCCCTCTTAAATATCGCCAATGAACTGGCCTCAACTACCTTCTGTGGCAGAGAATTCCAGAGACTCACACTCTCCATGTGAAAAATGTTTTCCTCATCTCTGTCCTAAAGGAATTCCCCCTTATCCTTAGACTGTGATCCCTTGTTCTGGACGTCCCCAACATCGGGAACAATCTTCCTGCATCTAGCCTATCCAACCCCTTAAGAATTTTGTAAGTTTCTATAAGATCTCCCCTCAGTCTTCTAAATTCTAGCGAGTACAAGCCAAGTCTATCCAGTCTTTCCTCATATGAAAGTCCTGACATCCCAGGAATCAGTCTGGTGAACCTTCTCTGTACCCCCTCTATGGCAAGAATGTCTTTCCTCAGATTTGGAGACCAAAACTGTACGCAATACTCCAGGTGTGGTCTCACCAAAACCCTGTACAACTGCAGAAGAACCTCCCTGTTCCGATACTCAAATCCTTTCGCTATGATTGCTAACATACCATTTGCTTCCTTCACTGCCTGCTGCACCTGCATGCCTACTTTCAATGATTGGTGTACCATGACACCCAGGTCTCGTTACATCTCAGCTTTTCCTAATTTGCCACCATTCAGATAATAGTCGACCCTCCTGATTTTGCCACCAAATTGGATAACCTCACATTTATCCACATTTTACTTCGGAGTCACGTGAGTGACTACGTGAAGAAGCCCCGCCTGGCGCTGGAACGGCATTACGTCGACGCTGACGGCAGAGCAAGAGCTGCAGAGGCAGCTCCTCGACAGCGGTAGGTACAGCCCGTAGGTAAGTGAAGGGGAAAAACACTTTCAGGGTCTAAAAAAAAACTCCGTGGCTGGTACATAATACCAGAATTTAAAACTAATTTAAAAGTAAAAAATAAGTTGAAAAACAACGGAGTTTAAAAAAGAACGTCCTAAGGGGTGCGATCGAAACGGGAGATTACGGAGCCGGTTCCGATACTGGTGCCCGTCAAAATTACGTTAGAAAGATTTTTTAGTCGCTCCACAAACTTTTGGCACGGGGGGGGGGGGAATTTAATAAAGTCAGAAAGGCCATAATTAAAAAATAAAAAAATTAAAAAATCAATAAAAGGCCTTCAGAGTAAAAAAGGTTATGGCTTGAAAAAAGTAATGGAAAAAAAAAAAATTCCAAAAATGAAGTAAATAAAGAATTCAAGCCAAAAAAGGGTTAAAAGGCCCAAATACATTCCCTAACCTACCCTAAAGGGGTTTCATATATTAATATATATGATGAATTATGGTGGGAATATCTACCTCAGATATTTGAAGGTAGTCTCCTTGAGGAAAAACTCAGGAGTAATAAGGGCAGTAAAATTAAAATGGAAAACTGACCCTAATAATGCACTGATAGTGGTGGCTGGTCATGAAGTACCCACCACAGCACCATGGGAAAATAAATAAATAAATAAATAAATAAATTTTATATATATATATATATATATATATATATATATATATATATATATATATATATATATATATATATATATATATATATACAGGTGTAAGTACAACACCTGAATAAGAAGTGAGGCCATGGAAAATAACCATGGAAAACAAAAATTAATTGGTCTCTCACTAAAACTGTTATGATTAAAACAGCAGAATAATAATAAAGCTTTTTATGTTTTATTTTAAGCACACATCAGCACAAAAATATATATAAGTGTACTAGGTTTGATACCTGAATGTATGAGTGAGAAATAAATATGAAAAATAAATATGAAAAAAAAAAAAAAATTTTGGCCTCACCAATGCTGTTATAGTGAAACAGCAGAATATGATAAAACTTTTAAGTTATAAAGATATCAACGGTGAATCCGGTTATGATATCCATGTCTCAATTAGATGAGATATAAGGAAATACGATTTTAATAGTATTTCAAACTGGTGCATGGCATTTCCATTCAATGGAAAACAAATAAAATATTGTGCAAAATAACCAATACATTTAAAGGAAAATTAATTGCCATCAGTTTGTGGAGCTCATTGGGAAGAAATATATAATATTTAGGGACCAAATCTGCACTCTAGATTTGCAGATCAAATCAGGTTATGTTAAAATCCTGATTATTATGGAATAAAACCTGCCTTATGATTATTCAAAGTATTGATTACAAAAGAACAGACTATTGGTCTTTAAACTTTGGGGGGAAAAATTATGATCGAATATAAAGATTTGATAATGGATCAAAACTAAGGCAGAAGTATGATAAATAAACATAATCAAACATAGCCTTATCCGAACCCATATAATTGGGAAAAGAAGGCCTGAAGTACGTGGAAGAGGTGCAAACAACTGTTACAAAATAAATTCATGAAATCTCCGATTGTGGGGGATTACAGGTATATTATGATCATTAATTTAATATAACTAAGGACTACAAAAAATTAGAAAGGATTGGTTCACCTGTATAAGAAAACGTAAAAAGTTTTAGGTTTGCACCCAAAAGTAACTCCAATAAAAAAGGGGTACGTACATATATATATTATAAATTACCTCAGTGTGCAGATGTGATGGTATAAACCATACAAAACATCGTTTTATATACACTTTCACAGTGTAAGAACATTTTATTAAAATGGAACATCTTCAACATTGAAATACAGTTGTTATTAACAAAGTGTTAATCAAATATTACAGGTGCTTGAAATTAATTAAAATGGGTCAAGCAGTGCAAGTTAAAACATTATCTAAAGGATTAAATCCAGTTTAAGGCTGTTAAACAGAATACTGGAAGAACAATTGCGCTGATAAGATCAGCACTTGTACTAATGAGGACATGGTCATGGTTATCTTGATCACATTTAAATTAGAGTCAGCTGCAAATTAGTGCTGCAATTACAAGTCTGTTGAAAGACTTGACCCATCACATAAAGCCTATGTTTTAGGCATTCATAAATATTCATAAATTACTATTTAGGAGTAATTCAGCACCATAAGAGGGGGGAAATTGTACCATGATACAAATATGTCATGGTTTTATTGACATACTTTTCCCCTCCATTAGAAAAGGAGCCTAGGTAAGAGTAATAAAGCTCCAAAAGAAGAAATACAGAAGATTATAAGAATGTGTATGCCTTTGTGAGAGGCTTATACAAATACCAAATGATACATTATCATTATTAAAGTAATGGATTAAAAAAAAAAAGGGGGTTCACAAGTTGCTTCAACTATAAGCTTAGCAGCTGTTGCAAGCTGAAGCAAGTATTAACAGATGATGGACAGTTTCTGTGAATATTTAGGTAAGATAAAAATATTATCTATTCTTATAAAGATAATTGTTACGTCTCTTTGTTGGGACTACGGACAATAATACCAGGTAAATGCAAATGAAGTGTCCTAAGAAATTCTCCAAACATTTGTATTAATTATTGAATTATAATTATAGAATTATGGATTAAAATATCGATTGTTCTATTATGGAAGTGTCCAGGTCATAACAAGGTGTACAATACCACGGATGTGGCGTATATTAAATCACATAAGATAAGTAAAATAATAATCATGTGATTATCTGAGTAAACAGATGTGGCATATTCTAAAATGTTTAGTCCAGCTGTTTATCTCTAAGAAAGAGACAATGTTATCACAGACTACACATTAAGGGGGGAAAATACATTGTCATTAATATGGATTACTTACAATTAATCTGGTTGTTATACAGATTAAGTAACCAATTTTTCAAATATTCTCGTGGGTAAACCAAGAACAGGAAAGGTGGATGCTTTTCTCTCAATTACATGAGGAAAAATGGGTTTTTATCTTCCTCATTTTTGTCTGATAGGGCAGTGTCTGATGAAAAATATAGCAAAACACTGTCAGACGCATTTTGGTGGTCTAAAACGGATCCTTCATGGTTTTCATAAATATTGAGTGATGTTGAACCACTTGTGATGATTCATAGTTGCAGTAATTTATTGTTGTACAAAAGGCATCCATAATATGAAAATTATGAATTGACTATCTGCAGGTTGATCAGACCATTACAATAGTTTAATGGTCAAAGAAGTCTATGAATGTTTAACTAATATAACAACATAACAATAAAATAATTATGTATAAAGAAGTGTTATACCTGCAATTTGCAGAAGAAAAAAAAAAAAACAACAATATTTTATAAGAAATTGGAAGTCTGTGTATACAGTAAAATTATTTGTCATATTAGATATATGTGAGTTCTTGTGGATTGCATTTTTTCTGAGTATCTAATTGATAGAGCCAATAATAGGGCTCAGAGTGTTTTCGTCCTATTTACGGACAATATACTAACAAAGAAGTTATCAGGTTCATTCGTAAAATCCTGATATGAAAAGGGATATATATGTAGATATAAATATAAGTATATATATGTATATGTGTATATATAATCTGTCCAAAATTGCAATACATAAGTCTGGAGATCAAAATAGTCCTGAATTGCCTTAGGCAATGGACTCCAGTTCTATCAATGATTCAAAAAAGTTAACATTGAAAGTAATAATGCTGATGACTTTAGTATCAAGATAAGAGTGCAAATATTGTAAATATTACGTTATAATTATATGTGGATACAGATTACATTATCATATATGTTTATGAATTTACCAAACAAAGCAGACCAAGAAGAGCTGGAACCAAGGTAAACCTATAAGCATATCCTGTCGGCCTTAAATTGTGTGTGTGTGTGAACATTGATGAAATATGTTAAAGTAACTAAGAGTCTCTGTGGTAATGAGATAGCACTATTTATTACACACAAAAAACCACATTACATTCAGTAAAACTGATGGTTCTAGAGAAATTTATTCTAGATGGTTAAACATTGAATAACACTCAGTGGAACTAGATACTGAAATGTGGAAAATTACTCTGTTAAGGAGGTAGATACATTCACAGGAATGGCACAGGATGAGTCGTTCGAGCAACGATGCAAGGCCACAGGAGGGTGTAAAATAAATATTAAATTAAATGAAATCAGTCATTGTGTCACGATTGGACATGGAGTGTTGGGTTCTCTATAATTGTTGCTTTGTTCATACCATCAAATTATATATATCAATTAATATTTTGTGATAAACTTGCCTTTCAATAGAAAGGGCATTACTTTTATTCTTTTATAATGTGAAATAATTTATCACATAACTTGAGGCAATGTTTGGGGGAAAAAATGTGTTATTTTGCTCATTACTGTGTTGTGTGAGCCAGAGTGTCGTATGGAAGGAGTCTACGACATGAAAAACACAGAAAGCTTCAAAATCTTCACGTAGTCACTCACGTGACTCCGAAGTAAAATAGTAAGATTAACCGAGAATTTACCAGTTCGAAGTTTGATCGTTATTTTATGAGGAGTAACGATGAGGGATTACGTGCCCTCCACTCCCGTCCCTCATAAAATAAATGATCATCTGGTAGTTCTAAATCTATGTTGAGCCTTACTATCTTACTCCGGCTGTTATGTTCTGTGTTTTTCATGCCGCTGCTTTGAAGTATGCCGTTCCAGCGCCAGGCGGGGCTTCTTCACGTAATCCCTCATCGTTACTCCTCATAAAATAACGATCAAACTTCGAACTGGTAAGTTCTCAGTTAATCTTACTATTATACTGCATCTGCCATGCATTTGCCCACTCACCCAGCCTATCCAAGTCACCTTGCAGCCTCCTAGCATCCTCCTCACACCTAACACTACCCCCAAGCTTAGTGTCATCCGCAAACTTGGAGATGTTGCATTCAATTCCCTCGTCCAAATCATTAATATATATTGTAAATAGCTGGGGTCCCAGCACTGAGCCTTGCGGTACCCCACTAGTCACTGCCTGCCATTCTGAAAATAACCCGTTTACTCCTACTCTTTGCTTCCTGTCTGCCAGCCAGTTCTCTATCCACATCAATACTGAACCCCCAATACCGTGTGCTTTAAGTTTGTATACTAATCTCTTATGTCGGATCTTGTCGAAAGCCTTCTGAAAATCTAGATACAACACATCCACTGGTTCTCCCTTATCTACTCTACTAGTTACATCCTCGAAAAAGTCTATAAGATTCGTCAGACATGATTTACCTTTCGTAAATCCATGCTGACTTTGTCCAATGATTTCACCACTTTCCAAATGTGCTACTATCCCATCTTTAATAACTGACTCTAGCAGTTTCCCCACTACCGATGTTAGACTAACTGGTCTGTAATTCCCCATTTTCTCTCTCCCTCCTTTTTAAAAAGTGGGGTTACATTAGCTACCCTCCAATCCTAAGGAACTACTCCAGAATCTAAGGAGTTTTGAAAAATTATCACTAATGCATCCACTATTTCTGTGGCTACTTCCTTGAGTACTCTGGGATGCAGACTATCTGGCCTTGGGAATTTATCGGCCTTTAATCCATCAATTTACCCAACACCACTTTCCGGCTAACCTGGATTTCACTCAGTTCCTCCACGTTATTTGACCCCCGGTCCCCTGCTATTTCCGGCAGATTATTTATATCTTCCTTAGTGAAGACAGAACCAAAGTAGTTATTCAATTGGTCTGCCATGTCCTTGTTCTCCATGATCAAATCACCTGTTTCTGACTGCAAGGGACCTACATTTGTTTTAACTAATCTCTCTTCACATATCTATAAAAACGTTTGCAGTCAGTTTTTATGTTCCCTGCCAGTTTTCTTTCATAATCTATTTTCCCTTTCCTAATTAAGCCCTTTGTCCTCCTCTGCTGGACTCTGAATTTCTCCCAGTCCTCTGGTAGGCTGCTTTTTCGGGCTAATTTGTAAGCTTCATCTTTTGTTTTTATACTATCCCTGATTCCCCTTGTTACCCATGGATGCACTGCCTTCCCTGATTTATTCTTTTGCCAAACTGGTATGAACAATTGTTGTAGTTCATCCATGCAGTCTTTAAATACCTTCCATTGCACATCCACTGTCAACCCTTTAAGAATCACTTGCCAGTCTATCTTGGCTAATTCACATCTCATACCTTCAAAGTTACCTTTGTTTAAGTTCAGAACACTTGTTTCTGACTTAATTATATCACTCTCCATCCTAATGAAGAACTCAACCATATTATGGTCACTCTTGCCCAAGGGGCCACGCACAGCAAGACTGCTAACTAATCCTTCCTCATTACTCAATACCCAGTCTAGAATAGCCTGCTCTCTCGTTGGTTCCTCTACATGTTGGTGTAGAAAACTTTCCCGCATACATTCCAAGAAATCCTCTTCCTCAGCACCCCTGCCCATTTGATTCACCCAATGTGTATGTAAATTGAAGTCACCCATTATAACTGTTTTACCCTTGTTGCACGCATTTCTAATTTCCTGTTTGATGCCATCCCCATCTCCACTACTACTGTTAGGTGGCCTGTACACAACTCCCACTAGCGTTTTCTGCCCCTTAAAGTTTTGCAGCTCTACCCACATCGATTCCACATCCTCCAAGCTAATGTCCTTCCTTTCTATTGCATTAATCTCCTCTCTCACCAGCAACGCTACCCCACCTCCTTTTCCTTTCTGACTATCCCTCCTGAATATTGAATATCCCTGGATGTTCAGCTCCCAGTCTTGGTCCCCCTGGAGCCATGTCTCCGTGATCCCAACTATAGCATAGTCATTAATAGCTATCTGCACATTCAACTCGTCCACCTTATTACGAATGCTCCTCGCATTCAGACACAAAGCCTTCAGGCTTGTTTTTACAACACTCTTACTCCTTATACAATTATGTTGACAAGTGGCCCCTTTTGATTTTTGCCCTGGAAACCCACCACCTCTTATTCTCTGTTTATTATGTTTTTCTTCTTCCCCCCCCTACGTTGGGTCTGAGTGCTTCCATTCTCTGCCTCCTGTCTCAGACCCTGTCTACTTTATTTGTCTTCTTTATTTGAGTCCCTTGAGTTATGTACTATATTTGCATATTCTGTTGTGTCGCAGCAAGTAAGAATTTCATTGTTCTATCTGGGACATTTGACTTATAGTACCTACCCCAATAACCTCCTCTGGCAGCTTGCTCCGTATACCCACCACCCTTTGTGCGGAAAAGGTTGCCCCTCAGGTTCTTATTAAAAAGTGAAAGTGGGATAACCTAGAACTAAAGTGGTCAGAGGGACTTGGTGGGCCAAGGGACCTGTTTCCACTCTGTTTCTCGAAACTCTAAATGGGCAATAGGTGGCACACGCAAAGCAGAAAGGCAGCACACAGAGTGAAAATAACATTTAAACCTACACAATAAATTCACAGTCAATCGATAGAGAAATGGCCAAATAATGAAGTAAATCACTCAAATCCAGACAAAGTTTGATTGGTTTAATATTTTGTGACAATAGATATATTAAGGTTTGTGAAAGTGCCAGCAGTGGCCGGCAAAATGATACATCATGTTTTCAGCAATCGAAATGTAAAATATAGCCCAGAGCATTGGAGCTGATGAGTCTAAACTACAGACGAGTGTCTAAACCTAAAAAAGTTTGCACTTTTATTGAGTGGTTATCTCAAGAAGACCGTGATTTGAAGGTGTAGCTTTGATATATTGAGATGAAAATGCTGCAAGGGATAGATACATTATTTGCTGTGAATTATATTTTAAGATAAAAGGACTCTGTACATGTTTGGAACAAAACAGTCACATTGATTATAGTCTGTATGAATCAGCCCCTGTGACATCTGAAGATTTATAGCTAAACTTGTTTAAAAAGTGGTTGTGTTTTGCCCTGTGGGAAAAAAACAACAACATATGGAATCAATGATAGAACGGTGAGCTATGAAATATAACAAAAATCTTTAAAATTTATAGCTTGTTCTATGTTGAGCTACAAAGTAAAGGCACAAATTTGCCTTCATTCACAAACATAGAAAATAGTTGCAGGAGGAGGCCATTCGGCCCTTTGAGCCAGCAACGCCATTCAATATGATCATGGCTGATCATTCAAAATCAGTGCCCCGTTCCTGCTTTTTCCCCATATCCCTTGATTCAGTTAGCCCTTAGAGCTATATCTAACTCTCTTGAAAACATCCAGTGAATTGGCCTCCACTGCCTTCTGTGGCAGATAATTCCACAGATTCACAACTCACAATTCGCAAACATTAAACATTTGGTGGAATGGAGTGCACACTTTGTATTTGGCTTACAAAAGTCAGATTCAATGACTTGACTGGAACTTAATTTCATAAGTGGAGTACAACATAGAACTATACAGTGTGGAAACAGGCCCTTCAGCCCAACTTGCCCACACTGGCCAACATGTCCCAGCTACACTCGTCTCACCTGCCCGAGTTTGGTCCAGATCCCTCCAAACCTGTCCTATCCATTAACCTGTCTAACTGTTTCTTAAATGTTGGGATAGCCCCTGCCTCAACTACCTCTTCTGGCAGTTTGTTCCATACACCCACCACCCTTCATGTAAAAAAGTTACCCTTCAGATTCTTTTCCCTTAAACCTACGCCTTTGATCCTCGATGTACCTACTCTGGGCAAGAGGCTCTGTGCATCTATCCGATCTATTCCTCTCATGATTTTATACACAATAATTTTATGTTCAAGCTGTACATTGTCTGCATTTTCATTGCCATGCAACCTCTGGAAGTCACTTATTGGAGGTTCTAGAAATCAATTAACGAGAAAGAAATCGGAATAGATGATTCTATTGTCTCACACTGGACTCGAAAGATGAGAGGCATTGTTTTGACATAATTCACTTCTTGTAAATTCATGCCGATAATATTAAATGGCATAGGGCGAAATCAGAGCATCTGAAATGATTATCCTAATAATCGCTTTCTGACTGTAATTATTCTATATCATGCTTTAGTTTGATATTCATCATAAATTAATTGGTCATGCACACACTGGTTGTTTCTGTTCTAACACGATTTTTTAAATCCTGAAACAATGCAAGAGTTCCTGGACTACATCTAATATTTCAAAAAGATTAAATATTCATATTATTGATTAGATACTCCATTTTTCTTCAAACCAAATCAGCACCCTATTCACATATCGCACAATGAATCCATACCTGAATAACTTGCAAAGACACTGAGCCTGGTATGTATTCATCTCAGATTCATCAAACTAATATATTGAGATGCAAGGGTTGCCCTGCCAAGAAAGACTAAAAGTATGGCCCTATATTCTGCAGTTTAGAGGACTGAAGGGTGAGGTTATTCAAACATAAAAAAGCCTGAGATAGACACAAAAATCTGGAGTAAGTCAGCGGGTCAGGCAGCATCCCTGGAGAGAAGGAATAGATGACGTTTTGGGTTGAGACCATTCTTCAGACTGAGAGTCATTAGAGGGAAACCTACACATAAAAAAGCCTAAAGAGACTTGACAGGGTAAATGTTGGATGTTTTCACATGTGAGAGTCTTGAAAACGAGAGTAACAATGAGATAAAAAGCCGGTCAATGTCAAAAAGCATGGGCTATGTCAAAATTTCTCCATGCAGATGATTGGTTGTGAATCTGTGTAAATCTCTGCCCCAGCAAGTGGCGGACACTGGATTATTAGAAGTATTTTAAAGTATAGCTTGATAAACATTTGATGGCTTGAGGAATGGAGAAATAACAGAAGAGGTATTGAGGCCAATATAGATCAGCCATATCATATCAAATGACAGAAGAGACATGAAGGGCCTAATAGCTGACCATGCTCCTACTTTTGTGTTCTTGTACATTGGTATCAGACTCACCTGGTTGTAGCTTTACCAGCACAAATTCATGTCCCATTCCTGGCTCTGCTGCTGCTGCAAGTAACAATTTAGTTTAGTTTAGAGATCCTTCAGCACACCGGGTCCGTGCCGACCAGCGATCTTAATCACACATTAAAAGCGCATTAATACTATCCTATAGTATATATACTATACCCACTAGGGACAATTTTAACATTTACCAAGCCAATTAACCTACCTACATACCTGTACGTCTTTGGAGTGTGGGAGGAAACTGAAGGTCTTGGAGAAAACCCACACGGGTCACGGGGGAGAACGTACAAACTTCACACAGACAGCAACCGTAGTCGGGATTGAACCCGGGTCTCTGGCACTGCATTCGCTGTAAAGCAGTAACTCTACCGCTGCGTCACTGTTTAATTGTTCTGTTTTGGGACATATGATAATAAGAGTCTCTTGACTCATAGTAAGGTCATCTAGGTGCTGTACCAAGGCCCTGCCTTTCAGATGAGATATTAAATAGGGGGTCCCATCACCAAGTAAAGGCAAATTGTCCAGTAATTGGGTCCTATATTAATATCACAACTGTCTTTACGAAAACAGATTATTATCTCTTTGGGAGTTTGTCATGCACAGATTTCATGAATTACACTTCAAAAGGTACTTCTTGGTCTTACTGGATTGCGAGATATCATGAGATCATTGAACCTTTCAATGATTCTTTGTATCTGTCTAAAACATTTTTCAATGGTTCAGAGCTATTTCAGAAATTAATGGGTGTTGAGTGGGGGGGGGGGGAGAGGAAGGTTTTCAATGTAAATTGGACTAGTGATGCTGAAGTGTACTTTAGACTGGAACTGCCATGGGCCACATACCATTTTCATGGAGGAGCTATTAAACCTGAATATGATTGTGCCAGAGTAAAACGTTTCCTGGTTGAAATGTTAAGGAACAGAATAAGGTGGCTGCTGCTCAAAAAAATACTACACTGAGCTTTTCCTTCTGTCAAAGTTGTTTTATACATTTTGAATGGTTCTGAATGTCCATGGCAAATGAAACATTTTAAACTCTGTAACATTAGTTTTATAAATGTTCAGCAGTTTTGAGTTTTTAAATATTAAGACAATTGAACCAACTTGAAAGAAAATGTAGCATATTCCTTCTGCTCTTTATCACAGCTATTCTTGATCATTTAAATGATAGGTTTGCAGAACTTTCATCTTGTCTTACCCGGTAGGGTGGAAAGTTATGCATTAAAACATAGCCTAGGAATCACTGATGAAATTCAGTCAACATGTTCAGAACTTTTGGACAGAACTGCTCATGTTTCCTAATCCCATTTCATCTCTGGCCGCACCTGACTATGCCCCGAACGTTAAAAGACATGAGTTAATTTGTCTCTATCTTATATGATTGACTCATCAAAAGTTAACAGTCATTAACAGCAAATGACGACTAACCATTAACCAGTGACCTATTTGCACCTCTCCCAATTTTTATTGAAATATTATTTTTGATCTTTCACAATTCTTGAAACACTTCATGCTTTCTCCTATTCAAATAATTACAATATAAATTAAGAAAAAACATCAAGATGTCCTAAACACATTTGAATAGTTCTGTTATTTAGATTAGATTGGTTGGAGTTCATGTTTGTGAACTAGGATTGTTGATGCAAGTGTGTAATTTCTTTCCCAATTAATATAACTATAGGTTTGTTTTGAAATGTTATTTTGTGAAATCATGTAATGTAATTAAAGTGCAATGGCCTTTCTAAAATTAATGATCAAAAGTTAATGGCTAGAGAATATAAACTGTCGTTATGTTTTGAGTTTTAATATTTGGTTACAGTTTCAGTTTTTTGATGATCTGAAAGATTTAATGATGCATGAGGTAATACTGCACGTGCAGTTGGAAAATATTTAAATAGTCTGAGAAAGTTCTTCAAAACATCTATTAAATCCCAAAATACAGGCAAATAAGAAAAGGAAAAAGCTCTTTAATGCAGGAAAAGAAACAAAGTGCTGGAGTAGCTCAGCAGGCCAGACAGAATCTCTACCGAACGTGGATAGGTTTCTTTCGATGAACACCTACGCTCAGTCCGCCTTAGCCTACACGATCTCCCGGTTGCCAACCATTTTAACTCCCCTTCCCATTTCCACACTGACCTTTCTGTCCTCGGCCTCCTCCACTATCAGAGTGAGGCCACAGGTAAATTGGAGGAACAGCACCTCGTATTTTGCTTGGGCAGCTTATGACCCAGACTATTAGTTTAGTTTACTTTAGAGATACAGCACAGAAACAGGCCCCCTCGGCCCACCGTGTCCACACCGACCAGATATCCCCCCACATCAACACAACCGGGACAATTTTACATTCATACCAAGCCAATTAACTTATAAACCTGTACATCTTTGGAGTGTGGGAGGAAACCGAAGATCTCGAAGAAAACTCACGCAGGTCATGGGGAGAGCATACAAACTCCATACGAATAGCACCCGTAGGCAGGATCCAACCCATGTCTCTGGTGTTTTAAGGCAGCAACTCTACCACTATGCCACTGTGCCACCTGGTTTAATAACCATTGGTTATTGTCATGTTCCCAGAGCGAGCTCACCCAATGCCCAGATCTCAAATGTGTCCTGCAAACCTCATCCTTCACCCACCCAACCACAAAAGATCCACGAGTTTCTATTAAATTGTCAAATGAACAAACACATGTTAACTGCGGAGATTTGCAAGATCCATTAATCAAAAGGTTACGAGTCATTCCACCATAACACAATTACAAGGAGTACTCATCTACTCTTTATAATTTCATCTTCAAATAGTTTTCACAACACCCATAACTTAACACATAGAACAGAGAGAAATAGAACACACAAACATTTTGATGCACATCATTATTTTGCAAGTTATAAGAAAAAATGGGAATGCAAGTTGAAAAATAATTGTTGTGAATATGAAATAATGATAAAGAAATGACATATGATGTTGATGAAATGGCTAATACAAAAATTGAAATGCTGTCACAAACATTCAGCATAAATATTCCATGAGTTTTATTTGGCTGAGCTTTTAAAATGCACTGTAATGGTTTCCATGAGGACGTTCTTTTCGGAAGGAGATGAGGAGAAATGTATTTAATCAGAGGGTGGTGAATCTCTGGAATTCTTTGCCACAGAGGTTGTGGAGGCCAAGTCAGTGGATATTTGTAAGGCAGAGATAGATAGATTCTTGATTAGTACATGTGTCAGAGGTTATGGGAAGAAGGCAGGAGAATGGGGTTCGGAGGGAGAGATAGATCAGTCATGATTGAATAGAGGAGTAGACTTGATGGGCCGAATGGTCTAATTCTACTCCTATTCCTTATAATTTTATGACATGACATGAGATTAGATTGTTCATGCAGAATTGAAAGAAAGCAAAGGGAATGACATGAGGAGAAATAGGACAGGGCCATATAACTTTTTCGAATGAACCTCCTGAAATAATCTTAGCCTAACCTTGATGAATGCATTCCGATCATTTTACTCTTGGGTATCAATATGCAGTACTATCTAGTGGGATGTAAAAATGAGCAATTGTTCAACTCCCATAAGATTCCAGACATTTTGAGATGTGAAGTTATCCTGATGATCAAAAAAAATGTAGCTAGTATTTTTTCTCTCTCTGCAGCTGCAATTTTTGTTGTGTTGAAAAAAAGTATTTGGTAATTAATAAAAAATAGACCTGTAACTCGACCTCAGTCACCTGTGTAGTTTCTGATTCCCTCGCTTCGCTGTATATATACTCCTGCCTGCTGTGCCAAGTTTCTTCTATAAAGAACAAATACTTTTGTCTTCCTTCCCTGCAGCACACAGCATGTGTTGCATAAATTAAAAATTATAACTGCTGAGCCCAAAGAGCTTCATTCTGATGGAGATAAAACACTGAGAGAGATCTGCACCAAAACATGAGCTTGGTTTTGATATTTTGTTTTCCTATTTACTCTATGTAATGTGTACTCTATAGGGGTGTATGCCTTTTTGTATGATTAAAAAAAAGGAATCATACAGTATATTTATATTTTACCCAATTGGTCTTTACGTACCAAATGTTTTGCTATGTGTTGGGCTAATTTGTAGCACTCTGCTCAGTTCACATAATGGTGCTATTTACACACATTTCTCCCTTCAGGGCCTGTTACAATCAGGAGGAGTAATATTTTAACAGGCGTTCAGGGGAAATGAGAAGTACGAATGTAACATAAAGTGCCTTGAGTGCTCATTGTTTCTTTTGAATGTGGGTTTTCACTGCGTTTATCATTTTGTGTTGTCCATTAATGTCTCCCAAAGAATGAATGGGTCAGCGCACTGGGATTTATTTTGCATCTGTTATGACATGCACAGTGAGTGCATTGGATGGGTAGTCCTTGCTGTAACATAGCAGCCAGATTGTGTCAAAAAGTGAAATAAATGACCAACTGTTCTGTCTTTGGCATAGTTGGTTGAGAAATCGATCTGGTCAGGATACAAGAACTCGCTTTCTTTTTTTTCGTAGTATGATCATTGCATTTTTGGTATTTAAGAGGATGGGTGAGTCTTTGTTGAATATTTTATTTTTGTAAAACAACTCGGGCAGGGAGGCTTTCCTTCAGTACTGCCCTGAAGCGAGATTCTCTGGTGTGTGGAGGGAGTTTTCTAACCCAGCCACTTGGGGACCAAGCAGCCTCTGCCTGACACTTCAACACTGTGCTTCCCTGGGAGTGGGAAGAATAAATGACTGTAGTAGGATACGTCTTTGATGATGTCGACTGCTCTTTTGAGGCAGTGTGAAGTTTAGATGGAGTCAGTGATGGGGAGTAAAGTCTGTGTCATATGCTACATCCCTGCAATTTCTTGCGGCCTTGGGCAGAGATGTTCCAAACCAAGCTGTGGCAATATGCTTTCCATGGTGCATCTGTAGAGGTTCGACAGACTTACCAGTGTAATTGCAAATTTCTTCAGTCTCATAAGGAGTTAGAGGCATCTTGGTTGTCACTTCAATGTGGTTGGTCCATGACAGAGCATTGGTAATATTAACTCTGTCTGTCTTTTCATGGATTCCACCTGACTTGTTGACCCTTTAGAATGGAGACGAAAAGGAGTTTATCTAACCATAGGGTGGTGAATCAGTGGAATCCATTGCCACGGATGGGTGTGGAGGCCAAGATCTTGGATATTTTGAGATCGATAGGGGCTTGATTAGTAAGGGTGTCAAAGGTTACTGGGAGAGGACAGAAGAATGGAATTGAGAGGGAAAGGTTAATCAGCCATGATTCAAAGGAGAGTAGGAGGCAACCGTGGCTGACAAGAGAAGTTAGGGATATAATTAAACTAAAAGAACAGATGTATAACACAGCAAAGAGTAGTCGGAAGCCAGAGGATTGGGAAACTTTCATAGGACAACAGAAGGAAACAAAACGGGCAATACGGATTTAATAGATGAAGTACGAGGGGAAGCTGGCCAGGAATATAAAGAAGGACAGTAAAAGCTTCTTTAGATATTTTATGGGGAAAAGAGTTACAAAATCAGATGTGGGTCCCTTGAAGGCAGACACAGGTGAAATTATTATGAGGAACAAGGAAATGGCAGAGGAATTGAACAGGTACTTTGGATCTGTCTTCATGAAGGAAGACTGTTTGTGTACTGGAGGACAGAGGATCAAAGAGGGTAGAGGAACTGAAATAAATTATCATTAGGTGAGAAACAATATTGGGTAGGCTAATGGGAATGGAGGATGATAAATCCCCTGGGCCTGATGGTCTGTATCCCAGGGTCCTCAGGGAGGTGGCTCTAGAAATAGTGGATGCACTGTTGATCATTGTCCAATGTTCAATAGATTCAGGACCAGTTCCTGTGGATTGGAGGATAGCTAATGTTATCCTACTTTTCAAGAAAGGAGCGAGAGAGAAAATGGGGAATTACGGACCAGTTAGCCTGACCGGTGGTAAGAAAGATGCTGGAGTTAATCATTAAAGAGGTAATACTATTGTCTATTGTAATAATGGGGCATTTGGATAGCAGTAAAAGGATTAGTCCGTCAACATGGATTTATGAAAGGGAAATCATTCATGACTAATCTTCTGGAATTTTTTGAGGATGCGACAATCAAAATGGATGAAGGGGAGCCAGTGGATGTAGTGGATCTAGACTATTCAGAAAGCCTTTGATAAGGTTCCGCATGGGAGACTGGTGATTAAAATTAGAGCACATGGTATTGGGGGTAGGGTGTTGACGTGGATAGAAAATTGGTTGGCAGACAGGAAGCAAAGAGTAGGAGTGAATGGGTTCTTTTCAGAATGGCAGGCAGTGGCGAGTGGAGTGCCTCAAGGCTTGCTGTTGGGGCCATAACTGTTTACCATATGAGGGAATATAAAATCCGATTTGACAAGAAGTGGGAATTAGGAGCAACACTGGGAAAATGCATGGCAGATGCAGTATAATGTGGATAAATGTGAGGTTATCCACTTTGGCCACTCCTGGAGTATTGCGTACAGTTTTTGTCTCCTAATCTGAGGAAAGACATTCTTTCCATAGAGGGGGTACAGAGAAGGTTCACCAGATTCCTGGGATGGCAGGACTTCCATATGAAGAAAGACTGGATAGACTCAGCTTGTACTTGCTGGAATTTAGAAGATTGAGGGGGGATCTTATAGAGACTTACAAAATTCTTAAGGGTTTGGACAGGCTAGATGCAGGAAGTTTGTTCCCGATGTTGGGGAAGTCCAGAACAAGGGGTCACAGTTTAAGTATAAGGGGGAAGTCTTTTAGGGCCGAGATGAGAAAATCATTTTTCACATAGAGAGTGGTTCATCTCTGGAATTCTCTGCCACAGAAGGTGGTTGAGGCCAGTTCATTGGCTATATTTAAGAGGGTGTTAGATGTGGCCCTTGTGGCTAAAGGGATCAGGGGGTATGGAGAGAAGGCAGGTAAGGGATACTAAGTTGGATGATCAGCCATGATCATATTGAATGGTGGTGCAGGCTCGAAGGGCCGAATGGCGTACTCCTGCACTTATTTTCTATGTTTCTACGTTTCTATGATATGAATATTGTTTAATTGCAGTAAAATAAACCTATTGTATAAAATAAACTCTCCTGCCACGTCAGTGTGGTGTGAGTGAGTGTTACATTATTTAAGATGATGTTTTGCCTTCAAGAGTTCAACCTATCTGCACTCTCCAATGGGTGCCACAAAATCCCACAGTGTTACTTCAAAGATGAACAATGGAGTTATCTTTAGTGAACTGGCCAATATTTATCCCTTCTTCTTCAGCATTATTATAGAGCAGTTTGCCAGGACGTTGTCACATTGCTGCCTGCCCACACCTGTGCTAGGCTGCTGTGCAGAAACTGTTACCTGCTGTGCAGGTATTGTTTGCAATGTTTTATGCATTAAAGTGGTGACTACTTCAAACGTACCTCAGTGCTTCGGGGCTGAGCTGAGGCACCTTATGATTGCCTGCATTTCTGTACTTCAAATAAATTTTATAAATACAATATTAAAACCGGTATTTCTCTACAAACACCTGAACAGAAGTTAATTTTAGTGCACCATACATTGCACATGTACAATTCTACGGTTGCTGACCAGGAATCATTTAGCTAACGCTGAGATATATATTTTGGAAATAAAATTTAAAACATCACAAAGTACTGCTTCTACGTAACAGTAAACGAGCTCAACCTACTGATCGATCTTCCAAATAAAAGTAAGAACCCCATTGTTACGGTTGTGAGACCGAGAAATTCGATTCTCTCCAACTATAAAGTTGAGAATAGCTACATGTGCAGAGATTATATTTATTTCATGACTGCAGCTAGGTTTGACACTGATCAAAGGGTGATCTGGGAGGTTTACTCTGGAGCTCTGAGGTACCCTAAGGGTTACCTTCCATTTCTCTCGTCAACTTCTGAAGTATTCCCTTGGGATCAAGGATATCTTGCCTCTACTCTGATTCTGTGGCTTCTGATGTGAAGCCAATGCAAGATACGTGGACCCTTCCCTACAAGGGGCAGGAGGTACATAATGGAGCAGGCAGTTAGATTGTTTGCGGTTATGGGCACCTTTCGGAGTTTGCTTTTATATCCAGTTACTTTTATTTCCAGACCTTGGCTTCTCTATGCCTTCCAAATGCACTTTCTCCGCTTTAAGTTGTCATGGGCCAAAGATTCCCAGGAGGTGATAGGAATGTTTGCCTTTTTCTCAATGAGGCTTTGAGAACCTCCTTGAATCCTTTCCACTGTCAATCTGGCAATCTCTTTCAAATGATGGAGCTCTTAATTTGGTGCCCGCTGTGGCATCTGGTGATATGACAATGGAGACCGCTGAATGTAGCTAGGGCCACAATGCTGGGCCTGTTGCTCTGTGAGAGGATGTTGATGTTGGATCATTATCTAGACCATGGATTTGATGATTTTGTGGAGACTGGTTCAATGGCATCTCTCCAGTGTCCTTTGATGTCCATTGCATGAGTGCAATTGTACTACAGGAGTAGTTAGTGTTGTATGAGTGCAACTAACTTGAACCTAGTCAACCAACTCCATCATTGCGCCATATCCAAGAGCACCTCTCATTCCAGATAATAAGCTGTGCATACATTTGTTTGCACTTTCTGCAGGACAAACTCTAAGGTATTAGAGATTTGTTCACTAACGCGTATATGAGGATGAGCATTACACTTAACATTGCAAATCAAAGGTCCTTCACCAACCTAACCCTACTGGACATTATCTCCTACTAATGATGATGCGCCATAAAAAACATGGATCATTGCCTATATGAAGCTAATCTTCAGTGAAGGAAGATGTTGGTGATGAAATGCCCCATCCGCTTAAATGGATCACCACAACTGTTAGCAGACTAAGGCAAAGAATGTTTCGAAGATTATGAATGTGAGAGGTATGATTAGTAAGTTTGCAGATGACACGAAGAAGTCACAATATTGATGGTTGGAGGACAACATTGATGAGTTGTTATGATGGGGAGAGTAAAGGCAAGTGCAGTTTAATCCTGATAAGTGGGACATGATGCATTTTGGAAGAACTAAAAAATAACCTAGGGCATGCATAATGAATGTCGTGGAATATTATGGGAATCAAGGGGAAAGATATACAAGTTCGAGTGTCCCCAGTTCAGGCAGGTAAGGTGAGTCAAAGAGCATACAAAATGGTTCGAATGGCCGAATTCTACTCCTATCACTTATGATCTTATGATCTAAAATCAAAAACAGAAAATACTGGAAATATTCAGCAGGTGAGGTTTCCAGCATTGTTTGTCATCGATTTCCACGCACACATTGTCCCTCCCCTCATTATCTGGAACATGGAGACGAGAAGAGAGCTTATGGGGCAACATCGGTTTGGCCTCGGCTTTGAGCACTGTGTGTAGTTCTGGTGGCCACACCATAGGAAGGACATGATTGCATTGCAGAAAAGATCCACCAGAATTTTTTTAGACGATAGAATGCCTCACTTTTGAGAAGAGACGAGATAAGCTGTGCAGCAGTGGAGTGCAGGGGATGGGGCTAATTGGGGTGTACAAAATTGAGGGCATAGACAGGATGTTTAGTGAGAAACATTTCCCAGTAGCATGGTTGTCTGAACATGAGGACATATATTTAAGGTAAGAGAAGGGATGTTTAGAGGGGATGTGATGTTGTTAACTGATGAAGATTTTTGTTTTGTTGGCATCTCAAATGCCTGGTCTGTGTGAGTGATGCAGGCAGAGATTTAAATATCTGGGCAAGCATTTAAATCACTAAAATGTGATTGAAAGTATTGCAAAATGGGGCTGGTTGCTACATTAATAAGTTGGCTTGAAGAGCATGTTTCTGTACTCCAGATGATGAACCAGGCACAGAGCTAACTCAGGGCTAACAGAGCCCATATGAAGAAGTCTCTCGACACAATGCGTCACACATTCCTTCTCTCCAGAGATGCTGCCTGTCTCGCTGAGTTACTCCGGCATTTTCTGTTTATCTTCGGTTTAAACCAACATCTGCAGTTCCTTCCTACACAGAGCTAACAGTGTACTGTACTCTCCTATAGTTTAGTTAGTTTTTAGTTTAGAAATACATCATGGGAACACGCCCTTCGGCCCACCGGGTCCGCACCGACCAGCGATCCCCACATATTAACACTATCCTACAAACACGAGGGACAATTTTTACATTTACCAAGCCAATTAACCTACATACATGTCTTTGGAGTGTGGGAGGAAATCAAAGATCTCGGGGAGATCCCATGCAGGTCACCGGGAGAACATACAAATTCCCTACAGACAGCACCCGGAGTCGAGATAGAAACTGGGTCTCCGGCGCTGCATTCGCTGTAAGGCAGCAACTCTACCTATGCGCCACCGTCATCTGAGACTTTAATTTCTGCACACTGATAACAATAGCCTTATCAGATCAGTGTACTGCTGCCATCTACAGGTAATGATTTCCCCAGGTTAAGAAATATTAATGTTAATTTAATTTAAGGTTAGTGTATTGGGACAATTTTTCTTTGACACGGCTGGAAGCCATACCAGCCTCCTGACCTGCTGCGTTACTCCAGCATTTTATGTCTATCTTCTGTTTTCGGGGCTTTTGGTTATGTGCAGCATTGAAAGATCATGTTGTCTCTGTCCTGGCCACAACCTCTAACGTATCAGAGCAGACGTCAGAACAGGTAAATGGGTCAGTTAGTAAGTTTACAGGTCAGATGACGTAGAAATTGGTGGAGTTATGGAGAGTGAAGAAGGCTCTCAGTGGATGCAGCATGATATAGATTATGTTACAGATCTGGACATAGAAATGGAAGATGGAGTTTAATCTGGACAAGTGTGAGGTGTTGTGCTTTGGAAGGTCAAATACAAGGGAAAAGTATACAAATAATGGCGAGAATGGCATGGGGGTGGTTGCCGTGAGGGGGGATACTTTGTAACTTTATCAGTGTCTTTTATGTGGTGTTTCTTTGCATACCTTGGGTATGCAAAACAAATAATATCACTGTGACTTGTCACATGTGACAATGAAGTATCATTCATTCGTTCATTCATTATTTCACTTTCACTGGTGAATGGACCAAAATGTATTCCCTGAAATACTGGTTTGCTTGTGTCTAGAAAACTTTTAAACTGTCCTTGACTTTATAACTGTATATTCAGGGAATTTCTAACTTGTACTTAGCCACGCATGATTTCAGTTTTATTTCATGTGGTACCATTTATGAGTTGTCAAATGAATAGTGTAGTTTAGTCTTTGGTACAAATCAACATTTTAGTTCCATAAATGAAAACATTGAATAAAAGCTAACTTTCTTCCACTCCCTACTGATATTGTCTGATCTGCTGAGTATTGCCTGCAGGGTACACAAAAAGCTGGAGAAACTCAGCGGGTGCAGCAGCATCTAAGGAGCGAAGGAGTATTGCCTGCATTTTGCTTTATTCCAACAACTCTGAGCAGGCGGCACGAGGCCCAGCGATGGAGTTGCTGCCTTCCAGTGCTTGCAGCGGCGGAGACCCGGGTTTGATCCCGACTACGGGTGCTGTCTGTACGGAATTTGTTCGTTCTTCCCATGACCTATGTGGGTTTTCTCCCAGATCTTCGGTTTCCTCCCATATGCCAAAGACCTACAAGTATCTAGGTAAATTGGCTTGGTAAATGTAAAAATTGTCCCTAATGTGTGTAGGATAGTGTTAATATGTATGGATCGCTGGTCGGCACGGATCCGGTGGGCCAAAGGGCTTGTTTCTGCTCTGTATCTCTAAACTAAACTACACTAAACTAGACTCTGTATGTGATCCAATTCTTTAAATAAATCTTAACATTTCAAATTGGTTTTAAATAGAATTTTCACCAAAATGTGTAAACTTTGCCTTGAAATGTTATGATACAGGAAGTTAAGGAAATGTTTGGCAAACGATTCAGTTTTCTTAATCAGTAGCAGAAGGTACTTTTATAATTCATGAAAATTCAACATGTAATACCTCTGTCACTGCAGAGGCGTTCTCCCTGGGGCCCTGGCAATTTATGTCCCACAAACCAAAAACATTACAAGCCTAGGTCTGGTGATTAACATGTTGATGTTTGTGAAAGTTTGCTGTGTGCAAAATTGGCTGTGAACATGACCAGTGTTGTAACACTGACAACATTTTAGAAATGCTTATTTGGATGAATTGTATTTTGGTGCTTGTTGAGATTTTGAAAGACATCGTAGGAATGTGCTGCTCTGGTTCTGCAGTGACATGCCATAAATTATAGGAAACGACCTGTTGATTTCTTGTTCTATATGACATTGCGTCGTGCCGAGCATTTCTTTTTACTCAAAAATAAAGCAAATTTTGATTTTAGCTGCATAATGGTGAATGTGTAAATCCACCAGCACAGGAAAGCTGATCCACACTTTGATCCGAATGAAGATTAAAGGCATCAGCAAAATCAAAGCTAGCTGATGGTTTCTTGCAAAGGAGGCAATTAATGAATATAAAAGGCTTATAATTCCATTTATTGTGGCCAATATGATTCTACAAGCTATTAACAAACTCTAATGTTGTACCATATATATACACAAGTAACACACATACCCTTAATCAGGTCTCGTTTCAATGGACTTCCCCAACTTGAAAAGATGACCGATTTCAATAATGAACACTTCAATGGCAAGGTATTAGAAGCGCCAACATATATTTATATAGCATCTTTAACATAGTAATTTCTCATAATTATGTTCTAAATGGCAGTTTTATGGTTATGAATTATTTATATTTGTTTTAAACACTCTATTGCCTTTCAACAAATCATTTTGTGATTATAAACATATCATCTGTGATATCCAATTTGTAGGGACAGCTAACAATCCCCCTGACTCAAGTGTTCAGTTTAATTTAGTTTAGAAATACAGTGCGGAAACCGGCCCTTTGACCCAACGGATCCACGCCGACCAGCGAACACTCCATACAATAACACTATCCTACACACTAGGGACAATTTTACCAAAGTCCATTAACCTACAAATCTGTACATCTTTGGAGTGTGGGAGAAAACCATAGCACCCAGTTAAAACCCATGTGGTCACAGGGAGAACATACAAAATCCGTACAGACAGCACTGTAGTCAGGATTGGCTCTGGTCTCGGGCACTGTAATGCAGCAGCTCTTCCACTACACTATTGTCCATCTCAAGCGGCTGATCAAAAAGGCTGGCAGTATCATGAAAGACCCACACCATCCTGGCCACACACTCATCTCCCTGCTACTGTCAGGTAGAAGGTACAGGACCCTGAAGACTGCAACAATCAGGTTCAGGAATAGCTACTTCCCCACAGCCATCAGGCTATTAAACCTGGCTCGGACAAAACTCTGAACATTAATAACCCATTATCTGTTATTTGCACTTTATCAGTTTATTTATTCATGTGAGTATATATTTATATAATGGTATATGGATACACTGATCTGTTTTGTAGTCAATGCCTACTATGTTCTGTGTGCTGAAGCAAAGCAAGAATTGCATTGTCCTATCAGGGACACATGACAATAAACTCACTTGAACTTGAACTTGATCATTTGAGGCCTTTACTATAAGCGAGAGTCCAACATTCGGGCTCCAGACACAACGCAGTATCAAGAGAAGGAAACATTTCCCCTAAAATTATAGGCCACTGCACAAGTCTCTACAGAATAACCCCAGCAGACCCAGAGTTGATCTCAGTATATCACCCCCTTTCCCCACCCCATTCCCCCCCTCCTCCTCTCCCCCTCCTCCCCCCCTCCTCCCCCACCCTCCCCCTTCCTCCCCCTTCCTCCTCCCTCCTCCCCCCTCCTCCCCCCCTCCCCCCCCCCCCCACTTGAGCCTTGTGGGCAGAAAGGCCTGAAGAAATCTAGAAGTGGTTCCAATGAGTGAGAAACAAGAGAAAGACATCTGATAGAAGAGGTCCACCAGGATAGACGTCCTCAGACTAACACAGATGAAACGCCCAAGTCGGGCACCTTTCCAAATTGGATATCCTGACATAGACGTTCACATGACCTGCACTGCTTTTAAAGTCAAGATCAAAACCATGCCTAAGTTCTTTCCCAGTCCGTCTCTGTTGATGCATGGCACATATGCACTTTGTTGTTCACTGCTCCAATTTAAAAGTAGAAAGATTCTCCTCTGCCATGGTGTATAACCTTTGATTTTTTAATTCAGATCTTTTAACAAGCGTTTAGCTGCATTGCAGTTGCTCAGAGAAGACCACACAGACATCACTCCCTACACCTTCCTGCTGGTACAGCTTCCTGCGGGAAGTTGTGTTTGAATACGAGCTCTACCTGGTGAAAGCTGTTCTTCAGAAGCCCGTGTCACCTCCTCTTCTCTCCTTAGGGGGTCTCAGCCATCAACCACCATCTTTGGAGAAAGTATTCACTCCTTTCA
Source organism: Okamejei kenojei (assembly GCA_035221665.1). Lineage (NCBI taxonomy): Eukaryota > Metazoa > Chordata > Chondrichthyes > Rajiformes > Rajidae > Okamejei > Okamejei kenojei. The sequence goes on from CM069139.1 coordinate 22,962,924, forward strand.
ACAGAAGGAATAAAGTTGTTTGTGTTGCAGTGTGACTCTTTAAGGACCATTTCCTCAGATCAGAACTGCAAATATGTGAGCAAGAACTGTGAGACATTTGACCAGTTGTGCCCCTAATTCTGAAACATTACACGAAGCAGCTGAACAGCATTTTTTTAAAGTAATAACAACTTTTGAAATATTTTTAGAGCTTTACAATGCAGCAATAGAGAGATTGCTAATAGCACTTTAATGCCCTTCAAAAAGGACGAGGGAGCACATTAAACCCCTAGATTCTGTATAGTAGGGGGCAGAGGACCAGTTTTGAGCTGCGGCTATGAGGGCAGACCCTCAGAATTAAAAGATGTTCCTTTAGGAAGGAGATGAGGAGGAATTTCTTTAGTCAGAGGGTGGTGAATCTGTGGAATTCTCTGCCACAGAAGGCTGTGGTGGCCAAGTCAATGGATATTTTGAAGGCAGAGATAGATAGATTCTTGATTAGTACAGGTGTTGGGGGTTATGAGGAGAAGGCAGGAGAATGGGGTTAGGAGGGAGAGATAGTTCAGCCATGATTGAATGGTGAAGTATTATTGATGGGCTGAATGGCCTAATTCTGCTCCTATCACTTTATTGCGGCAATACGGCAAGTGCCTACTCCCAATGATTTATACCATTCATACAGAAGCTTTGTCTCACACAAACATTTCAATTCCTGTTAAAATCAATGAAATGTGGAATCTCCATATGCTGGGTTTCTGCAACTGAGAATATTGTGGGCAGATGTCTTCTTCATGAAACCCAGATAACAAAGTGTTATGTCAATACAAATTGATTAAAAGTATTAAAAGATCCTTTTCAGCTGCCATTTATTATTTGAACAGCAGGACTAGAAATATTAACAAAAGTGACTATGCAGGGTAAAATAATACTGAATCACAATTGCAATTATCTGCAACTTCCTAACTACCATTTAATTGACATTTCTTTGAATAAATCCATATTCTAAGTAGAACTCCACGTGAAGGATAATTATTTACTCCCACGTAAAATCATTGAGAATGGCAGCTAACTATTTTTAAATACTTGGACTTTTATCTTGTTTTCCTGCTCCATAAAACATGAAATGATGTACCTGCAAATACAAGAATTGCCAAGGAACTTGGAAATGAATGACACTCATTTTCAGAGCTGAGGTCCAGGCAGTGATCATCACTTGTAGTCTCTTGCATTCCTGGGCATTCGAGTTGCCGTACTAGGCCGTGATGCAACCAGTCACGGTTGCTTCCTCGTGCGGTCATGGTGGCGCAGTGGTAGAGTTTCTGCCTTGCAGCGAATGCAGAGCCAGAGACCCGGTTCGATCCCGTTTCCGCGCTGTAACTCTAAACTAAACAGTCAATATGCTCTCTACCATACATCTGCAGAGGTTGAGTAAGCTGGGAATCTATTCCTTGGAGAGCAGGAGGATGAGGGGTGATCTTATAGAGGTGTATAAGATCATGAGAGGAATAGATCGGGTAGATTCACAGAGCCTCTTGCCCAGTAGGTGAATCGACGACCAGAGGACATAACTTTAAGGTGAAGGGGAAAAGATTTAATAGGAATCTGAGGGGTCACCTTTTCATGCAAAGGATGATGGATGTATGGAACAAGCTGCCAGAGGAAGTAGTTGAGGTAGGGACTATCCCATCATTTAAGAAACAGTTAGACAGGTACATGAATAGGACAGGTTTGGAGGGATATGAACCAAATGCTGGCAGGTCCGACTAGTGTAGCTGGGACATGTTGGTTGGTGTGGGCAAGTTGGGGCAAAGGGCCTGTTTCCACACTGTATCACTCTATGACTCTATTCCTTGGTGATTTATTGTGGTGGTAGCAAATTGTAGTGGGTCCAGGTTCTTGTTGAGGTAGGAATTGATATGCGCCATGACCAACCTCTCAAGACACTTCTTCACCACGCAAGTTAGTATTTTGTTAATGGAAGAAATGAGTGCAGGCTGGCAGTGATCAGTGGTGTTGCTATGGAGTCAGAAGAAGTACGTGTGCTCCTCCAGCTCCACTCTAAGCTAAGATAACACAAGAAATCTCTCCTTTGTTGTCAGCATTCTATAATTACAATTGTAAGTCGCATTAAAGCAGCAGGGGAATTTAAATTCAGTCAGCTAAATAAAATCGAGAAAAAGGTGATTATCAGTATTGATTGATGAGTGTTTGGATTATAAAAGAGTCGATGGATATAGGATTAGCACATAACAAAATAGTGGTAAAAGATCGTTCGCGATTCTATTGAAGAGTGGATCAGGCAAAAGGAGCCAAAAGGTGTGCTCCTGCTTCCATTTCTTACCCTGGAACCACCTGAGATTGTTAGTTTAGTTTAGAGATGCAGCACGGAAACTGGTCCATCGGCCCACCGGGTCCGCGCTAACATTAACACTACCCTGCACGCTCTCGTGATCATTTTTAATTTATACACAGCCAATTAACCGACAAACCTGTACATCTTTGAAGTGTGGGATAAACTGAAGATCTTAGAAAAAAACCACACGAGTCGCGGGGAGAAAGTACAAACTCCATACAGCCAAGCACCAATAGTCAGGATTCAACCCGGGTCTCTGCCGCTGTAAGGCAGTAGCTCTACCGCTGCGCCATCGTGCCGCCCTTTGCCGTTAATTATCGTAAAAACCCATCCAGTTCATTCATGAAGTGTACTTCAGAAAGAACATCTACCAACCTCACCTGTAGACGCTGGTTAATTGTGGGGCATGTTGTTTTTCACAGATGATGATGGGTGCCTTGAATGCAATACTGGGGGTGGTTGCTGAGATGGATACGATAGTGGTATTTTACAGGTCTGGATAGGTACATGGCTATGCAGGGAATGGAGGGATATGGATTGTGTGCATAGGAAAATGTGCATATGTGGCATAGGAGCTGGTCTTGGCATTATGTTCGACATATGTTGTGTGCTGAAGGGCTTGTTCTTGTGCTTGCTTGTTCTATATTCTATGTCTGGCCTAAGGGTGATTCCAGCTATAGAGAGAACTCTAAATTAGGGGCAGTCTTAAAAAAAAATAATAGTTCCTGTCTTGTCTGAGCCATCCACATCCTCAAGTAAAGGAAAACGAACATAATAGTGCTTGGCTGAAGCAAATCTCTGTTGAATCTCCCTACCACCTACAGGACAACAGAATGATGAACCACCCGTTCTGTTCTGGGCCTCCTCCATTGTCACAGTGAGGCCACGCACAAACTGGAGGAACAGCACCTCTTATTCTGCTTGGGTATCGTAGAACCTCCTCCAACCTCCTGCTCCTCCAGCCTCATCTACTGTATCCGCTGTACCAGGTGTTAACATTCTCTAATTTGGCGAGACCAAGTGCAGACTCGGCGATCATTTCGCTGAACACCTCCGCTCAGTCCATCTTAACTTACCTGATCTCCCGGTTGCTCAGCACTTTAACTCCACCTCCCATTCCCAATCTGAACTTTCTGTTCTGGGCCTCCTCCATTATCAGAGTGAGGCCCAGCACAAATTGGAGGAACAGCACCTCATATTTTGCTTGGGTAACTTACACCCTAGCGGTATGAACATTGACTTCAACTAGCCCTTGCTTTCCCTCTCTATCCCTCCCCTTCCCAGTTCTCCCTCCAGTCTGTCCGACTACATTCTATCTTTGACCCACTCACTCCACTGACATCAGTCTGATTAAGGGTCTCGACCCGAAACCTCCTTCTCTCCAGAGATGCTGCTGTCATGCTGAGTTACTCCAGTATTTTGTATTTAAACCAGCATCTCCAGTTCCTTCTTACACCAATTCTATGAAAATTGAATTCTCTACATTTATGTAACACCTCCCCCTTCCACTTCTCTCTCTTTCCTGTGCCACCCTGCACATTGTGCATCCATAGCTCCCACTATCCCATGCCACTTCCCCCCACCCCCCCCCCCCCCCCTTCCCTCCCCCCTGTCTCCTTCCACCATATCCATCCCTCTGGCTTTACATTTCACTCCTCTCCTTCTGACCCTTTCATCTCCTTTTCATCTCTAGCCTTTGTCGACACTACTGCCAGTACCCCTGGTTTGCTCCCACACTGCACAGATGTACAGGTTTGAGGGCTAATTGGCTTGGTGTAAATGTAAATTGTCCCTCGTGTGTTTAGGATTGTGTTGGTGTGTGCCGATTGCTGGTCCGCGCTGATTCGGTGGGCTGAAGGGCCTGTTTCCGTTATGTATCGCTGAACTAACCTAAACTAAAAAGTAATATTCCCTGTCCCACACTCTCCCTGGAGCTTGACAAACTGCTTTTCTATCCTTCCCAATTCTGACAAAGGGTCTACGACCTGAAATGATAACTAGGTTTCTTTTTGCGTAGATCTGGCCTGACCTTCTTGAGCAATTCCTGCATTTTAAGTTTCAAGCATTTACCGATTTATTTATTTTTTGTTTCCATTAGCAAGGGCAGTTTGAGCTGTTTGTTCCTCTGCTGCATATTCTATGAGTTGAAAAGGTGTCAGCCAAGTCATTTTCAAAAGCATTCTTGGACTCTGAGTGCTGAAAGCACTGATTGAAATAAATTCAAGCAAGGCCACTCTTAAAGAGCAATTGTTTATTTTTTTGAATTACCTATTCTATTACTGTGGTTTAAAATAATAGCTACATTGCATTTTCTCTGCAAGTGAATGGATTTAAACATCAGGGACAATTCAGTCTGCAATACAGAATTAATGGTATTTTATTGCTTGCTGAAGGGCAAAGGTAAATGCTTTACACACATAAAACAATAATGATGCAATGACATGACTAGCTTTTTGCCTTACCTGAAGCGGCTTTAATGCTCAATGCTTAAATGATTCACTTAGTGCTTTCCTGGATATTGTGTAATTGTGGTAGCCAGGACAAAAGGCACAGACCATGATTAACCAGTGAATAAAACAAAATGTTGCATGTGTTCAGGTGATGGACGAGAGTACAGTTTATGTTGATATAAATTTACTGAACCATGTATGTTAAGATGAAAAAATACAACCCCATAAATGTGTGAATTAAATTATCTTTATTTTTATTATCAGAATTCTTCAGGAAACAATTCCTAAGCCAGATTCTTAAGAGCACAAAGAAAAGCGTGATCTGATCAAAGGTTTTCTTTGAATCAGTGTGAACCATTTGTGATGGTGATGGTCTGTACACTTGATTGAATGATACAACATGGAAATGGGCCCTTCGACCACCAAGTCCACAATGGCCATCGATCACCCTTTCTCACTAGTTCCATGTTAGATGAGATGCTTCCTGGCCTGCTGAATTATTCCAGCACTTTGTGTGCATCATGTTAACCTACTTTCACATCCATTCCCTACATATTGTACTAGTGGCAATTTGCAGAGGCCTATTAACCCACCAACCTGCGTATGTGGGATGTAGTAGGAAACTGGAACACCCAGAGGAAACCCACACAATCACAGGGAGAATATATAAACTCCACACAGACAGCAACTGAGGATCAGGATCGAACTCCGGTCTCTGGCACAGTGAGGCAGCAGCTCTACCCGTTGTGCCACTGTGCTGTCCTGTTTCATAATAAAGGAAATATTTTATTTTATTTTTTGTGGATAATTTGTCCATGAAACTCTCAAGGTAGTGTATTTGACTATTGTCAATGCATCTAGCTAGATTCTTGCCAAACAAGGTTGGCAGGAATGTGGAGATCAGGTCACATACGTTATGATCATATTGAGTGGATTCTGGGGCCGAATGGCTGATTCCTGCTGCTAGTTTGTTTATTCATGCACTAGTGGCACAGTTCCCAATCCTCGTATGTGGAATATTGCTGATATGAAACAACGGGTCACAGTTCTTCAAAAAATAATTAACTGAATGTGTTTTTTTAGAACATCTAATGTGATAAAATGCTTACTAATTCTCACCTTTTTAATTACCTTTTTTCATAAACTGCAAAAGATGTTTCAATGTCATTTTCAAAGTCTTGTCATTACTTCAACTTTCACTAAGATCCAAGTTTATTACAACGCAATGCAGCTTATGTAATTATTATTTAAAAGGGCAGAATTTCAGTCTATGCAGTTTAGTTCAATTTAGTTTCGGGATACAGTGTGGGAACAGGTCCTTCGACCCTTTGAGTCTAGGCCAAACAGCAATCACCCGTACACTAGTTCTACCCAGCAGATGAGGAACAATTTACAGAAGCCAACTAACCTACAAACCTGCACGTCTTTGGAATGTGGGAGGAAACCGGAGCACCTGGAGAAAGCACAGGTTGTTACAGTGAGAATGTACAAACTCTGTACAGACAGCACCCATAATCAGAATTGAACCATTCTGTAAGGCAGCAACTCTACCGCTGCGCCACTGCGCCGCCCTTGTTATTAATATAAAAATTGGCAATATCTAATGTAAGGCAGAGACACTCAGTCAATTACAAATCACCAGTCATCACTGGACGATTTGCACCACTCTATAATTAACTCAGCAAGGAAGAGATCTGCTTGTATCCTGCTTCTTAATTACATGGAATGACTGTGGTTGTCAACTAATTGCTCATTAAGCCCACTGTAAAAAGTTAATTCTAATAATTAAGAACTTGGGCATCTATGTAGAAGTTTGACAATTGTTGATAACTTTCCTGGCTCAAAAAATAACCAACTCAATATGAAGTTTAATTTATCAGATAATGAATTGTTTTAGAAGATTTTTAAATAGTTTTAAATAGTTGAGTTTTTCATATCCTTAATTTTTGGACGTATTTTATTTTTTCAATTTTAATTTATGTTATTACATTTTTCTAATTCTGTTTGCACACTCTAATTGCCCTCGGTTCATTGCCCTTGCTTCATATTTTATCTGCCTTTGACTGCTCCCTTTAACCCATTGACCAGATGGCCTAATCTTAGAGTTGCTGCCTTACAGCGCTTGCAGCACCAGAGACCGGGGTTCGAACCTGACTACAGGTGCTGTCTGTATGGAGTTTGTAAGTTCTCCCCGTGACCTGCTTGGATTTTCTCCGAGTTCTTCGGTTTCCTCCCACACTCCAAAGATGTACAGGTTTGTAGGTTAATTGGCTTGGTATAATTGTAAGTTGTGCCTAGTGTGTGTAGGATAGCGTTAATGTGCGGGGATCGCTGGTCAGTGCAGACTCGGTGGGCCGAAGGGCCTGTTTCTGCGCTGTATTCTAAACTAAGCAATATTGGTATCACCTCTGGTCTCTAACCAATATGCCACCTGTCCATGTTCTCCAGATAAGCTGCCAGCCTGCTGAGTTACTCCAGTACTTTGTATAATTTTTTTTTGGTTTCACCTTTTAAGGGAAATTCCCTTGGTCCTATCCATCCCTCCTCAAGACATTCTGCAAATCAAAAATAATATTTTGTCCCTTTTTTTTCAATTTTGACCAGATGAATTTGACTTGAAATATGAGCACTGTTTCTGATCCTGCAGATACTGCTTATCCTGCTGAATGCTTCCAACATTTTTATTCCCCAGATTGGGGTTCCAACAGCAGATGAGAGGAATAGATCAGGTAAATACACAGAGTATTTGCCCAGAGTATGGAAATCAATAACCAGAAGACATATGTTTAAGGTGAGGAGAGAAAGATTTAATAGGAACCTGAGGGGTAATTTTTTAACAAATGGTGGTGGGTGCATGGAATGAGCCACCGGAGGAGCTAGTTGATGCAAGGATTATCACAAAGTTTAAGAAGCATTTAGATAGGTACATGGATAAAATAGGTTTAGAGGGATATGGACCAAACACAGGCAGATAGGACTAGTGTAGATGGGGCATCTTGGTTGGCATGGGAAAGTTGGACTAAAGGGCCTGTTCCTGCACTGTGCAACTCTGACTCTCTGAGCTGAGATTGTGTTTGAAGCATTTTTTATGATTTGAGAACAAAGGTGACAGTTTTAATCTTCAAGGTATTTATGTGCAAGACATTTTTAATTTTCAGGACTAGATGCCAGATAAGCTATGAAGCATATCAGAGACAGTGAACATGGTTAAGAAAAGTAGTGCAGAGAATGGGCAGGAGTGTTTTTTGCAGTGATGTTAAATCTGACATTATATTTTCGGATATTGTTTACAACAGGCTGAGAAATACAAAGAGGCATAAGGGGTAGAACACTGAGGGAATCCTGATATGGTCATTGGAAGAGAAGCCACTACAGTTGATTTTCTGTCTGTAATTCATGAAATAAGAATCAAACCAATCAAGGACATGAGACATACATCCCAAAGCAAAATGTGCCTGTTACCAATAATACTTGCCAATCCATCCCTCAAAGACCAAACAACCTAATCCTGTATTTTCTGCAGTTAAACAAGCTTTGTATGTCTTCTTCCAATGGTAGTTGCAAGCTTGAAAATGAGATTGCTGAATGTTTTCAGCAATTTCTATTTTTGTTTCAAGATTTCCACCATCTGCATTTTGTTTTCGCTTCAATGAGAAGGGTACTTCCAGACCTGATTCAACAAATCAGTATTTGCTGAACAAGGTAGAGGTTGTATGTACATCCATGCTGTTCTAGGATCATTCTTACACTGGTTAATAACATCAATATCTGCCAATCAGCAATATAAATATCCAGACATTAGTATTTCTAAAACGTTGTCAGAAATTGCACAGCAAAGAAACCAAAATTCTCAAGTTCATTACTGAGTCTTTCCACAGTACAGGTTCAATTAAGGTGTTTTGATGAGTCATAATACACAAAAAATATGTGAATAATAGTCTTGAGCAAATTTATTTTTATATCCAAGGTTTGTCTGCAGAATCTTTCCTTTTGACTATACCAAGCCGATTAACCTACAATCCTGCACGTCTGTGGAGTGTGGGAGGAAACCGAAGATCTCTGAGGAAACCCATGCGGTCATAGGGAGAATGTACAAACTCCATACAGACAGCACCCGTGGTCGGGATCAAACCGGGTCTCTGGCACTGTAAGGCAGCAACATTACCGCTGCACCACTGTGCCGTCCTGAACCGGAATTTTTTTCTGTATGCCTCATATTAAATAGCATTAAGGCTTACCTGAAGAATAATGCATAATTTGTCATTTGTAGCAATTTTTACATTCAATTATTCCAGCCTGAATAATGATGTTTCCTTATGTTTCCTTTTGGCTCTGGATTATTTGCAGATTTTTATAAATGACTAAAGTTCATTTATGATTATTTACACCCAGCTCTATAAAGCTAGCGTAGCTATTAAGGAATAAATGCTTACCTTTCTCGAGGGCAATGAATGCTTCCTTTCATATTCAGCAGAGAATTAATTGCAAGCAATATTGATGTAATAAATGGTTTTTTTTTAATCTGTTGTCGGTGGTGAAAATTATTTCAAATCAAGTATATGGATGACTGACAGAAAAGCAATTATGAAATTCAGGTCAGCACAGTGTCTACTGTTCACCTCTTAACATTTCCCTCATTGAGCAGAACTGTTTATATTACTTAAGCCATGCTAGAAATATTTGGATGCAAAATCTAATTTTCGTACATCACCATTTATTTGCATCCACAATAGAAATATTAGCACACTCTACATTAATTTTGTACGGTCTTCAAATCTTGTCTGGGTTGGCCAGTGTTTTTCATGCATTAAACTCTTTCTTTTTGTTGATTATGTTATCTATGAGCGCTTTGTTTACAGACCTGTTATGCTGCTGCAAGTTTTTTTTAAAGTTCTTTTTTGGTACATTTGACAATCGAACCACCTTGACTTCAATAGAAATGTCTGGCTGATTTCAATACACAATAGACAATAGGTGCAGGAGTATGCCATTTGGCCCTTTGAGCCAGCACCGTCATTCACTGTGATCATGGCTGATCATCCACAATCAGTACCCCATTCCAGTCTTCTCCCCATATGCCTTGACTCTGCTATCTTTAAGAGCTCTATCTAGCTCTCTCTTGAAAGCATCCAGAGAATCAGTCTCCACTGCCTTCTGAGGCAGAGAATTCCACAGATTCACAACTCTTTGGGTGAAAAAGTTTTTCCTCATCTCCGTTCTAAATGGCCTACCCCTTATTCTTAAACTGCGACCCCTGGTTCTGCACTCCCCCAACACTCGGAACATGTTTCCTGCCTCTAGCATGTCCAATCCCTTAATAATCTTATATGTTTCCATAAGATCCCCTCTCATATACAAGCCCAGTCGCTCCATTCTTTCAACATATGACAGTCCAGCCATCCCGGGAATTAACTTTGTGAACCTATGCTGCACTCCCTCAATAGCAAGAATGTCCTTCCTCAAATTTCGAGACCAAAACTGCACACAATACTCCAGGTATGGTCTCACTATGGGGCCCTGCACAACTGCAGAAGGACCTCTTTGCTCCTATACTCAACTTCTCTTGTTATGAAGGCCAACATGCCATTAGCTTTCTGCACAGCCATTCTGTACCTGCATGCTTACTTTCAGTGACTGATGTACATGGACATTTGATGTTTCACCAGACTGGAGACAAGGTAATGCAAATTTTAAGAAATAGCAGTTTTTTTTTTTAAATTGGCACCTTTCCAATGTTCAATGGAACTAGAGCTATTCACTGCCAACGAGTAATTCTTTAGATAGACACAAAAAGCTGCATGCCATCCAAGTTGCTTACAGCAGGGTCCTACACACAATCAGGTGATGACTAACCAGTAAATCTATTTTGGATGTATGAGCTGAAACTGAGCCAGGACAGCAGGAGAGCACAATAATTACCTTCAAATAAGTATCATGAAACTGTTTACATCCACCCAAACAGAACCTTGGATGAGCATCAGACTGGCAGGGATAATTTACTACTCATGTAAAAATGTATTGAATTATCCGAACAGTCCTGGAACGCAGTCTATAAAACTTTTTGGCGTGTTAGCAAGGAGGTCAGATGCTGGCTAAGGCACAGTGTTGGCAGTCTTGCTTCTATGCAGCGTACATCCTATGTGACTTGGAATACTACATTATTTCAAAGTACTGTCTGGCTAATGGATTGATATAAAATCTCCACGGAGGCAAACAGAAGAGATCTGTCCTGGGCGTTGCTTATCCATAAATCAACATCACCTAAAACAAATTACCTAGCTGAGCTGGTCCTTACCCTCAACAACTTCTCCTTTGATTCCTCCCAATTCCTCCAAATCCAAAGCATTGCTATGGGCACCTGCATTGGCCCCAGCTGTGCCTGCCTCTTTGAAGGGTACGTTAAACAATCCCTGTTCCAGGCGTACAATGGTCCTATCCCCGAACTCTATCTCTGATACATTGATGACTGCATTGGTGTTATCTTCTGCACCCATGCAGAAATCATGGACTTCATCAACTTCACCACCAATTTTCATCCTGCACTCAAATTTACTTGGACCATCTCCGACACCTCCATCCCCTTTCTTGATCTCTATCTCCGTCACACAAATAGGCTATTGACTGATGTCTATTACAAACTCACTGACTTCCACAACTATCTCGACTACACTTCTTCCCACCTTGTTTACTGCAAAGACTCCATTTACGCCGCATCTGCACCCACGATGAGGTGTTCTATTCTAGAACAACCGAGATGTCCTCATTCTTTAGGGAATTCTCCTCTCCCATCATTCGTGTCTCCTCCGCACCCCACAGCTCTGCCCTTGCTCCCCCTCCCCCTAGTCACAACAGAGACAGTCCCTCTAGTCCTTACCTTCCACCCTATCCGCCGTCACATACAACACATAAACTCCAAAATTTCCGCCGCTTCCAAAACTAGTCACATCTTCCCATCTCCACCCCTTTCTGACTTTCGCAGAGACCGTTCCATCCGCAACTCCCTGGTTAACTCATACCTTCCCACCCAAACCACCCCCTCCCCAGGTACCTTCCCCTGCAACCGCAGAAGATGCAACACCTGTCGCTATACCTCCTCCCTCGACTCTGTCCAGGGTCCTCAACAGTCCTTTCGGGTTAGGCAGAGGTTCACTTGCACCTCCTCCAACCTCATCTACTGTATCTGACTCTTATACATCGGCGAGACCAAACATAGACTGGCCAATCGTTTCGCGAAACACCTTCGCTCAGCCCACTTGAACCAACCTGATGTCCTGGTTGCTGGACACTTTCATTCTCCTTCCCATTCCCACACAGACCTATCTGTCCTCGTTCTCCTCCATTGTCAGAGTGAGGCTAAACGCAAATTGGAGGAACAGCATCTCATATTACGCTTGGCAGTTTACAGCCCAGTGGTATGAATATTGATTTCTCTCACTTCAGGTAGCCCCGAAACCTATAACACACATGGCTACTACTATCGTTTCTAAAGTTATTTTACAATGGTCCCTCTGCATGATTTCTGAGGGTAAAATTGAAGTTTAAATAAATTTGGTCATTGTTATTGCTTTGTGTGCATCTCTTTATCCATCACAGTGTGTGAATCTGCACTTTCAATGGTTTAAAACATAAAACTATTTTTATATAAAACCACTCAGCATATGCTCAATTTGGCACATGCTGTTCAGCTCCATCTCTGTCCAGATTGTTTCATACCAGATTAAAAGCTGGAACTCATTTGGCTTAGGGGATGCCAACAATAACTAAAATTGTTACAAAGTGCAGCTGGTTCCTTCTGAGAGTTCTATGGCCGCATGTTGTATCATCACAATATCTTTGAACTGGCGAGTTAAGCGACATTAGTTAGATCTAGATGGACTGAATCTGTTCAAGAGATGAAGTACTTCTCCATTATCTTTGATTGGAAATTTTACAGTTAAAGTATATGGTGATGAAAAAGTACAATGGATTAAGTATAACAGGCGGCTAAATTCCTCTGGTTACCGTGTCTAATAAATCTGTATGAACATTGAAGATGGATCTTTACACACTGGTGCTGTGTGTACAGAGTTTGTACGTTTTCCCCATGACCTCCATGGGATTGCTCCGGGATCTCTGGTTTTCTCCCACACTCAAAAGATATAATTGTAAATTATTCCTCATGTGTGTAGGATAGCGTTAGTGTGCAGGGAATGGATTGCTGGTCGGCGCGGACTTGGTGGACCAAAGGGCCTGTTTCAGCACTGTACTTCTACACTAAACTAAACTCTATTTAGGCGAACGATATGAAGACTGTTCAGGTTTCCATGTGTGATAAACTTGTAAAGGTGTAGTGTCACCTGATGGTCAGACCACTTACTTTCGAACCCTCGTCAGTGGTTATGAGGACTGTCGCGTGACATCATGGGTTAAGGGGAGAGTCCTGCTACATCAGCAAATCTTACCTTTAGATCACAAGTCAACAGGTAGCTGAGCTTGAGTCAACACCCTCGCTCAGCAGCAGCAGCAGCATTTACTCAATATGTTAGAAAGTCCCAACGCACATGTACAGTCGCTTGCAAAAGTTTTCATACCCCTTGAAATTTTCCACATTTTGCCACGTTACAACCACAAACGTAAATGTGTTTTATTGGGATTTTATGTGATAGACCAACACAAAGTGTGCATAATTGTGAAGTGGCAGGAAAATGATACATGGTTTTCAAATGTTATTACAAATAAAAAACTGAAGAGTGAATGCGTGCAAAAGTATTCAACCCCCCTGAGTCAATACTTTGTAGAACCACCTTTCGCTGCAATTACAGCTGCAAGTCTTTTGGGGTATGTCTCTACCAGCTTTGCACATCTAGAGACTGAATTTTTTTCCCATTCTTCTTTGCAAAATAGCTCAAGCTCAGTCAGATTGGATGGAGAGGGTCTGTGAACAGCAAATTTCAAGTCTTGCCAGAGATTCTCAATTGGATTTAGGTCTGGACTGACTGGGCCATTCTAGCACATGAATATGCTTTGATCTAAATCATTCCATTATAGCTCTGGCTGTATGTTTAGGGTCGTTGTCCTGCTGGAAGGTGAACCTCCACCCCAGTCTCAAGTCTTTTGCAGACTCTAACAGGTTTTCTTCCAAGACTGCTCTGTATTTGGTTCCATCTTCCCATCAACTCTGACCAGCTTCCCTGTCCCTGCTGAAGAAAAGCATCCCCACAGTATTATGCCACCACCACCATGTTTCACAGTGGGGATGGTGTGTTCAGGGTGATGTGCAGTGTTAGTTTTCCACCACACATAGCGTTTTGCATTTAGGCCAAAAACTTCAATGTTGGTCTCATCAGACCAGAGCAGCTTCCTCCACATGTTTGCTGTGTCACCCATATGGCAAACTGCAAACGGGACTTCTTATGGCTTTGTTTCAACAATGCCTTTCTTCTTGCCACTCTTCCATAAAGGCCCGATTTGTGGATTGCATGACTAATAGTTGTCCTGTCGACAGATTCTCCCACCTGAGCTGTGGATCTCTGCAGCTCCTTCAGAGTTACCATGGGCCTCTTGGCTGCTTCTCTGATCAATGCTCTCCTTGCCCGGCCTGTCAGTTTAGGTGGACGGCCATGTCTTGGTAGGTTTGCAGTTGTGCCATACTCTTTCCATTTTCGGATGATGGATTGAACAGTGCTCCGTGAGATGTTCAAAGCTTGTGATATTTTTTTATAACCTAACCCTGCTTTAAACTTCTCCACAACTTTATCCCTGACCTGTCTGGTGTGTTTCTTGGGCTTCATGATGCTGTTTGTTCACTAATGTTCTCTAACAAATCTCTGAGGCCTTCACAGAACAGTTGTATTTATACTGAGATTAGATTACACACAAGTGGACTCTATTTACTAATTAGGTGACTTCTGAAGGCAATTGGTTGCACTGGATTATATATAGGGGTATCAGAGTAAAGGGGGCTGAATATTTTTGCACGCCACACTTTTCAGTTTTTTATTTGTAAAAAAGATTGAAAACCATGTATCATTTTCCTTCCACTTCACAATTATGCGCCACTGTGTTGGTGGTCTATCACATAAAATCCCAATAAAATACATTTATGTTTGTGGTTGTAACATGACAAAATTTGGAAAAGTTCAAGGGGTATGAATACTTTTGCAAGCCACTGTATGTCAAACTTATCTCACCGAATGTAGTAACCTTATGACCAAGAAGTTTGGACTTGCTACATTGGTGACCCGCGATGATCCAAATTGGGATTTTGGATTTCTCCTGAGGCACGCAGCCGACCACCAGACCTGAGAGGCCTACAGTGTTAACTTGATGTCTGCAACAGGCCTGCCCTGCTGAACAACGCTGCCACCAACCCTACCATAATGTATGCCGCCGACGACCACCTCAACGCGCTCCTGTGACTGGTCTCGGTGTTCTCAGACCACTCGGGTCGATGGGCACGAACTGGGCCTTGTTTGACAGCTGACAATCTCTCCCGCATGACCCGCCAGGAGCCGACCACCGGAGCTGAGCGGCCACGGCTGCCGATGCTCCCCCACCAGCTGCTGCAGGAGCTCCAAGTATATCAGCCTCCAGAAGCAGAGCCGGTCTCTGATGACACTGGCAACGGTGGGTGGAGTTTCTACCTGCAGAGGTGGGGTGAGGCCCATCGATGCCGGCCGCCCTGCACGGATCCGGGAATCGCCTCGGTTGGCCGCCAGTAAAGGCCTCCTCAGTCGGCTGCCTAAATTGCCTACTGCGGCCACATGGCTGCCGTGGTCAACTGCCAAAATGGCCACCACGGCCAGCCAGAAGTGATGCTCGACCTGCTCTGTCCGCCGGCAACTGCGCTATTTTCCGGCCAGATGGTTTCTCTGCAGTCTGGCCGCCGTCCACTGCGCCACTTCAGGTCCGATGGTGTCACTGCAACCTCCAGTTTTCCAGCTTCTCATCAGACATTGGACAATTTGAACTTTTAGTTTCCTACCAGTTTGGACTTGTCTGCTCACTGTAGGTTTTTTTTCTCTTTTCACTTTTTACACTGTAATGACCTCACCGGGTTTAGCTATTAGTTTATTATTATTTCTTTGTTGTGTTTTATTTGGTTTGCATTGTTGCCGATGTCTCCCAGCCATTGCTGGGTACCATATTTCTCTGGACACAATCCCCTGCTGGTCGATGAGATGCGACTGTGTCTCGTCAATCCTGCGGCTTTTGCATTGGTCTCCTTGCTCCCCTCGGCATACGGCCAGAGCGTCGACTGCGCCTGCGGGCCCCACCGTCCCAATACACGGGGTGCCCCCGATCCACAGCAGGAGCTGCCTTCGACCATGCTTGCACACCTTCTGGTAGAGCCAAGTTTTCCTTTATGCAGTTCTGGGGAGGGGTCCTGTGGCATCACCTGATGGTCAGACTTCTTACTGTTGAACCCTCATCAGTGGTTACGAGGACTGTCGCGTGACGTCATGGGTTAAGAGGAGTGTCCTGCTACACCAGCAGATCTTACCTTGAGATCATGAGTCAACAGGTAGTTGAGCTCGAGTCAACACCCTTGCTCAGCAGCAGCAGCAGCAGCAATGACTCAATTGTTAGAGAGTCCCAATGCACATGTATGTCAAACTTATCTAATCGAATAAAGTAACCTAATGACCATGAAGTTTGGATTCGCTACAAAGGTATTGAAAGGTTTTATTATTTTTGACTTATGAACCTTGGTGTGGGGGTGAATTTACTTTTAGAACATGGTTGATGAGTGCCTTGGCTGCCATCATAAGTTTATAAACTATAGGAGCAGAATTAGTCCATTTGGCCCATCAAGTCTACTTCGCCATTCAATCGTGGCTGATCTAGCTTTCCCTCTCAACCCCATTCTCCTGTCTTCTCCCCATAACCCCTGACACCCTTAAGGGCCTGTCCCACCAGCATGTGACTCCATGCGGCAAGTGCGACCAAATCGGCAGCAGGGGCCGCGCGGAGGTCGGGTGAGTGGCGCAAAGTTAGAGCGAAGTTGAAGCGAAGTCCATGGTAAGTTCGCAAGGACAGAGAGGGACACACAGAGAGGGACACGGAGGCACACAGAGAGGGTCACGGAGGCATACAGCGAGAGAGTCACAGAGGCACATATAGAGAGGGTCACGGAGGCACACATATAGAGGGCCACGGAGGCACAGAGAGAGGGTCACAGAGGCAAACAGAGAGGGTCATGGAGACACATATAGAGAGGTTCACGGAGGCACACAGAGAGGGACACGGAGGCACGACGTGAGGCGGTGCGTAATGCGTCGAGGCGGCTGCAGGCCGACAGGCCATTGCCACACGGAATTTTTGAACACGGTCAGTTTTTCAGAGCCCCGCGCGATGTCAGGACCAGCTCCGCACAACTCTATACGGCTCCAGCAATCGAAGTGGGACCGGCCCCGCGAGGCCGGACTGCTCAAGCGACCATGTTAGGTCGCTCTCACCACATGGAGTTGCATGCTGGTGGGACAGGCCCTTTACTAATCAATTATCCTTGTGCTACAAACTGAGGATGTGTGTGATTAAAGCAGTGCAGGCAAGTTACTGAATACTCAGGGCAGCATTATTTTCTCTAATTAGTGCGCTAATGTGATGAGAGAACTGAGCCACTCGGAGGTTGAAACCAGTTGATGTTAAAATCATTATTCATCAAGAGAAGCAGCCACTCGCTGGGAGAACCCTCTCAGTAGAAACTTCCAAACTCAAAGTATATACATTTTTAATAATCAAATCAATGATAACAGCCGGTGGGTGACACATTACAATTTCAATAGCGACAATGATATTGTTTATTTTGACTCTGACAAAAGTTCTTATTGAACTACATATTTAAAATGTGAGCACGCTGTGGCTGCCATGATTCCTTTTGAATGTTTAAACATCTTTGCTGGGGGCCAGAATTAGTGTTTTGAAGGCTGACTCTCTTGAGTACACAAATATCCCAATTATCGATAGGCAGAGGACAGATCGTATAAACATGCTCGATGTACCGTGACAAAATAAAACTGGTCTGGAAGATTCCTTCATCTCTATCACAGTGGTGTGGAATAACTTTGTAATGAAGCTGTCAGGTTTGACGTCGGCCAATTCACATACCTTTACCTTGCGCTAACTTACTTTATCTTCTTTTTTTTTTTGTTTGTTTGTTTATTTTTGTTGGAAGTAAGTACAGTAGTCTGGTACTTAAGTACCTAATACGTAAATACATATTCTCATTCTTGTACTACTTCATACTTTTAGTTCAATAATAAAAGAACAGTGAGAAAAAAGAAATAAAGAGTGTTGGAATAGATAGACAAGCGAGTAGAAACAGAAAACAAAAAAAAAAATAAAGGACAGAGGTGAGAAGTTAAAATATTGAAAGAGAAGGAAAAGGTAAAAAGAAAAGAAAGATTAGGAGAGATCTACCTATCTCATATTTTTGCCCATCCGTCACCCAGTTCTAAACATTTAATTTCTAAGGTTATGTTATGTTGCACCATATGCTTGTATAAAGTTGATAAACGGAGACCAAATCTTTAAGAATTGGTCTACTTTGCCTAGTAAGAGGAATCTCATTTCTTCAAGATGTAGCGTTTCAGACATGTTTGAGATCCACATTTTGAATGTTGGCGTAGGTGCGTTTTTCCAAAATTTAAGTATGTTTTTTCGCTGTTATTAGACCATAATTAAGAAAAGCTTCTTGGAATATAGTTAGTTTACTTCCCTTTTCCATTGATCCAAAGATAATCAATTCAGTATTGGGGTTCAATTTTCTGTTAAATAGTTTTGTAAAAATTCCAAAAATTTCATTCCAAAATGTATACAGTTTTGTACAAGAGACAAAGGAATGTGCTATAGTGGCATTTTGAGTTAGACATTTGTCGCAGATGGGGGAAACATTTGAAAATATTTTATTCAGTCTTGTTTTTGAATAATATAATCTATGTAAAATTTTAAATTGAATTAGGTTATGTCTTACATTCATTGAACATTTGTTTACATATAATAAATTTTTATCCCATCTATCGTTCGGAATTTTTATCAATAACTCTTGTTCCCAGTCTCTTCTAATTGCTTCTGTCGTTGGTGTTTCTATATTTAGAATTATATTATATAAGTAAGATATTAAATTGCTTGATTCTGCCTTTCTATTCATTCCTTCCTCCAGTAGATCTGGGGTTAAAGTTTGATATCCTTGTATATACTTTTTCAAATAATCTTTAATTTGAAGGTATTTGAAATATTGATTACTTTTCAAATTATATTTTAGTTGTAATCGTTGGAATGATAAAAGTTTTCCCATTTCATACATATCTCCCATCATTTTAATTCCTATTCTTTCCCAATGGGTAAACGTTTTATCAATAATGGATGGTTTGAATGAGGGATTATTAACTTACTTTATCTTCTACTAAATGTTGTAACCTTTATGTTTTATCTGTGCACTGTGGACGGCTTGAGTGTAATCATGTATAGTCTTCTCTTAAATGGGATAGCAGACAAAAGCTTTTCACTGTACCTCATAACACGTGAAAATAATAAACTAAACTATACCCTATCATCTTATGTTCAGCTAATGTATACAAGAATATGTCGTGGTCACGTCACCAGATAGCACTGTTTGTTTATAGAACTGTCTGTCCTTTTAACTTCATACTGATTAGTGCTTGCTATGTACATTAGAACAGTTTTCTGATGGTTGGTTCTTGTTTGAATCAGTACTTGCTATATTCACCTAATTGTGTAACTCCTGAATAATCCCTTACAAGTAAAAGGTATAAAATTCACTCGGAACAATGCTACATAATGGCAAAATCAATGTAGCCATAAACCTGATATACCTGACCTAAAAACCACCACTTTAACTGCAGCCAAGTATATAGAGTATGACTCTGCTATGAACACTTGGCTGAGTTCAGTGATACTGGCATATCTGCTGCTTAGCAGCCTTTTGTCAGCTTGCAGGAGGAGCACGGGGGCATGCATTGCACCATTATATTTCTCGGTGTGGGAAGGAACTGCGAATGCTGGTTTAAACCAAAGATAGACACAAAATACTGGAGTAACAGAGCAGGTCACGCAGCATCTCGGGAGAAAAGGAATAGGTGTCGTTTGTCTGAAGAAGGGTCTCGACTCAAAACGTCCCCTATTCCTTTTCTCCAGAGCTGCTGCATGATCCTCCAGCTTTTTGTGTTTTATTTTTCTCTTGTTGTCTGCACAGAATTCTTATGAGTTACAAATTATCATTCTACCGTCTTTGGAGGTGTCACAAGTAACTGCAGGACAAGGTGAAATGTGCGGTGGAACATCTACTTGTTTCTACCCTTGCAAATTGACTCTCTACTAATATGAAATTTGACAATACACAGACCTGTCCCAATCCTGTGGGTCCTTTCAATTAAAGTATGTAGTAACTCCCCTCTCTCATATCCTCCCCTCTCCCATCGAGCAAAAAGTATTGATGTGTGAACACCTCCAGATTCAGAGACAGTTTCTTTTCAGCTGTTATCAGGCAACTGAACCATCCTAACAACGAGAGAGCAGTCCTGAGCTACTCTCTACCTCATTGAAGACCATCAGACCATCTCTGATCAGACTTTATTGGACTTTATCTTGTACTAAATATTATTCACATTATTCCCTTTATCAGGTAGATCCATACACTGCGGATGGCTAGTTTGTAATCAGGTATTATCTTTCCGCTGACTGGTTTGCACACAACAAAAGCTTTTCACTGTACCTCGGTACACATGACAATAAACTAAACTCTACTCCAGAATGCCAGACCTAAAGGTCTTTCTTCACCTTGTCCCTTGTCTTTACAATCCCTGTGTTTGTGGAGGGCTGCAACATACTCAATGTCACTGCCGGCTCTGAAAGCTAAAGTCACACTATCCAAAAATCAAAGGTTTTTTGGTCTGAAATGTAGCGATGAGCAACAAAAGCTCACAGGTACTGCATATTAACATCTGCCTGGAATGGTCTGGAGACTAAGTTTCTGAAAGTGAGTTGACCTTGAGAGCAGTGCAGTCACCAGTGTGAGCTTGATGTGAGAAAAGGCTTTGAAAGGGTGTCCTGTGTGTAACTTATTCCTGCAGGAGGTGTTGTTAAGAGGGTGGCTCCATACGTAAGAAAACACACCAGATATCTTTCTCCTTTTATTTCATTTCTCTTGTAATAAAATTGATCCTCATCTCGACTTGTAGGATTTCTTTCAACATTTCTGTTTTTTTTATGTTGAGAGGAAACCAAACGATGTGATGTCTGGGATCCCAATATGGCTTGATTTTCATGAGATGTTATCAAGAGAGTTGTGCAAAGGTCTACTCAGATTTGGAAGAGAAATGTATCTGGTCCTATGAAACACTTTGAAAATTTAATTGCTAGTATAAACTAGTTATTCTATGAGTGGACAGTGACAGTTTTTATTTGGATCAATGTGTTTAAAAAATGTCATCAGATGTAAACTTTGAATGTTGGACTTTCAACATAGTATTTACATCATCTGTGTAAGCTGACTCCAGGAAACAAAGAACTATGGTACCAAAGGAATTCACACTGATGCCACAGTATGTCATTAACAATTCGCATTAACCTGCCAGGGTCAAACTTCACATTGCATATAGTGACATTAATTAAAAAAAACTTTCATCTGCATAATAGTAGAAAAAATGGTGTTGTACATACTTCCATTTTGTGAGAAAAGCCATTTTCAATATAATAATCAAACTTTAACATTAACTTTAATGGTAAAGTTCTCAAGGCGATGTTTTGTTTAAAAACGTATGTTTTGAACTTTTGTGCTATAACACTTTTTTATGGCAGCTTTTGCTTACTTTAATATGTAAATTAATTTGAGCAGAAATTTGTAGGAAAGAAAATATTCCTCCAGATGGTGGAACTAGTGTTAGAATCGGGTGAATATGAACAAGCAAAAGATTTAAATTTAACGATTTTCAATGTAGACATTGAATAATAACTTTACAAGTTGTCTCACAAGGATATGATGTTGCTTTTAATAATGTTAATGTCTCCCCCAATAAACTAACAAAGACTAAGATACCTATAGCTGCTGATAAGATTAAGCAAGATTTAAACTCATAGTGCTTTCGATTTCTTCACTCTCAAGGCAAGATCAATATGTGAACAATCAATATAGTACACAAAACCATTTTGTATTTGTGAACCAGCCAACCAATGGAACCTGATTGCTAGTTTCAAAAAGAAACAGCAGATTTTTTTTGGATTTGTGCAGGTCTGCAAAGAACCGTTACCATGGCAACACTTGTGCACCTTTGAGAAAATAGATAATGGGTACTTTGGATTTTGCAATTGAAAAACTACAATAAGATGGTATGTGCAGGAAACTATCACTTGGAGACCAAAGTTGACAGAATGTGTTAATTTTATTTTCTTGAGTTCGGTGTCTGTAACTTGTTTACAGGGAAACGTAACTCCAACTGCTGAAGCCACTGTTTATCTGGGTAAGGTGTGTGACCACCCTCTGTCCAGAAAGAGTAGTCAGTCGGCCATTTAGTGGCAATTTGCACTGTTCTTTTTTGTTGAGTGTAAGGAGATTCTGGTCTCAGCTGTTCCCGAGCAAGGATTGGAAACATCAGAATGTCAGACCGTTCATGGTTTGCTGACCAGAGGAGCTTTAAGGCCACAGACTCCAATGAGGTGCAAGGATACCATCAACATTGCGTATGCTACTACAGCTTGGTTGGAGGCTTAGGAGTGGAGGGGAAGGAGACAGCCTCACAGTTTGAGTAACACAGTTCAGTCCAGAGCTTTAAAACCTAATAATTCTCGCAAAGAGAATCATGAGCGTTTGGAAATTATAACAATTTTCCTTCTTAACCACAATATAACCATGGTTACTGTGAGGTCTGAAGAAGGGTTCCGACCTGAAACGTCGCCTATTTCTTTTCTCCAGAGATGCTGTCTGATCCAGTTATTACATTATTTTGCATTTCTCGAATTGTCGGGACTGGCTGGATCAGGATGCTATGTTTACTGATAGCCAACAAACTAACTGCCACATTGATGATGATGTACATGTTGGTGAATTGCCAGCCAATATTGCTGAATAATAGAACACAAGAAAGAGGAGCAGGAGGTGACCTTGCGATGTCTTCCAATAACCTCACGGTTAATCTGACGCTTTCTTGACGCTTCCTCGCAATCTGCTTCCATCTTTGGCTAATAATCTTTTTAGACCGACTTTAAATATATTCAATGATTCTTTTCCACGTCTCTCTAGGGTAGAGAATTAGCCTGCGATGCAAAACCCTCAGAGCATAAACTCCTTCACATTCTCCCTCTGTGGGAGGTCCTGTATTCTGAAACTCTGTCTCTTACTTATAGATTCCCCCACAAGGGGAAAAACACTTGCAGCTCTCACCAAGGCATCGTGGAGATGGAATGTAGAAGGCAAGGTTTATAAGTGGGCATGGAGTCTTCACACTGAACATATTTACGTCAAACAGTTGAGTTTACCAATATTTTCTGCTTGTAACTCTGTAGCCCTGATGATAAAATCCATTTATCAGCAGGGCTAGTATCATCAGGGCTAGTATTATCAGGGCTTGTAACTGTAGAGCCCTGATGATAAAATACATTGCACAGATGGTGGCTCTGTGATATTTGTGTACTAGCATATAACCTTTCCAATCTTGGATAAATGTATTTCATTAGGGGTAGATGTTCGTACATATTTTTTTAAATCGACTTCCTAGTAGCTTGGATTGGAAATGCTTAGATATTATGATGGGGATTTCCACAGGGATAATTTCTTCAAAGACATATTCAAATATATACTTCAAACTTATACTTATAAAATATATACTTACAAAATTCTTAAAGGGTTGGACAGGCTAGATGCAGGAAGATTGTTCCCGATGTTGGGGAGGTCCAGAACAAGGGGTCACAGTTTAAGGATAAGGGGGAATTCGTTTAGGACCGAGATGAGGCAAACATTTTTCACACAGAGAGTGGTGAGTCTCTGGAATTCTCTGCCACAGAAGGTAGTTGAGGCCAGTTCATTGGCTATATTTAAGAGGGAGTTACATGTGGCCCTTGTGGCTAAAGGGATCAGGGGGTATGGAGAGAAGGCAGGTACAGGATACTGAGTTGAATGATCAGCCATGATCGTATTGAATGGCAGTTCAGGCTCGAAGGGCCGAATGGCCTACTCCTGCACCTATTTTCTATGTTTCTATGTTTTTAAAAGGTAATGGTTTATTTATAAGGCAGTGTACTTAACCTATGCACATGCTGAGTCGTCAAGTTTCCTCCGGCCAGTAGTACTCTTGTCATTGTTACCAGTAAGGCATAACACACGCTTCCCCTGTCCATGCAAAAGTGTATTTCATTGCGCCCCACTTGGCATTTTTCCCTGTACAGATTTAACACTTTTAAACATTTCTTAACAAGGTACACAATTTCCATGTGATTGGTAACTGGCTTTATCTATTAAGTAAACAAAATCGAGACCCATTTGCGGTCCTCCCAATGTCCTTGCAGATTTTCGTACTGAATAAGCTGGTTTTAACTTGAACTTGAAGGAGACTTTATTTCCTTCCTGTGCCTCTATGGGTTTAGCATCTTCCTGCCGTCTGCTCTGGATCCAAATGAGGACTCATTTATCATTGAATCATTCACCATCCACAGTTGGTTCAACTTTAGCAGAGATCACTTGAACTGTGTGAGCGTTTCAGACTTTGTTACCAATTCAACAAATGTCACTTGGCCCACCTCCATTTCAGTTCATTTCTCCCATGTTTACGAGCTGGGGGCGCGGACCATGATTCAGGATCGAACCCCCATCTCTGGCGCTGTAAGGCAACAAATCTACTGCTGCACCAGTGTGCCACTCCCTGTTTGTGTTGTCATAATGCTTGTTGCTTTAATATTTGTTGCCTCCTTGAGATTATGATTGGTATCATTGATTTATGGACCATATTGATGGTAATTACATTAGATTATAACGTTTGGGATCTGCTAGTAAACACTAATGATATTTCCTGATTTTGGATACCATTGAAAGTGTTCTCTTCTGAATATATGTTTGTTGGTGCTCCCTCGCTCCTTCTGATAGTGAGAGAAGTGAAAGCTGCAACTCCTTAAATGAAAATATCATACATCAACTCAAGATGAATAAGGAGAGCTTCACTTCCTAAGCTTTTCTGGCATTCATCTTATGTGCTTTGTTGCTCATTAACGCGGATCTCTTTCTTGCCTCTTTTCAACAAATGATGAAAGTATAATGATGAACAACATCAACCACTCACTTCGTGAAACTCGCATGGAGTAATAACAGGATCACAAACTTCAAATTTTATGACATGCATGCAAAATAAATATATTGACAAAGATGGTCCTTGAGAAGCACCAATGATTTACTTCCACTCCATCTTGTGTGGGCTCTGAGGTGACTGAAATGGCCATTGTAGGAAACACAGATCTAATAATTAATGAGCAAACAGGTCCCTAATGACATGGCCAAGTGGATAGTTTGTGCAAAGATAAATTCCTTCTGCTATTAGGTTGGCTCCTGTGCTTTCTAAAGCATGGACTTGTGGCTCTCAATACTATCCTAAATGCTACTACTCCACCTGGCCCAGGGACTCCATGAGTTTGTGAGAATATTTGACTTTTTTTCCTCAAGGAGGCTTCAAGCACATTCCTGACATTTTTCTTGTATCTGCCTGTTACTCACTTCCTGTGATGGAGCACAAGACATGGACCCTGCTTCGGGGATGAGGTGTTGAAATGTAACTTGTCCAATGGAGCTGAATATAAGAAAGACCTCTGTGCTAATAATTTTGGCCTGAGAAAGGACTTTGACATCGATTCGCATATCGTTCCATGACCTCCCAAATTTGCCACCAGAACTGCACGAGAAATAACTTGCAGTTTGATGCTTTTTGATACTTTTTAAGGGAAAAAGATTGATGTCCATTAAATGCCAGACTCTTTTACATGTACAAAATACATGCATATGTGGATGTGTATAAAATACACCTACCTTCCTCAGTTACCCTAACCCTAACCCTTCCCTCTTTATGATCCTTCCTATTCAACCCCTACATCTTTGCCCCTTCCTACAACTCCTCAGCCACCACTTCCTAATCGGTACACTTTCTCAGATCGCTCTCTGACACCAGTCCCCATTCCCATTCTCCTTTTGATGCCCTTTTTCTTCCTCTCCTTATCCTTCTCAGTCCCTGGCCTGTGTTTCTCCCTTTCCCTCTCCTCACTCTCCATCCCCATCCTTAAACTTTCTCTTTCTTGCAGGACTATTAATATGCTGATGTATCAATTCCAAGAAAACCACTCATGATTTTGCATACTAGATAAAGATGTCAAGCCTTTTCTATTCACGTGATGATTGTATGAATGCAAATGGGATGTGTAGTGTCCATAATACCAAATCGTAATCAAATCTAATGCACAATAAAATAAAATTAATTGCATTTTTCCACAGCAGGTTTGAAATTATAAATGACCTGAAGGGACTTAATATGAGTACAGAGTTTGAAGACTATATATTCGTGTTCACTTACATATCAATTCAGTTTCTAAGAGTTCTTCAAGTAATAATATGAAAAAAATTACACTTTCAAATGTAATTTGTGTTAAATGAACCATTCATTTTCTTGAGTGAGCAGCAGAACCCTTCATTAGAATTTTGATTAAACTGAAAGATGACTTTTATTGCAATCAAGTTATTGCCTCAGCTTACATCTGTACTGGTACTGACAATTGTCTATAATCAATTTGGGGCTTCTGCATCTTGGTACAGCTGAGATATTTTCAATGCTTCTGAAGGCTAATGTTTCTTGATGTGTTCACATTAAGGAGACCTTCTGACTGAACTCCATTAGTTGCATTGGAAGAAGTCATTGGCATGCATAGTAAAGAGAACCAATTCTTTCCAAATTAATGGGTGGTGCAGCAGTAGTTGCTGCCTTACAGCACCAGAGACAGGGCCGGCTTTAGGAGGTGCGTGGCCCAATTGGGAAATTTTTTCATAGAAATATAAATAAATAATTATAAATGTCACATGTGTAATATGACAGTCAGTCGGCTTTAAAAAAAATATTTAAACCGGGCATGCGCAGATTGTTCTCTCCGTAAACATAAAAATAAAAATAAATAAAGTAACAATTCAATTTTCCCACGGCTTCCAAGTCTCCTTCTTTCTGAATTACTGAATGAGTGGGGGGTGGAGGGTGACAGCAGGTGGAAAGATGGTGGGAAAAACGGGAGCACACCGGGACAACATGAATCAGTTGTCATCTTATTGAATGACAATACTAGTTCAACTTATCAAGGGACCAATTCGGGGGATAGTTCCTTTCTCAGCATGTGGGGAGTCTAGCCAGGGGTAAAGTTACGGGGAGGGCAGGAGCGTTGAGAAGGAGGGGGTCGGGGTTCATGCCAGTAAACCACTCACTCACCGCTGTAGCGCCACTCCGGGAGCAGAGCCACCGACTGCCATCTCAGCGCCTCCTGCCGGCCCGCTCACCTCTGGCATTGCTCTCCGTTTGAACAGTGAGGGGACCAGCTCAAGAGCGAACAGGGGAACAATTGAGGTTACTCGCACTGACATATGGAGTAAGCTCCACCGCCCGCTGTCATCTTATCCATCGCCCGCTGACCCGCTCTTGAGCTGGATAATCCCCGGTCGACCCCCTCCTTCTCCACGCTCCTGCCCTCCCCACATCTTTACCCCTGGACAAACTACCCACACGCTCTGAAAGTAACTCCCCCCCCCCCCCAGCAGCACTGTCCTTTTACAGCCGCTTCACACTTTAGAGCCGCAAGGTAATATCTTGCCCAAACTCAGTTGTATCTCGCTATCTCAATAAATATCACAAAATATGCCATTGTTTCAGCCACATTATGACGAAATATAGAATGTAGGTTATTTGTTAACAGTCACCCCATCCCAGAAACAACAGTACTTAAAGAAGAACATTTGTTTTACTAATTTACAAGCATGTACCATACAGATTCCGTTGATCCATATACAGCAAAATGTTGTGATAATGCTAAAAAAGGTATTATTGTCTAAGAAATTTGGAGTTGAATGACAATCCATCGCTGTACTCATTTAGGCAAGTCCTAAGCTATAGATACTTTTCCCCCACCCCCAATCCCCCTCGCCTGATCTTCATTGAACCCAATCTTCATTTGACCTATCTTTTACTCAGCTGCTGTAACATTTCCTTCCTATCAAAATCTCTGTGTAGCATCTCTGTCCCTATCTTCCAATTCCCACTTTCAAATAAATACAACTTTCGACTTAAATATTTTGCAGCAGGATCGCTATATAAATGCAAATATATGGTATTTTATCCTAGCATCCCTCCCCCCCCCCCCCCCCCTTACCACCACACAAGAAGCATAACTTGAAGCGATTTCATTTGGAGAAGTTTGATACGAACCAGGAATGAAAATTAATAACTATGAATCGATTAACAGCGAGTTGCGAAGTTAGATTGAAACACCTGTCAGAGGGCTAAGAAACAATCCTGAGTTGACGGCGTATTGTTTTAAGTGAGCATTTTGCAGAGACCTCACCTTATATTCTGGTAAAATATTCTTTCCGTGGGAATCTCCTATTTCACTTTGAAATTATATTAATTTATAACCTTTTTTTTAATATCAGTAACCACCTTAATGTTCGTGCATTTAGTACCGGGTATGCTTGAAACAATTTCTTGTAAGGTACTGTATCTTTAAAAAAAACTACATCAACCAGGTGTGAAAATTACACTGAATCGAACGATGATTGAAAATGCATGGGAATCGACTAATTGCGATCCTGCTGTGAAATTTTTAAGTCGAAAGTTGTATTTTATTTCAAAGTGGGAATTGGAAGATAGGGACAGAGATGCTACACAGAGATTTTAACCTCTTGGGT
This sequence comes from Okamejei kenojei, assembly GCA_035221665.1. Taxonomy (NCBI): domain Eukaryota; kingdom Metazoa; phylum Chordata; class Chondrichthyes; order Rajiformes; family Rajidae; genus Okamejei; species Okamejei kenojei. The sequence continues at coordinate 22,991,614 of CM069139.1, forward strand.
GAAGTCGCACAGTGGGGCAGGGCTTGAGGCAGCATCTATGGAGCGAAGAAAATAGTCAGGTCTGAAGAAGGGTTTGGATCCGAAACGTTGCAAATTTCCTTTGCTCCATAGATGCTGCCTCACCCGCTAAGTTTCTCCAGCATTTTTGTCTACCGCAAAACGTCAATGATTCCGGGAATGCTGAGAGAACTAGAGAGAGACGAGATGGGGAATGGGAGAGAGAGAGCGCGAGAGAGAGAGAGGGAGGGTGAGAGAGAAGGACAGAGAGACACAACGTGGGTTGGTTGGTAAATTGAATTACTAACCTGCTGCAGACCAAGAATCTCACCAAGAAGAAGTCCTCAGTCATGATGGTGAGTTTTAAGAAATTCTCAATGTGTCATCAATGCATCGATCTACATTCCTCAGTAAATGTAATTATGCTTTAAAGAAGTGTTAATGACGCCGCGTGAATTGTTTTCAAAGGAACGCAGCATCATTAATACTTCTTCAAAAACACAATTACATTTACTGAGGAATGTGGATCGATGCATTGATGACACATTGTATAACTACTTGTTAACTACTGTCTGTTAACAAGTACTACAGTAGTAGTTAACACATTGTTTGTGTCTGATGGCTGTGCAGTGCTTGTTATCCATGTAAGTTTTGTAAAATAATGCCTATGCCGAATGTTTTTTTAAATCTTTATTTAACAAAGCGAATTTGTATTTCCATATGAAATACGGAAAACTAACGCGAGGCCCCCCTTGGGCGCGGGCCCAATTTGGAAAAATCGGTTGAACACGATTCCAGGTTAAACTGCATAAGATTCATATCCCTCCATTTCCTGCATGTCCATGTGCTTATCAAAAAGCTTCTTAAATGCCACTGTCGTATCTGCCTCCACTACCAGTCCTGTCAGCATATTCCAGGCACCCACCACCCTCTTGGGTTTAAAAAAATAAACTTACCCTGCAGGTCTCCCAAGCATCTTTCCATTCAACACAGAAACGTAATGGGCCAAGCTGCTGTTTGTTAGGGTCAGCAGCTGAGTGCATGTATTAGGCTGGCTGTGGGCAGTTGTGGCTGGCACATGTGTTCTGAGATGCTGCCTTAACCGCTTAGTAAAGTAAGTAAGTAAGTAATTTTTATTTATAGCACTTTTAAATCAAATCAAGTTGAAGCCAAAGTGCTTTACAGAGAAGAAATTAGATTACCATACATCCATATAAAATTAAAAAAAGAGAAAAAAGACACAACACACTATAGTTTAATATGAACGTCCCCCCACAGCAGAATCAACATTTTCCATTGTGAGAGAAGGCACCAAAAAGTCCAGTCCTCCTCCACTTAGTTCACCCAAGGTCGGGGCCTATTTGAGGCCTCCGCAATCGCCGCAATGGCAGCCCGATGTTATAGGCCCTCCCGCCGGATGATGGAGTTCCGGCATCGGGAGAACACACTTCAGTGGCATTGGATTAACTGGAATGGCTGCTTCCTCCCCGGAAACTCTCTGCAATCTCTCTTCATAACTCTCAGACAACACCCACATAATGTCCCAGGATATCTCCTCTGCATCCTCGCCAGGGATCATACCTTTCCTATTGTGTGGTGAGCAAACAGCAGACCATAGTATGGAGATCATATGGTGATGAGGATGTATAACTCTGCAATATAATACAGAGAGTCGGAGTGAGTGGATGGACAAATGGAATTTAATATGGGGAAGTGTTTCATCATGCACTTGGGTAAGTGGAATCTGGTGCGTTTCGATTCTGTCACTGAAATGGAATCCTGACCAGGGAGGTTCAGAGAGACTTTGTGTGAGGGGAACATGTAGTTTTGGAACAAGTTCACAAGTTATAGTAGATTAGGCCATTCGGGCAATCAAGTCTACTCTGCCATTCAATCATGGCAGATCTCTGCCTCCTAATCCCATTTTTGTGCGTTCCCATCACCCTTGACACTCGTTCTAATCAATAATTTGTCTATCTCTGCCTTAAAAATATCCGACTTAGCCTCCACAGTCCTCCATGGCAATTAGTTCCACAGATGAACTACCCCCTGACTAAAGAAGTTCCTCCTCACCTTTCTAAAAGAGTGCCCTTTAATTCTGAGGCTCTGACGTCTGGTCGAGACTCTCCCACCAATCCTTTCCACATCCATTCTACCTATGCCTTTCATTATTCTGCATGTTTCAATGAGGTCCCCCCTCAACCTTCTAAACTCCAGCGAGCAGAGGCCCATTGCTGTCAAATGCTCATCATATGCTAACCCACATTCCTGGAATACTTCTTGTCAACCTCCTCTGGACCCTCTCCAGAGCCAGCACATCCTTTCACAGATATGGGGCCCAAATTTGCTCACAGTAACCCAAATGTGGCCTGACTGTCAGGGTCCCTGGACAGAGTCGAGGAAGGAGCTATCGGGACAGGTGTTGCATTTCCTGTGGTTGCAGGGGAAGGTATCCGGGGAGGCGGTTTGGGTGGGAACTCGTCTGTAACTCATTTCGTCTGCCCCCCAACTAACAATGGCCTGTTTCCTTTACTTTTTTGCATATCTTTCATTCATTTGTTCTATATCATTGCCTATATCTCTAGTTTTCCTTTCCCCTGACTCAGTCTGAAGAAGGACCTGAAACATCACCTATTCCTTTTCTCCTGAGATGCTGTCTAACCCGCTAAGTTACTCCAGTTATCTGTGTCTATTATTCTGGTAAACCTTCTCTGCACCTTCTCTAAAGCATCCACATTTTCCCTGTATTGGCACAAACAGAACTGCACCCAATTCTCCAAATTTGCAGTCACAGAGGATTTAGTGAACTAATAAGGGTGACGTTTTATTGATTGCGAGCTGTCTTTCAGATATCCATCTCCGGCGTGTGCTGACTGGATTCAGCTTGTCATGTTTTATTCCTCTTTCTGTTTCAGATCACTGACATTTCCTGAGTCTCCACTTCTGGTTTAGTGATGAGTGATCTCTTGCAACTGTCCGCTCTGGGTCGCCCTTTCCAGTTGGCAATGCTGTACGACTGCCGATCAGACAGTCTGATACCAGGTACTGCAATGTCATTACATGAATCAGAGGTAGTCAATGCAGAGCCAAGGGTTCAGGTGACCAATCTCACATTGGTGACTACAACTCTGTTACAGTGCAGTTTTGCAATGGGATAAGCATGGTGTGGGAATTAAGTGAAACAGTAAGGCTGATTTTTATATTGTTGCGACTTGTTGTTTTGGGAAGTCAAACCAGGGCAGAATCTACACAGTGATTAGGAGAATCCTTTGGTGTGTTGAAGAGTGGAGGTCTAGCAGCACATAGTTCCCTGAAACTGGCATCAAGGTGGTCAAGACGGTTTTTGGTCCATTCATTTTCATCAACCAAGGTATTGAGTATAGGAGTTGGGATGTTGTTGCAGTTGTACAATACGTTGGTGAGGGCACATTTGGAGTATAGTGTTCACCTTTGGTCACCCTGCTACAGGAAGGATGTCAATAAGCTGGAAAGAGTGCAGAGAAAATTTACGACATTCTTGCCAGGACCTGAAGGCCTGAGCTATGGAGAGAGGTTGGGCAGGCTATGAGTCTGAGGGGTAATCTTATAGACGAGTATAAAATCATCAGAAGAGATAGGATGAATGCATAGATGCAAAGTAGGAGAATTAAGAACCAGAGGTTAACGTGTAAGCAGGTAAGATTTAATAGGAACTTGAGGGGCATCTTTTTCATTCAAAGGGTGGTGGGTGCATGGAACGAGCAGCCAGAAGAGGTAGCTACAACAGCATTTAAAAAAATACTTTGGCAGGTACATGAATTGCACATAGATAGTGTGTTTTGTGCCTCAACACTGGGACTAGCTTGGGAGGGGTACGTTGGTCAGGCCAAGTTAGGCTGAGGGGACAACTTCTGGCTGTATGACTCTATGAACCATTATATAGGCAACACCTGGCATAAAGCGGGGAGCAGCTACTTACAGGTTAGTGGACATCTGGTAAATGGGAGTCATTCAGGGCAAAGTGTTCCCATAAAGCAGAAAGGTAACAACACTAATTCCACTGGACCTAGGACATCAAGGTGTAATGAAGTTTGGATATAGGACATCGTACGATAGGAATTGTAATTGTAATTAATTTATTAGCCAAGTATGTAAAATCATGCAAGGATCACACCTCATCTTCCTGCGCTCCAAGAAATAAAGTCCCAGCCTGCCCAACCTCTCCCTATAGCTCCGGCCCTCAAGTCCTGGTGACCAGGTCCTTGTTGAGGTTGATGTTGAGTAGCTGTGTAACAGGACTCTGCGATCTCCGTGCTGTTTCCAGGGATGTTAACTAAGACTAAATTTCAAGTGTACTGCAGAGACCCAAGTTCGATCCTGACTAGGGGTGCTGGCTATATGGCGTGTGTATGGCGTTCTCCCCATGACCTACATGGCTTTTCTCCGGGTTGCACCGGTTTCCTCACACACTCAAATGACGTACGGATAGTGTTTATGTACAGGGATCGCTGATCTGCGCGTGTTAATTCTGGCCAAATTGGAGCTGCCAGGACATTAAAATTGAGTAAAGGCTTCTGTGCTGCTCGGCCATTTTGGTCAATTTAAATGTGCCTTTTGCAGACCTGGGACAAGCTGCTGAATGGTGCCAGTTTGTCTGTGGCCTTGATAAGAGCCACAGGGAAAGAATGGGACATCTGCAGATTCTTACAATTAGGTATAAATTGCATGGAACTGATTGGGTGAATACAAACCAGACATACACATTGTAAATAATGTTGCAAAGCTTTACTTTGCTCGATGTTGATTGGGTTAAGTGTTGAGCCTGTCTGGGTTTCTTGAATATCTAGACACATGTTGCTATGTTTGCTTCCTTCCAGAAGCTCCTTTCGAATATAATGTGTTAGTTACTGTATTATTGGGTTAGGGAACTGTCTATCATGTACTGTGTTAATCAATATTTGTTATTGGATTGTATAGAGACCACCCCCATGTGGTTCAGCCCCTCAAGATTCAGGGACCTATAAAAGGTACCTCCCACGAGGTCTGATGGCGATCTTCTGGAAGAATGCTTAGGACTGCGTGACCTTTTGGAGTGTCTCTGCTTGCACGATGCTAAAAGGGCTTGGCCAAGCAGATACAAGGATCAAACCCGTGGTGGTTAGGTATAATAGTGGGGAACTGTTATTGTGTTTTCCAAAATAAAGTTTAGTTGCGCATGCTTGACTGAGTATTTTATTGACTGAAACTAGACTGGAGGGGAGCTTAGAATGCGCTATATCTCTGAACTAAACCATAAAATTATTGTTTTCTTAGATTGCGGGCTTTCCCAAACTCTTCCATTCTCACCCCCATTTTAAACTGACCCTAGGTCCCTTGTGACTTTTACAGAATAATGAGAAATTGAAGTGACAGGACATGAAAAATTGGGCGAGAATCAACATCTTCTAAAATTATCAGACCATCAGCTGGAAGAAAGTTCCTGACCCAAAATGTCACCTATCCATGTTCTCCAGAAATGCTGCCTGACCTGATGACTTAGTCCAGCACTTTGTGTCCTTTTGTGTAAACCAGCATCTGCTGTTCCTTGTTTCTATATCTTATAAAAAATAATGAAGGCATGGATAAGGTAGACAGTCAGATGCTGCTGAGAGTGGTAGTGAATGCAAATACATTAGTGGCCTTTATATAGGCATATGGATATACAGGAAATGGAGGGATATGGAATATGTGCAGGTAGATAAGAATTTATCCTGGCATCATGTTTGGCGAAGACATTGTGGGCCAAAGAGACTGTTTCTGTGCTGTCCTGACTAGTGTCCATTGTTATTTCTGGGTTATGTTTCATTTTCTGCTACCCAAACTGAAACACTTCTCTCCATCCAGATTTCTATTTTACCATTCCTCTTCTCTCCTTATCTGACACCCTTGTATCCCCCTTTTCATCTTTAGCTTTGTCACTTACTCCAACTATCTGATGATCCACCCCCACCTCAACTGTATCCATTTATCACTTGCCAAGCTTTGTTTGACCCCCACCTCCCTTTTCAAGCTCCTCCCCACTTACTCCTAACAGTCTGAAGGAGGGTCACAACCTGAAATGAAGACTGTCCATTCCGTCCACTGATACTGTTCATATGTTCTTAAAGGAGCAGAACTAGGCCATTCAGCCCATCAAGTCTATATTGTTATTAAATCGTGACAGATCTGTCGTTCCCTCTCAACCCCATTCTCCTGCCTTCTCCTCATAACCCCTAACACCCTTACTAATCAAGAATCTATCTATCTCTGCCTAAAAATATCCATTAACTTGGCCTCCACATCCATTTGTGGCAATTCCACAGATTCACCACCCTCTGACTAGAGAAATTCCTGCTCATCTCCTTTCCAAAGGTACAACTGTCCAGCACTTGTGTTTTGCTCCAGATTCCAGCAACTGCAGTTTCTTCTGTCTCGGTTGTTGACTTTTTCCATTTTCCAACAAAATACTGGACCTCGGCAAAAGCAAGCAACAAAACGCGCCCTCAATTCACAGCAACACAAACTCTCTTCTATTTGTCAGACACAATTCCCTGTTCATGCTTCTAATATGCAAAAAATAAATTTGCAGTCACAACATCCGAGCAATGAACTGACAGTTGTTTCTTTGCGACTGAGCCATCTTAAATTTCCACCTTTCCTCGCTCGGCTTTACAGAGTGACATGACAGCAGGGCTCCGGAGAGCGTAGTGCTAGTGACAAATTGGACACGCCAGCTTCTTCCATTCGGCATGTCTTCATCAGCATGCTGTCTGTCTGCTCCGCACCAGCGCCATCCCAAGCAGCAGGAACACTCAGTATCTAACTGCCGATTAGGGCTGTCTCAGTCACATTATGTTGCACCAGGCCTCTCGCTTCCTTTGCTGGTCAGGGATGGGAAATGCAATGCGGGGAACTGCAGCAAAAAGGAGAAGAGATTTTAAGGTCAATCAACTGCCCGATGCTCTCTCCGACACGAGGAGCTGGCGGTGGTGTGTAGGGAGGAACTGCAGATGCTGGATCACACTGAAGATAAACACAACATGCTGGAGTAACTCAGCAGGTCAGGCAGCATCTATGGAGAAAAGAAATAGAGAAAGGTTTGGGCCGGAAGCCTAAATACTCTGTGCAAAATACTCTATACAAAACTGTAAATAGTTCATTAAGAGACTTTGGCTCGAGACCCTTCTTCAGATTGAACACCAAACAAAAACACCAGCTGGTGATGGTGTTTGAACATTGGTAACTCACGGCCAGAATGCAGCCGCTTCAGGCCAGATTCTGTTGCCAACAATGAAGGAGTGGCTCTTCTTATTCTTGGAGTTATATCTTAGTTTGCCCTGCAAATTGCCATTTTGTATATGGATATGGCATGGATGCAGGCCATTCGGACCCACCGAGTCCACACCAATAAGCGATCAGCAATACACTAGTCCTGTCCTACACACTAGGGACTATTTACAGAAGCCAATTAACCTAGAAGCCTGCAGGTCTTTGGAATGTGGAAAGAAGTCAGAGCATCCAGAAAAAACCCATGCAGTCACAGGGCGAATGTACAAACTCTGTACAGACAGCACCTGTAGTCAGGATCGAACCCGAGCCTCTGGCGCTGTAAGGCAGCAGGTCTGCTGCTGTGCCACTGTGGAAATCTAAAAGATCCTGAGTATAAACAGCAGACCTGTGCTCCATGAAGCCTCTGCCATACTCTGCCATAGCACAATGAGTCTGCAACACTAGCCGCTGAACGCCGTCTCCTGGAGCAGCTGTTGATGTAACTCAGCGGGACAGGTAGCATCTCTGCACAACAAGGAATGGGTGACGTTTAGGATCGTGACCCTGAAACATAGAAATTAGGTGCAGGAGTAGGCCATTCAGCCCTTCGAGCCTGCACCGGATCATGGCTGATCATCCAACTCAGTATCCCGTACCTGCCTTCTCTCCATACCCTCTGATCCCCTTAGCCACAAGGGCCACATCCAACTCACTCTTAAATATAGCCAATGAACTGGCCTCAACTATCCAGAGACTCACCACTCTCAAAATCTCGGTCTTAAAGGATTTCCCCTTATCCTTAAGCTGTGACCCCTTCCTGGTCTTCCCCAACATCGGGAACAAATCTAGCCTGTCCAACTTAAGAATTTTGTAAGGGAGTATAAACGAGTCTATCCAGGACAGTCCTGACATCCCAGGAATCAGTCTGGTGAACCTTCTCTGCACTCCCTCTATGGCAATAATGTCCTTCCTCAGGTACGCAATACTCCAGGTGTGGTCTCACCAAAACCCTGTACAACTGAAGTAGAACCTCCTGCTCCTGTACTCAAAATCCTTTTGCTATGAAAGCTAACATACCATTCGCTTTTTTCACTGCCTGCTGCACCTGCATGCCTACTTTTAATGACTGGTGTACCATGACACCCAGGTCTCGCTGCATCTCCCCTTTTCCTAATCGGCCACCATTTAGAAGGGTCTCAACCTGAAATGTCACCCCCTTCCTTCTATGCAGAGATGCTGCCTGTCCCAATGAGTTACTCCAGCATTTTCAGTCTATCATCGGCATAAACCAGCATCTGCAGTTACTTCCTACACATTTCCCACTCTATTGCATATATAACACTAACTGGGGATACATGTCTAGGTGAATGTGTTTTCGGCAGATGTACACAGCAACATCTTATGGACAACACAGGAAGAAAAGAAACATAGAGAGTGAGAAATTGTTCCCCTTATCATCAATGTTCAACTGTACTGCTGCTATGAGTAAATGGACAGTTGTAGAGCATGCATTGTTATTCCGCAGCAGTAGTGAGTTTCAGAGATGCTGAATGAATGCTGCAATTCTAATTTCAATATTATTTCGCAATGCTTCAGTCTCCTGTGAAATAAGGATAAAGTGTCATCATTAGAAAGTACCGTTAAAATGACCTAATGTTATTCACAATGCAGACTGATTTAATTACACCGTTAAATATCTAAGCAAAAGATAAATGCACAGGAAACATATGGTGCTGACATTCCTGGTAATTCCCAGGAACTATTTAAATTGCTACTTTAAATACAGGTATTAAATTTAATTCACGGCATCTCCAAATCACTGTCTGTCCCCTCTGTAATGTTATTGTCATCAAACTACCAGTGATTGATACATTTTGAAGTCATCAGTACACATCTTCATCCCACGTGGGACAGAGCCCTTCTAATGACCATGCTGAAATGCAAGCCACCATTTTGAACCGCAGCATTCCTTGCTGTGAAGCTATGGCCACAATGCTGTTCAGGAAGTGCCGTGTAAATGAGTGTAAGTGTACCATGTGGTAGAGTATCCAGTGTCTGTTCTTCCTTGTGCAGGAAGGAACTTCAGATGCTGATTTAAACTGAAGATAGACACAAAAAGCTGAAGTAACTCAGCAGGACAGGCAGCATCACTTGAGAGAAGGAATGTGTGACGTTTTGGGTCAAGATCCTTCTTCGTTCTTGTTTTTTTGGGGGGGTTGAGGGTTTCATCAGCAACATCACCATTCAATATGCATTGTTAATTGCCCCTGAACAGAGATCTATTTCCTACAATACTATTGAACTTTAGTCAGAGGGTGGATTTCATTGCCACAGATGGCTGTGATGACCAAATGGATGGATGTAGGCAGAGATAGATAGATTCTTGATTAGTATGAGTGTCAGAGGTGATGGGGAGAAGGCAGGTGAATGCGGCTAGGAAGAAGCGATAGATCAGCCATAATTGAATGAGGGAGTAGACTTGATGGGCTGAATGGCCTAAATTCTGCTCCTATCGCTTATGAAGTTATTAAATTAAATAAGTATAGGCCAGATCAGGTAAGGATGGGATAGTTTTTTGTGTTTTTTTGTGTCAAAATTCCAAGTTATTGATCTGAGTTGAATCCAGAGTTGCCCTGATGAGTTTCAAAATTGGGTCTCTGGATTATAATCCAAGCCCAATGATTTAACTGCTGCACTACTATAATCACCTCAGGAAAATTGGATTAGTTGATTCTAAAGCTTTCTCTCCCCCAAATAAATAATGAATGTTGGAAAACCTCAATAGTCAGGCAGGCAGCATCTGTGGAAAGAGAAAAATAGTTGATGTCTCCGGTCAAAGACTCTTTGTTGGAATTTGAGTTCTATTTCCTGTTTTAATTTGGGTTTCCAGAATCTGTAGTTTTAGTTTATTTTCCTTTTTCCCATCCATTTATGTTGGTTGCTCTTGGAAAGCATTTTGACCGCAAAAAGCTGGAGTAACTCAGCGGGACAGGCATCATCTCTGGAGAGAAGGAATGGGTGACGTTTTGGGTCGAGACCTTTCTTCAGACTAGTCCGGGGAAAGGGAAACAAGAGATATAGACAATGATGTAGATAGATAAGGAGCAATGAATGAGCTGGGAGAATCAGAGAGGGGGAGCAGCGAGAGAGGATGTTGCAGAACTCTCATCGGAATACCTTGAGAGATTTTGCAGTGGAGCAGGCTAAATATGTAGGAAAGAACTTCTAATAATATCTAAAACTTCTAATATCTGGATTTTCTTTATTTGTTTAATTAGAAAAGTAAACCCCCCAATATTAAGGACTGTCAAGTGAGCATCTGCACATGATAGGTCCTGCTTACTCCCTCACAGCTATCAAAAAAAAATTAAATGCAGAAGACCCATCAGAATTCTAATTGTTGACTTGGCCATTCAAACCCCAGGCTTGCAATTTGCCTATGCATTTGTACACAAATAAACTAATTTAGATTTAAACTGAAAGGCTATTGATATCGTGTTGGAGGGAACTGCAAATGCTGGTTTAAACCGAAGATAGACACAAAAAGCTGGAGTAACTCAATGAGATGGGCAGCATCTCTGGCGAGAAGAAATGGGTGACGTTTCAGGTCGTGACACTTCTTCAGACTAAAGCTATTAATGTGTAAGAAGGAACTGCTGAAGCTGGTGAAAACCGCAGTTTCCACATATTATGTTGCGTTTATCTTTATTTGGCCCAAAGTTTTCCTGCTTGTTTCCATATGTTCTTCTGGGAGAGCAGGGCTATCAATCGACAGTTCCATGATAGGTGGCTGAGTGCGGTAAACAGTGTTCACTTCACTTCCCCCGAGGTGCCACAGCCTGGCGGCACTAGATGCTGCAGCCTGTGAAGTGGCCAAGGGATGACAAAGCTCCTGGCAGCTGTGGTAGGTACATTTAAGTGAAAGGAGGTGGTGGGATTTTAATTCTCTTCACAACTGTTGGCCAACATGACTGACCTACTTTCTCATTGAGTTTATTCATGTTTCAGAGCTGCTAAATGTAATAGAGGAGAAAGATTGCTTCTCAGATGTGTCAAGATGCTCAGCTGTACACGTGTTGGACCAGAATTTTTTTTTTTCCAAAACTACTTCATGGCATTACAGTATTTTAAAATGTAGAAGTTGAAATTAAATAACATTTCCCATTGCTTTCTACATGGCTTTTTTATATTTGAATGACAATACTTCAAGAATAATGTCAACCTACACCACTTGAATGGCAGTAGCATAATATCACACAGAATTTTAATTTGCTGCCTTTAATCAGTAATACTTTAGTTATATGTAGGAAAGAAATGCAGATGCTGGTTTACACTGAAGATAGACACAGATTGCTGGGGTAACTGGATGATGTTTCAGTTCAAGACCCTTCTTCAGGTCGACCCGAAACGTCACCCATTCGTTCTGTCCAGAGATGCTGCCTGTCCTCTGAGGTACTCCAGCATTTTTTGGTCTATCGTCAATACTTCAGTTATGATCAGCACTTACATTGCTTGTGCAGTGGTTCACCACGAAAATGATGATAACAACTACAAACAAAACAAATAGCAAAAGCCCATTCATTTTTGTTGGTCTTCACACAAAAGAGAGGAGCTGGCTGAGTTTAAATGCAGCTAAACAATCATAGCTACTAATTGATGTGAAAGGTTGAAACTCAAGAAAGTGGCTGAGGGACTATCATTGCTATTCCCTAATCAATAAGATCAGAGATGTTCTTTTGTGTTCTGCATCATAAATTATCCATGACATCAGTGTAAATAGTGTTCAAAAAAATGTGTTTCTATTGTGCCTTTCACACCCTCAAGAGTACTTCACAGTCATTGAATTTGTTTTGAAGTGTAGGCATTATGTTTTATTTACAAGTAATTGCAGTAATTCACTGTTTATTCTATTATGCTTAAAATCTGGTAACTTTAATATTGTGAGTGATCTTGTTTTGAGATGATGAGGCAGCAACATTCCTCACAAGATTTGGATGCCATGTCGATTTTATTTCTAACTGGGCTTGGAAATAGGGAATATTCAGACATGGTATGTTAAGTAGACATTACTTGTCAGTTGGGAAAAGAGCAAGGGTAAACATAACTCCACAGTTGAAGAGCCACTAAAGCAGCCATAAGAAGTAATTAAAAACACGCACACCTCCGTATCCTGCCTAAGTTACTAACACGAAGATAGACACATAAAGCTGGAGTAACTCAGTGGGACAGGCAGCATCTCTGAAGAGAAGGAATGGGTGACATTTCGGGTCGAGACCCTTCTTCAGACCTAACACTGACACATCCAGTCACCAAGTTTCAGGTGTGATTGACTGGGTCATGAAAGGGGAGTGGGCGATGCACTGCTAATCAAGAGCATTTCATCAGTATGAAGAGAAGATACCCTTTAAAGAATAACCAACAAGATAAAGTGGGTAAACTAGGAAATAAGAAAGGGGGCCGAACACTTTGGTGAGCTTTATACTTCCCCAAGTGAATTAGAATACAGATATGTAGACATATTGGAATGGTTGTCATTGTGTGGGATGTTAACTTAGTTTAAGGAACTTAGAAGAAACATAGTTTATATTATTCAGAAACTTCACACTTGCATGTAAACTTTATATAAAATATTATTTTCCATGTTACACCACAAGAAATAGTGTCAAGAATAAACTCTAGGTATTTAGTAATAAAGATGAGCCAAGATAAACAAATGCATGTGTGAGTATTCCTGGTAATGTCTACGTTTCCTTTGTTTAAGAAGGTACTGCAGATGCTGGAAAATCGAAGGAAGACAAAAAGGCTGGGAAAACTCAGCGGGTGAAGCAGCATCTATGGAGCGAAGGAAATAGGCAAACATAGAAACATAGAAAATAGGTGCAGGAGTAGGCCATTCGGCCCTTCGAGCCTGCACCGCCATTCAATATCATCATGGCTGATCATCCAACTCAGTATCACTTACCTGCCTTCTCTCCATACCCCCTGATCCTTTTAGCCACAAGGGCCACATCTAACTCCCTCTTAAATATAGCCAAAGAACTGGCCTCAAATACCTTTAGAAGTTAGAATTAGTAAATTGCATCCTAGAGGGATATTTTAATGCGGTATGTAGAGAGTCCAACTATTGAAGAGGCTAGATATAACTGTGCCTTAATTGGTACATGTGACAATAAATGTGAATGTGAATCTGAATCTGAAGATATATATTAGGGATAGGATATCTAAGTGGTGGAAATGTCTGTGGAGGAACCTTTTGGGCAAGTGACCAGAATTCAGTAAGTTTTATGGCAGTCATGGAAAAGGATACAGTCGGTCCTTACATTGAGGGAAGATTGATTTGTAAGGCAGGAGCTTGGGAGCAATTGGTTGAGGGAACAGCAACATCCGACAGTGGGATTTATTTATGAACGTTGTTGAAGATTAGTTGTGGGGGAGACTTTCAAGATGCAAAAATTAAAGCATGAAGCAAAAATTGCAAGAAGCAAGAATGGTAGGATTGGGAACAGAGGCACAAGGAACTGCAGATTTTGGAAAACAAACTACTGGAGGAACTCAGAGGGTCAAGTAGCATCTGTGGAGGCAAAGGGATTGTTGACATGCCTGAATCAGTATCAAGGTTAAGGAAATGTAGAAACAAGGGATGGTTTACAAAAGAAGACACAAAGGCCTTTTCTGGAATGAAGAAGGTCCCCAACCCAACATATCACCGATCCATGTTCTCCAGAGATGGTGCCTGAGCTGTTGAGTTACCCCAGCACTTGGTGCCTTCTTAAGATTGGTTAACCTTGATTTTTTTTTAATGGAAAATGAAGCTTTGATCAAATAAATTATGGAAACGTGAAGTTTTTAGGGAATATTCAGCAGTTATAGAATTATGTGAATAGGAGATATTTATTAGAATAACAACTAATCTTCCTTTAAGGCTATCGAAAGCAATCATCATGGGTGGGGCTTTCTAATCAATAGCTTTGTGGACAATAGATGAATGCTTGTGTTAATTTGCCCTCATTGAAACCTTAATGATGAAGTCAGTGAAGACATTGAATTGTGTAGGAAAGAACTGCAGATGCTGGTTTACACCAATGGTAGACACAAAAAGCCGGAGTAATTCAGCGGGACAGGTAGCATCTCTGGAGAGAAGGAATTGGTGACATTTCGGATTGAGACCCTTCATCTGATTGAGAGTCAGGGGAAAGGGAAACGGGAGATATGGATGGTGATATAGAGCGATATAGAACAAATGAATGAAGGATTATCATTAAAGGCATATACCTGACACTCAAAGCATTGCTGTTTGCATATCTAAGGAGCTACCCCTCAACACTGTACCAAAAGAGGCATATGTTGGGTGGTTTCCTGAAGCTTGCAAACTGTCCATATGTATTAGCTGTCCCAGCGTAAGTTGCTTGAATATTCAGTGTCTTAACAGCTACAGTGTGTGCTCCCACTGTAAATATGTAATTCTGCAAAGTCACCTGTCTACACTAACATTGTTAAAGCTAAGTGGGTAATTATAACCATTGTAATTGTAGTTAATTGATTATTGTTGTCTGTGTTTTGAAAAAAAGAAAGCTCAAAGTAGTTTGGAGATTCTACCAAGAGGTCGCCAAGGAAATGTCTGTTTGTCCTGGTGAATAGATTATCTATAATGTGGAGAAACTGCAGATGCTGTTTTATACCGAAGATGGACACAATGCTGGAGTAACTCAGCGGGTGAGGCAACATCTCTGGAGAAAAAGAACCATCAAGCCTATCTAGACTAGTATATAAATCAGCTTCAGGCTCCAAGTGGCTTAGTTCACAAGTAACAACATCAGGTACAGTCCACCACCAATTTTCTGGAAACTTGTGGTCCAGCACCTATTTTAATCTGGACAAAATTATGAGACCACACTTGAAATTCCCCCTGGAAGTCTCCACAAAAATGTTGTGCCTAGGCTGGGTGAGGGGGCTAATCTAGACGTAATCGGGACTTCCGCGTCGATCGGCAGGTCGAATTTGACCCCTGCGGCTGGGGCTCTGGAACGCCTGCCCGGCCAGAGCTGGCAGATCCATTCCCATAGCCGATTTCAATGGTTTAGTTTGCGGGCTGATACAGGAAGAATATGATAGCAATAGAAAGTGCAGAGAAGAGATTCACCAGGATATCACGTGGAATGTAGTTAAAAGGAAAGATTATATGGGCCAGGTTTGTTCTCACCGGAGTGTCGGGGGCTGAGGGCTGAAAGAAACAAGAAACTGCAGATGCTGGTTTACAAAAAAAGAGAAAAAGTGCTAGAATTACTCAGCGGGTCGGGCAGAATCCCTGGAGAACATGGATAGGTAACGGGTGTACACAAAATGCTGGAGAAACTCAGCAGGTGCAGCAGCATCTATGGAGCGAAGGAGATAGGTAACGTTTCGGGCAGAAGCCCTTCTTCAGGCGTCTGGGTCGGGATCCTTCTTTAGTCTGAAGAACAGATCCAACCTGAAACATCACCTATCCATGTTCTCCAAAAATGCTGCCTGGCATGCTGAGTTACTCAAACACTTTGTGCTTATTTCTTCTTTATCCACCCTGTTTGTTGCATACCCCCAAAACTCCAGCAAATGTGTCAAGCCCAATTCCCTGCACCCTGAGATTAATTTCTGATGTTTGAATGCCCTGCCATTTCTCAGTAATGAATTCCAGTATTTTCCCAATGACAGATGTTTGGCTAACTGGCTTGTAGTTTCCTGCTTTCTGTCTCACTCCTTTTGTGAATAATGGTATCACATTTTCATTTTCTAAGTCCACTAGGATATCTCCAGAATGCAGGAAATTTGGACACATTACAAACAACACGTTCACTATCTCTGCAGCCACTTCATATAAAACCCTCAGAATTAAGCTATCTGTTTCATGAGACTTTGCCAACCTTTAGTCCCACTAGATCGCCCTGTGCATTTTGTTTCTTGAGATAGAGATTGTTTCAAGTTTTTCCCCTTGCATTAGCCTCTTGATTATCTATTAGTATTGGAAAGTTGCTAGTTCAGTCAAACTTGAAGATTTAACCCAAATAAATATTTAGAGTCACTGTCATTTGTATGTTTCCCTTTATTAATTTCCCAGTTTCATCCTCCAATGCATCAACATTTATGTTAGCTAGAACATAGAACAGTACAAATGCAGGAAGAGGCCCCTTGGCCCATAACATCGGTGCTGAACATGATGCTAAGTTATACTAATCTTTTCTGCTTGCATGTGAACCAATCCCTCCATTCCCTGCATATTAATGTGCCTTTCTGAAAGCCTCATAAATGCTACTTCAGTACCTGCTTCCATTACTACCCTTGACAGCATATTCCAGGCACCACTCCTTGCATTTTAAATAAAATGCCTCACACATCTCCTTTAAGCTTTCTTCCTCTTATCTTAAAGCTAAGCCTTCTGGTATTTTGCATTTCCACCCAGTTCTGACTATCTACCCTAATCCATCCCTCTCCTAATTTTCTAAACTTCCATCAGGTCTTTCCTCGACCTCGAACATCCGATTGTAAACAATCCAAGTTTGTCCAACCTCTCATGTCTAATACCCTTTAATACAGGCAACATCAAAGTAATTCACTTCTGCACCTCCTCCAAAGCCTCGAAGTCCTTCCGATGATGGGGCAACCAGAACTGCACACAATATTCCAAATATGGCCTTAGCAATGTTTTGTAAATCTGCAACATGACCTCCTGACTCTTATACTCATTCAAGTCAAGTCAAGAGAGTTTATTGTCATGTGTCCCAGATAGGACAATAAAATTCTTGTTTGCTACAGCACAACAGAATATTGTAGGCATAAATACAGATCAGATCAGTGTGTCCATATACCATAGAATATATATATATATATATATATATACACATAAATAAACAGATAAAGTGCAATAGGCTGTTATAGTTCAGAGTTTGTTTGAAGTTGTGTTTAATAGACTGATGGCTGTGGGAAAGTAGCTGTTCCTGAACCTGGATGTTGCAGATTTCAGGCTCCTGTACCTTCTACCTGATGGCACGAGAGAGATGAGTGTGTGGCCAGGATGGTGTGGGTCCTTTAGGCAGCGACTGCGATAGATCGCCTTGATGGTAGGGAGGTCAGAACTGATGATTGACCTAGCAGTGTTTACAACTTTTTGCAGCCTTTTCCACTCCTGGACGCTCAGGTTGCTGTACCAAGCCACCATGCAACCGGTCAGCAAGCTCTCTACTGTGCACCTGTAGAGGTTCGAGAGAGTCCTCCTTGACATACCGACTCTCCGTAATCTTCTTAGGAAGTGGAGGTGCTGATGTGCTCTATTTATGATTGCATCAGTGTTCTGGTAACAGGAGAGATCTTCGGAAATATGCACGCCCAGGAATTTGAAGTTCTTGACCCTTTCCACCATCAACCCGTTGATATAAACGGGACAGTGGGTCCCTATCCTACCCCTTCCTAAGTCCACAATCAGTTCCTTGGTTTTGCTGGTGTTGAGAGCCAGGTTATTGTGCTGGCACCATTTGATGAAAGCAAGCATACCACACGCCTTCTTTGCCACTCTATCTACTTATATTGCTTTCAGGGAATAATGGACTTGGACCGCAAGGTCCCTCCGTAATCAGTACTGTTTAGAACCTTGCCAATAATTGTCCACTTCAATCGCACAAAGTGCAACACTTCACACTTGCCCGAAGAGATACTTTCTTTATGCTCATATACTTGCAGATACTCTGGTT
The DNA here is from genome assembly GCA_035221665.1 of Okamejei kenojei. Lineage (NCBI taxonomy): Eukaryota > Metazoa > Chordata > Chondrichthyes > Rajiformes > Rajidae > Okamejei > Okamejei kenojei. The sequence continues at coordinate 23,009,595 of CM069139.1, forward strand.
TTACATTATTTTCTGGTTTACTCTCCCGCTCAGTGTTCTACTTCTTTTTTAATTTAACCTTTGCTGGGTTTTAAAACCAAGCCCCAGTCTTAACCTACCACAAATATTCGCAACATGCGATGACTTTTCTTTCGATGTGATAAAATCCTTAACTTGCTGGGTAGGTGGCATGTTCTTTTCATAGAAGCTTTCTTTCCCACAGGAACATATCTTTGCTGAATTTTTGTAGTACTTTAAATATCTACAACTGCTGAATGACCATTTTAACTTTAATCTATATTTCCTTTCACTTTAGCCCAATCTGTCTTCACATCATTATAATTCTCGTTAGTTGAAATCAGAGCATTGGTTTCAGATTTAAGTTTCTCACCCTCCAAGCCAAAATTGATATCCTACCTCATCATGACCACTCTTTGCCAAAAGATCCTGTGCTATGGAATTATGAGTTAATCATGTCTCATTACATTATACTAGAACTGAAATGGCCTGATCATATAGTTACTAATAATGTGGTTGAGGACTAATGGATTTCCTCCCAGTTTAGTAGTTACTATCAGTATTTTTAGGGCAGTGATTTGCATTGTTTTCTTGGTAATATCATCAGAAGAATGAAAATTGCATTTGAGACTGAGATCGATGGATTTTTTGTCTAAAAGGGAATTAAGGGCAATGTACTGGAAAATGGTGTTGAGGCTGAAAATTGGGCCTTCCACAACTTATTTAATGGCAAAGCAGGCTCACGGAGCCATATGTAAGCCACAAAGTGCAGGACTAAAGGGCCTGTCCCAATTTGCGAGTTTAGAAGAGTTTGCGCTCGCTACAAACTTGCAGCATGGTCGACACGTGGTCCTAGGAGGTCACTGGAAGTCTCCTTCAAGCTCGAGAGAAGATTCCCGCATACTCACAACCTAAGTTTGGTCGAGGAAAAATGTTCAGCATGCTGAAATATTTTCCGCAAGTAAAAATTGGTTTGCATGGTTCTTTTGAACTTATAGTGCAATGGTAGTGGAGTTGCCATGTAGATATAGGCAGTCTGAGGTAGCCGTAGGCAATCTCCTTTGCTGACTGGGCATTTTAATTGGATCATTGGAGTTTTCCGAACCAAGGAAAACCGACCGGTAATGTTAAATGTCCGCTAAACTTTATTAAAAGTTGTCTGGCTTCTTAAAAGTGTCTCCGCTGCTTCTCCCCCCCCCCCCCCCCCCCCCCCCCCCCCCCCCCCCCGCTTCTCTCCCCTTCTCCCTCCCCTCTGCGCTCTCTAAAGGACTTACCATACACTGTGACAGCCGTCTTTTAATTTCCTGTTCAACGCGGATGTGAATTTCAGACAGCACTCCCCCACTTTCCCCGGCCCCCGCCTTTGCAATGTGTTTGTGTGTGTGTACTCATGGTCGATCCAGTTCGCAGTTTCATCGTTGACAGTCGATCCAGCTCAAGGTTTTTCAGGTGAGTGCCCTTGAGCTTGAAGGTCGAAGACAGTTGCTGAAAAGTCCCGTAAGTGGGACAGGCCCTCAACTCAAGGGGTCAGGCAGCATTTGTGGAGGACATGGATAGGTGACGTTTTGGTGACCCAAAAAAAACATTGCCTATCCATGTCCTACACAGATGCTGCCTAACCCACCGAGTTACACCAGTACTTTGTCTTTTACTCAAGGTTCCAGCATCTGCTGTTCCTTCTGTCTCCTCACAGCCATGTAGTTTATTCTTTCTCCTGCTGAAATCACTGGGTCCACATCAAAATCTGTAAATTCCGGTTCTAGACTTACCCCCTTAGTCTGGTTTAGTCAAAAACTAAGTCACACTCTGGTTACAAAACCTTACTTTATTGAAGAACAAACTGCAGGCACGGTTGCCGATCCACTCACGCAAGACAACAATATCTCGTGCAAACAGAACAGAAGTCACAATCAACCGACACACCCCAAACAATTACCCACCCTCTTATACCCTTCCAAACTAAGGGCGTGATATTACTTTGGGGAGGCAACCCCTACAAACCAATCATACATATCGATCACATTATACAGTTATTGACAGTTCCCTAACCCTAACCCAATTATAAAGCATCCCATTACAATGTTTATACAGAAGTTTCTGGAAAGAAGTCAGTTAACCAAGTAATGCAACATTTTCCCAGTTTGGATAAACAATTAAAACAAGGCTTCACACTTCAGCCAAACATCAAGCAGCAGTGCAACCATCTTGCAACATTATTTACAATACCTTTTCACACCCCCTTCTATAACCAATCCCCACTATGCATTTGCAGACCTTCATATCTCCTTCTGCAAGCCCTTGTACATTTTAACAAAGTCAGGACATCTGGACCTCTCGTTATCATCAACTTCCATCTGGGGTCGAGACTCCTTGGAGCCATGACTCTCAGCATGCAACTTTCACAGAAAGAGGCCAAGAATGCCCAGCAAATGCAATGATCCTTCATTTTATAATAGCTGTATTTTGGCCAATATTTACAAATCCTTTTAGTCAACGGGCAAAAATGGATCCAGTTTGCATGGTATAATATTGAGCTGGGGGGCCTGTTTCCATGTTCTCCAGAGATGACGCCTGACCTGCTGAGTTACTCAGCACTTTGTGCTCTTCGTTAAGCAAGTACATCTTAAAAAAACAATTTTACAAAAATCAATAAAATTAATACATGTATATTTTTCAATATATTTTTTGCATTTTCGCAGTGAGACATGAAACTGCACACAGATAATATTTAGAAATTACATATGCTCGCCGACATATCAATTAAAAAAAAACAATTACCTCAAAAAAAAATGTACTGGAGGCCTGCTGCTGTAGAACATAAAATTACTGCAGATATTGGTAATTGAAACAACAGTTAAAGTACTGAAAATAATTTGATGGTTAATTATTGATCCACCAGTTTAACTGGGTTTTTATCTTTGTAGATTGTATGATTCTATGACTAAAACCATAAAGTGCTGGAGGAATCCAGTGGGTCAAACAACATCCATGGATGGACAGACAATTATTCAGATTGAGACCCTTCATCAGATTGATTGAATTCAGCCCAACCACAGGATAAAAATAAATGATATTAAAATGTGCAAAATATCAGTCTTTTCTCTCTTTCACTTGCTGGATTATCTGCACCAGCATTTTCAGTTTGTAATTCACTGCATCATTTAATCTGTCTGCGTTCCCAATTTTGCTCAGATCTCACGTCCCCAAATGATTGATGTGGGCGGGTTTAACAACCAGTCTAATTGTGGGCTATGCCTCCGAGGCGATCAGCTGCAGAAGAAACCAAAGGTGATAAATTAAAATTTCAAAATTGGAAAAAAAAGAAAATCTTAAATTCCAAGCAGATCAGACATCATCGACAAAGATAACAACCCAGTTAAACTGAAAGATCAATAATTAACCTCCCAATTATTTTCAGTGCTTCAACTCTACAGTCCAACTTTTTTGGGGGTAATTGTTTTTTTATTATATGTTGGTGAGCATATGAAATTTCAAAATATTATTTGTGTGCAGCTTCATGTTTCACTGCAAAAATGCAAAAATTATTGAAAAAAAATGTATTAATTTTATTGATTTTTGTAAAATTATTATTTTTAAGATGTACTTGCTTAAGATGTACAACAAAATTATTTTCTCCGAAATTAAGTTCCCCACTGTGAGAGAAGGAACCAAAGTCCAGTCAACCTCCTCACTGATGTTCCCCAATGTTCATCTGTGGTCGGGGCCTCCCGAGCACCCTGCAGTCGCCACTACGAGCGGCCCAATGTTCTGGCCCTCTCGCCGGGAACGATGGAACCCCGACGTCGAACGGGAGAACGTCCTCAGCGGCCACATTCCACTGGAGTCCGTGGCTCCCAATGTCCACAGGCCGCGCTGGGCGGAGATTTGCGCTGGCAACCCCTGGCAAAAGGTCCTAGGACTCCGCGAAGTCGAGGTCAGGGCCTGTTGGAGCAGTGGCCCAACACTCCGGAGCTCCAAGCGGCGATCCCAGGTAAGGACTCGCCTGCACCGCAATGTTTCCAGCGCCTCGCCGCCACTGCTGAATCTCTGGTCCGGTCCGGCAGGAAAGGCCGCGCCAATCCAGTTAGTAGGCCACGAGGAGGGGGGCGAGGGCGCAACTCAGATAATAGTCGCATCCTCGTCAGGAAGTGACTGAAGGACGGTTTTCCCCTTACCATACCTTCTACCCTCACATAAAATACTGAAAAAAATGTTTTAAAAAGCACCCTTTAAACATAACAAAAAAAACAAAAGACAACCAGACTGTGGGCAGAGGCAGTTAGTAACAGCACCACCGGATGATATTACCGGTCCTATGAGGTCACTGGAATGCTCCTTCTTGCTCAAGGGAAGTTCCCACATACTCGAAGCCTCAGTTTGGTCGAGGAACATTTTTCAGCATGTTGAAAAATTTTCCACAAGTAAAAATTGGTCGGCATGGTTCTTTTGAACTCGTTGTGCAGTGGAGTGAGGTCGCTATGTAGTTACAGGCAGTCGAGAGTAGCCGTAGGCAATCTCCTTCGCTGACCGGGCATTTTAATTGGCTCATTGGAGTTTTCAGGACCAAGGAAAACCGACCGGTAATTTAAATGCCTGCTAAACTTTATTATAAGTTGTCTGGCTTCTTAAAAGTGTCTCCACTCCTTCTCCCCCCTTCTCTTCCCCCCCCCCCCCCCTTCCCTACGTACTCTCTAAAGGGTTTACCGTACACTGTGCAGCCGTCTTTTACCTTCCTATTCATCGTGGGTGCGAATTTCAGACAGCGCTCCCCCCCCTTCCCTGGATCCCGCCTTTGCGATGTGTTTGTGTGTACGGTCGGCCGATCCAGCTCGCGGTTACATCGCTGACGATCGATCCACTCAAGGTTTTCCAGGCGAGTGCCCTCGAGCTTGAAGACAGTCACTGTTAAGTCCCGTCAGTGGGACAGGCCCTTAACTCAGATAGTCAGACATCACCTTTGGAGAACATAGATAAGTGACCTTTCGGGTTGGGACCCGTCTTCATTTTATCAGCTTAGTGATGTGTGGATTTCATGGACTACAGTAGGATGTCTTTTATTGTATTGGCTCTGTACTAAAGAACCTTGAAGGGTGATTTAAAATCACAAGGGAAATAGATAAGGCTAATAGCCACAGACTTTCCCCGCGGTAAAGGGATGAAAACTGGAGAGCATAGGTTTAAGGTGAGATTTAAAAATAACCTGAGGGACAACGTTTCATGCAGAATAATACAAATATGGAATGAACTGGCACAGGAAGTAATAGAGGTTGGTACAATCAAGACATTTAAAAGACACTTGAATAGGCATATGGATATAAAACGTTTGGGAGGATATGTGCCGGGCATAGGACTAGTGCAGTTAAGCAACTCATCAGAAGTTGGGCCGAAGGGCCTGTATACGTGTATCCGTAAATGGTGGGATTATTAAACTCATCAATACTCAATAATGAAAAAAATAGCAGTAAATTTAATTATGACTAGGTCCTTGTTGACTAACTTTGCTCATGCAGTCTTACTAAACATGTCCAGAATTAAAAATCACCTCATAGAAACTTAGAAAACTAGGTGCAGGAGTAGGCCATTCAGCTCTTTGAGCCAGCATTCAATACGATCATGACTGATCATCTAAAATTAATGCACTTTATCCCTTGATTCCTTTAGTCCTCTAGGTGAAAAAGTAGAGATAAGAGAGATATCTGGCTTTTTTTTAATAGAAATTCCAGTTAGGATTTTCAGTGATTTAGGACTGTTCCAGACTGTCACAGTTTATGTGGGAAGGAACTGCAGATATTGGTTTATACTGAAGATAGACACACAATGCTGATGTAACTCAGCGGATCCAACAGCATCTCCGGATAAAAAGAATAGGCCACGTTTCGAGTAGGAACCCTTCTTCAGCCTGTACTGTTTACTCTAGCCAACATGTGTTTTTGAAGCCTCCTTTATTTTCTTTTGCAGCAGTCCCATGAGTATGACGATTTCCATCCAGTTGTAAGTAGTGAAAGGCATGTCTTTAAATTATTTTAATGTGAGGTAGTCATTGCACACCACCATGCTTTCTTGGCAGAGAGAAGTCATCGTTCATTGAGAAGAAATTAGAAGACATTAGCTCCCTACCTTTTTCATCCGTGACCGAAAAATTGATAAAACATTTGAAAATGAAGCCTATTTTATGAGGTAACAAAAAACTATTTCAAGAAAAATATATATTCTTAAAGCAAATGGCCAGTTGTGGGCTTTATCTTAACTAAAAGTGTTTTCCAGGAGGAAAACAGGAGGAATTGTGTTCACGGGCTTAGAAATAAATGGATGGCGTCAGATAGTAATTCAGTCACATTCAGATTCATAATGAATATTGAGATAGCATTGATTGCTCCCACCAATCTGCCCTCTTGTCCCTTGAGTGGTGATACTTCCGCTTCAGCACAGACAAACTTTTCGCTGTATAAACAAACTTGATGGCTTCAAACTCATAAATCATGGTGTGCGCTTTTTTTTTAAAACCAGAGAAACATCCTTATCTATTAGAAGCTAAAATAGCTTTCAGCATTTGCTGCCATTTAAAACTGAAAGGTAATGAGAACTCTAAAATGTTAAGTCCAACTCACAATTCTATCAAAGGAGAACACTACTGAAAATCGTCCTCAGTAATGGAAAAATCAGGTTAAATTGCAAAGGCTCAACATCTCCAGAGGGGAAATGTGACAAGTGTAAAATGTGCTGACATTTGTGTGAAAGCAGAGTGATGGCATGACAGTTCCTAAAGTTTAAAAATGCAGCAGAGATGAGATCTCTTTGAAGAGATGCCTATTCCATTTATTTAATATATGCCATCAGCTCCTCACGATTTCTAGTGAGCAAGGTTTTGAAGAATCTTAAAATGACTTTTGCCGTTTATGCGTGTGAGGATCCAGTTGCCATTTTGATATAAATAAATTATTAAATGAAACTTATATAAGTGCTTTCTAAGGGAATAACAGTTTCTATTGCAAGAGTTAAGATGGAATGAAATGTGATTCTAGACTAACTAGTCGGTGTTGGGTAGAGAACTTTGGTCCCATGTCTACTTAAAGAAGCAGAGAAACTCCAGTAATCATATAGAAAATTTCAATTAACTGTAGATACAGTGCCAGAAAACAAGAACTGTAACTCCACTAGTTAAAAAGGAAGTTGGCACTGTTTAGAGATACATTGTGGAAACAGCCCCTACGGCCCACAGAGTCTGAGCTGACCACTGGTCCCCGCACACTAACACTATCCTACACACTAGGGACAATGTGGTAATTTTTACTTGGTACGTCTTTGGTGTGTGGGAGGTAAGCAGAGATCCCGGAGAAAACCCTTGCAGGTTACGCACGGGGAGAATGTACAAACTCCATACAGCAGCACTCATAGTCAGGATTGAACCCAGGTCCCTGATGCTGTAAGGCACAAGTTCTACCACTGCATCACCAAATCGCCACATAATCTATGGAGCCATAGATATTAATCGAAAATGTGGAGGTGATGGAAATCTAAAATAAAAACAAAAATTGCTAAAAACACTCAACAGGTCAGGCAGCATCTACCTCCAGCACTTTATGCTTTTATTATATTCTGTCGAAGCCATAGTTTGGTATTATTATTAAATGTAATGGAACACTTAATTGATGAATTGCTGTTGTGGACATTTAACCTTTGCACTTCCTACATATTTTCATCAACTTTCTTCTCCTGTCCAGGGAATACTTTTCAGGCCAAACGTGTTCAGGTGGAACCGTGGTTACAGGATGTCAGTGGTTTGTTTTTCACACAGAGAGAAGAAATGAGCAGGTCACTGAGATAACAGAAAAGTGATATAAGTGAACGTTTCTCTCTGCAATGAATGGTGAAGTTCAGGATGTACTATCAGGGGAGCAGTGGGAGAAGATACACTTCTGCCATTCAAAAGGGAGATTGATCAGTACCTGAAAGGAAAGCACTTGTAGAGTTCAAGGAGCAGATAGGGAACTGGAACCAGAAGTTTATGATGCTGACTCTGACTATTATGCTGTTCAGCATTTGTCCCAGGTACCTGAAAGGTTATAACTGGCTAGTGATAGAACCACAACTTTTGAAATTAGGGCAGTGTTGTACATTAGTTTACTTTTGAGACAAAGCACGGAAACAGGCCCTTCAGCCCACCAAGTCCACACCGACCAGCAATCACTCTGTACACTAGCACTATTCTGCACACTAGGGACAATTTACAGAAGCCAATTAACCTACAACCCTGCATGTCTTTGGTGTGTGGGAGGAAACCAAAGCACCCGGAGAAAAACCAAGCTGTCACAGGGAGAACGTACAAACTCCATACAGACAGCATCCATAGTCGGGATCGAACCCGTGTCTCTGGGGCCGTAAGTCAACAACACTACTGTTGCATCATAGTACCGCCCGATGTAATGTTTTGGGTGAACACAAGTTTACAGTGTGTAGGCAAATGTGGCAAATTGTGATGTGATTGTGAAGTGCATTGGAACAAATATTATTGATTTGATTCAATCAAATGGTTATGGAAACAATGGAGAAAGTCCTGAAAGAATTTACAGATCCTTATTTATCACATAATATACTTATTAAAACTCTAATCTTGTATGTGTGTGTATATGTGTGTGCATATGTCTGTGTATATGTGGTTGTCTTCGCAAAAAACACCACGTGGTAACGATTACGTTTTTACATAATTCTGATTCACATTATTCCCCTCTTGGCAGAGAACACCTTCACTGAATATTTTATGCTTTATTTCTCGACTTATTCTCAACTTATTAATGATTAAAGTTTAAAAAATCTAAAGACTTTGAATTTAAAACAAACAGCTTCAACTGATAATATCACAATGGCTCGGCTAGCAGTGATAAGCTTCACTGAAGATTTCATCCTCTATTTCACGTTATTCACGATTAAAGTTTTAAAGATTTTTTTTTAAGTCCACTGCTGAGGGAGGCAGGGGAGTGCTGGAATCTTACGTTTGGGAACGGGTTAAGTTGCTTTGGGGGAACGGCTGAGTGGTGGAATATTGCGTTGTGAGACCACACCGTTGGGGGAGCAGACATATTCTGGTTCACAGTTTTCATTAAAATCATTCCTGCCAGCTTCCAACACAATGTTGCGACACAGGAACACTCTGAACTTTTCTCCTCACAGGAGGGGGTGGGCGAATTGCTATTGCAACTTCCAGCGGAATTGCAATTGGAATTTTTTTTTAAAGCGCACTGCTGAGGGGGGCAGGGGAGTGCTGGAATCTTACGTTCGTGAACAGATTGAGTTGGACGACCACACCTCCCATGGGGGCTACGGGTAGGGAACGGGTGCGTTGGGGGAGCAGACCCAACTGGTCTGCACTTGGTCTAGTAATTTATAAAAGTTTCTGAGGACTTTGTAAGAACCAAGCTATATCCCTGATCATCAGTACATTGGCACCCTAATATGAGCTACCTAGCTCTAGATGTACATGGCAGCAGAGAAAATGAGAATCCTGTCATAATCTTGAACACTAAAAAAAAGACTATAATTTCTGAAAATCAGAACTAAAAGCAGGAAATGCTGATCAGGCAGAACATTTGGAAAGAGAAAATAAAGGTAACTTTTCTGATTGGAGGCCTTACTTCAGCACTTTGAAAGTAAGAAAAACAGTTAATTTTAAGTTGCAGAGAGAGTATTGGGTGGGTTGTGAGAGGAGGATGGAGGGATGTCTAGGACAACTGAGGAACATTATTTTTGATATTTCCAGCATCTTCTGATTTTATTTCTGTTTTAAACGTTCCTTAGAGTTGTCTGTAGGCATAGAGCACTGCCCCAAATGCTGCGATTGTGCCTCATTCACTGGATGACTCGATGTTGACTTGGCCTGAATTCAAGAAGTTGTACTTTTGGAGGAATGGAAACATTTCTGCCTAAAATCTGGATGGACAGGATCTCATCCAGCTGTTTATAATCCTCAGCCACACAAAAGAAAGGTGGCACAAGGAAAAGCTGCTACGTACAGCAGGTGTTTGTCTGATTGGAGAGATTCAATCTTAGTGTTCGGAAGGGATATATACTGAATCATGGATTCAAAGAGCACACATTTAGGCCTTTGGCACAGTGGCACAGTTGGTAGAGCTGCTGCCTCATGCACCAGAGACCTGGCATCAATCCTGAACTCGGGTGCTGTCTGTGTGGTGTTTCTGTGACTGTGTGGGTTTCTTCCAGTTGCTCTGTTTCAAAAAGTCAAGTCAAAGTCAAAAGAGTTTATTGTCATGTGTCCCTGACAGGACAATGAAATTCTTTCTTTGCATAGCACAACAGAACATAGTAGGCATTGACTACAATTATATACAGTGGCTTGCAAAAGTATTCATACCCCTTGAACTTTTCCACATTTTGTCACGTTACAACCACAAACGTAAATGTATTTTATTGGGATTTTATGTGATAGACCAACACAAAGTGGCGCAGAATTGTGAAGTGGAAGGAAAATGATACATGGTTTTCAAATTTTTTTACAAATAAAAAACTGAAAAGTGTGGCATGCAAAAGTATTCTTCCCCCTTTACTCTGATACCCCTAAATAAAATCCAGTGCAACCAATTGCCTTCAGAAGTCACCTAATTAGTAAATAGAGTCCACTTGTGTGTAATCTAATCTCAGTATAAATACAGCTGTTTTGTGAAGGCCTCAGAGGTTTGTTAGAGAACATTAGTGAACAAACAGCATCATGCGAAAATGGAAAGAGTATGGCACAACTGCAAACCTACCAAGACATGGCCGTCCAACTAAACTGACAGGCCGGGCAAGGAGAGCATTGATCAGAGAAGCAGCCAAGAGGCCCATGGTAACTCTGGAGGAGCTGCAGAGATCCACAGCTCAGGTGGGAGAATCTGTCCACAGGACAACTATTAGTCGTGCACTCCACAAATCGGGCCTTTATGGAAGTGGCAAGAAGAAAGCCATTGTTGAAACAAAGCCATAAGAAGTCCCGTTTGCAGTTTGCCACAAGCCATGTGGGGGACACAGCAAACATGTGGAGGAACGTGCTCTGGTCTGATGAGACCAAAATTGAAGTTTTTGGCCTAAATGCAAAACGCTATGTGTGGCGGAAAACTAACATTGCACATGACCCTGAACACACCATTCCCACTGTGAAACATGGTGGTGGCAGCATCATGCTGTGGGGATGCTTTTCTTCAGCAGGGACAGGGAAGCTGGTCAGAGTTGATGGGAAGATGGATGGAGCCAATCTTGGAAGAAAACATGTTAGAGTCTGCAAAAGACTTGAGACTGGGGCGGAGGTTCACCTTACAGCAGAACAATGACCCTAAACATATAGCCAGAGCTACAATGGAATGGTTTAGATCAAAGCATATTCATGTGTTAGAATGGCCCAGTCAAAGTCCAGACCTAAATCCAATTGAGAATCTCTGGCAAGACTTGAAAATTGCTGTTCACAGACGCTCTCCATCCAATCTGACTGAGATTGAGCTATTTTGCAAAGAAGAATGGGCAAAAATTTCAGTCTCTAGATGTGCAAAGCTGGTAGAGACATTCCCCAAAAGACTTGAAGCTGTTATTGCAGCGAAAGGTGGTTCTACAAAGTATTGATTCAGGGGGGCTGAATACTTTTGCACGCGCCACACTTTTGCAAGCCACTGTACGTAAATACACACATGACTGAATAAATTGATAAAGTGCAAATAACTGATGGAGGGGTATTAATGTTCAGAGTTTTGTTCGAGCTAAGTTTAATAGCCTGATGGCTGTGGGGAAGTAGCTGTTCCTGAACCTGGTCGTTGCAGTCCTCAGGCTCCTGTACCTTCTATCCGAAGGCAGCAGGGAGATGAGTGTGTGGCCAGGGTGGTGTGGGTCCTTGATGATGCTGCCAGCCTTTTTGAGGCAGCGGCTGTGATAGATCCCCCTCGATGGAAGGAAGGTCAGAGCCAATAATGGACTGGGCAGTGTTTACTACTTTTTGTAGTCTTTTCCTCTCCAGGGCGCCAAGCCACGATGCAACCAGTCAGCAAGCTCTCTACTATGCACCTGTAGAAGTTAGAGAGAGTCCTCCTTGTCAGACCGACTCTCCGTAATCTTCTCAGTAAGTAGAGGCGCTGATGAGCTTTCTTAATAATTGCATCTGTGTTCTCGGACCAGGAAAGATCTTCACAGATGTGCACGCCCAGGAATTTGAAGCTCTTGACCCTTTCAACCATCGACCCGTTGATATAAACAGGACTGTGGGTCCCCATCCTACTCCTTCCAAAGTCCACAATCAGTTCCTTGGTTTTGAGGGCCAGGTTATTGTGCTGGCACCATATGGACAGTCGCGATTGCATTCAGTCCCCGCCACAGCTGCCGAACATGTGTCTCATCCTCCAGCTTGGAGCAGAACTCCCTTTTGGCCTTACCAAGGTTGTATCTGGACTTTGTGTAGACCACTGTATCATCGGACATGAATGCCCAGTGTTTGGTCTTGAGAAGAGTGCTGATCTCACAGTTCATCCAAGGTTTCTAATTGGGAAACTCGGAAAGTCCTCCACACATTTCTTAATGAAGTCTGTAACAACATCCCTTCTCACATCCCAAATATGTGCTAGTTTGTAGATTACTTGTCCTTAAATTTCCCCTCGTTCCTGTGCTGTATAGTTCTATTTTCCACTTCTTCCACCGTGGCCTGATGTTGTCACTCATCATAGAGAGGCTGCCTCTAATTTAGCCCATTTTGTCCATTAACCACAGTTAATATTGCAAGATATCTCAAACTACACAGCTGCTCAATGCATGGTGTATGGAGTAATAGAGATGCAATATCTTGCACAGTTGCTTTCCTTTCAGGATTAGTAAATCACCTAATATGTACACCATGCATTGAATGGATATGTGTTTTAAGATCCTAATTCACAGCATAAATCTCCTCGCCTTCAGTGTAGCATAGGATTGTTTCATGATGAATGCTGCAATATTGTGGCTGCCAGTCCTCTGGGGTGATATGCTGTCTGTAGTTATTGACCTCAGGGTCATTCCATCCATGCAAGCAATCAACATGTTCAGAGTTGTCGAGGTTAAATCAAGAAATAACAATAAGACAGATCATCACTGCACATTATTTCCGTTCCAAAGCTTAAATCTTTACATCCAAAGACTTGGTTGTGTAACAATATTAACATCTCTAGAATGGATCATATTCAATCCTATAGGTACAAAATTAGTTCAAAAGAAATAAGCAAACTTTATTAATTTTCAAGACACGTGCAAATATTTCAATCATGAGAGGAATAGATCGGGTAGATGCACAGAGTCTCGTGCCCAGAGTAAGTGAATCAAGGACCAGAGGACATATGTTTGAGGTGAAGGGGAAAAGATTTAACAGGAATCTGAGGGGTAATCTTTTCACACAAAGGGTGGTAGGCATATGGAAGTTGACAGAGGAGGTAATTGTGGCAGGGACTATCCTTACGTTTAACAAACAGTCACACGGGTGCGTGGATAGGATAGGTTTGGAGGGATATGGGCCAAACATGAGTAGGTAGGACTACTGTAGCTGGGACTGTTTCCACGCTGTATCACTCTGTGACTCTTATGTCCTTTACGTGCTCATATCTCATACTGAATGTTTATCGTTCATTTTCAGCAAATAATTGTATTGCTATTAAACCATGAACAACAAAGAAAATGCTGTAGACTTTACAATGTAACTATCCCTGCTTGACATTTCCTTTATCTACCTAAGCTGTCGTTCAGATTAAGTGACACAGACGTACTGCTGTACTTTTATGCATTTCTGGGAAATATCATGGTGAATCATTAAGGCACTGATTGAAATTTCTTGACCGCGTATTTGACATGCTTTCTCCAGAAATAACTTCTGTAAGACAAGAGATTTTGAAAGTGCACACTAAATAGCAAGGTGATTTATTGACTTTCATGAGCCAATTGTTATATGTAATTACTTTGATCAGACAACAAACAGAAGTCACATAAAGGCTTGTTAAAGGAGAAATAAACATTATTCTGCTTGCAAATTACTGTGGCAAAACAGGGCAATTTTCTGATCACAACCTGCAAATCCAATTTGATTTTGATATAATTTCATTTAATTTCAAATGCTTATGACTAAAAATACTGTTCTCTTAAATGCACTTTATAAATGATCTTGAAACAATCATTTCAGTTTGATGTAAGGAAGGTTTGCATTTAAATATTACTTTCATACCTATTTCAGGATGTCCCAATGCACTTAAAAGGCAATAGACCTTCACAGTTGTTACAAAATAGGAAAACTAGCATCCTGTCTGGAGATTACCATTGCCAACATATTGAAACATAATACTGACCAGTAAATCTATTTCAATATAAAGGATGTTGCCAGGACTCGAGGGCCTGAACTACTGTACATGGTGGTAGTTGAGGCAGGGACTATCGCAATGAAACAGTTCGACAGGAAAAAGGATAGGAAAGGTTTGGAAGGATATGGGTCAAATGCAGGCAGGTGGACTAGTGTAGCTGGGACATGTTGGCCGGTGTGGGCAAGTTGGGCCGAAAGGCCTGTTTCCACGCTGTATGACACTGACTCTATGACTGACTAATGACATTGATTGAGAGATGAATGTTGAACAAAAGACCAGACTTCCAAATATTCTCATGGTATATTTCAATTATGTTGGGCTGTATCGCTAACAACAATGCATCCCTCCCCATTTTGAACAGAAAGTCAGTAGAATTATATCCTTCACACCTATAGCCTTGGATACACCTGTACCTACGGTCATGGAGTCACACGGAAACAGCCCCTTCAGCCCAACTTGCCCATTGTCGACCAAGCTTCCCTACCTACACTAGTCCCACCTGCCCAAGTTTGACCCATATCCCTCAAAAACTGTTCCCGTCCATGTATCTGCTTAAATGTCTTTTAAATGTTGTTGTCGGACCTGCCTCACGACCTCCTCAGACAGGCCATTCCATATACACACACCACCTGTATAAAACACTCTTGACCTTTTGGAAACTGTCGTCTTGTATTGCCACTATCCTACACACAGTATTCCAGGCATGGTTTCTTCAAATACATAATTGCATTAAGATTTCCCTACTCCAAGATTTTAAATGCCAGTAAAAGAGCAAATCTCATTAATAAGTCTGATGTGGAAAGAGTTTATGGTGTTTCCTCTTTAATTGTGTCCACAGCTGATTATATTTGAATAGAATAGAATATATAAGAATTATTAAAATCAATGGGACAACATTTAAAATTCCTATTTGATAATCAAGACAATCGATAATCAAGCCAATCGATAATCAAGCTAATTGATAATCATTTCTTAACAAAAGGTTCTTCATTAATTTAATTTTGCCATGTATAACATGCCAGATTAATGGACATGATTCTGCAAGATGGAAGGAGCATGTTTTCTGACCTACTTGCATTATCAATTACTGAAACTATTCTTAGATTTACTTTAGTAATAACAATTGCAATGCCTCAAATTAATTTCTTTTTGCGGTTGAAGTTTTTCACAGCATTGTTCCCGTAACTATGCCTGGTAATTGATAACAGCCACTAATGAAATTTACTTTGCCTTGCAACACTAGAGGCCTTCTTAAACTGCTGTTGTCTAGTTAGGCTGTACATAACTGAAAAACAATATGCTTCAATGTGCATTCGTATAATCTAGCCCGGCTTTCAAAATAAAACTTGATATGTTGATTAACTTGTAGTTGCTTTTCATGCATAGGATTGACAATACCTCTTTAACCCAGTCTTTCTCTCTTGTCCTGACACTCCATGTGGACCGCTATCCTGAAGCCCTATAAACCCCAACGTTCAATAGTTCAATGTGTTTTATTTGTCACCTACAGTAGTATGCAACTGCACAGTGAAATTCTTTTTGACTTTATAATGCATACAGGCGCTGCCATTTTTGGCGCCATTATTCAAAGTCCAAAGTACAGTCGACCCGCAATCTTGGAGTACTGGAGGATTTCCCATGAACTGACGTCCCTCTTCTCTCCTCGCCCGGCCTTCTTTGTTTCCCGGAGCTGCATCCTGCAGCTGACCTTGAAGGTGCTGTAGGCATAAACCCTCCTACCAGCCCTTGTTCCTCACATCCAACATCTTCAGCTCCCTCCTTATTACCCTGTCCCCACCAAGCCTTCGGGTGGGTTCCCAGTCCTACAGACATCTGCTAGACATAGCTGGTCTGCAATTTATCTAGTTCACTCCTCAAAGAGCTCAACTCCGCCCCACATATTTTAGTTCTTTAGATAGATACATAATGCTGGAGTAACTCAACGGGATAGGTAGCATCTCTGGAGGCAAGGAATGGGTGACGTTTTGCGCTGTGACCCTTCTTCACTCTGAAGAAGAGCGTCAACCCGAAACATCACCCATTCCTTCTCTCCAGAGATGCTGCCTGACCCGCTGAGTTACTCCAGCATTCTGTGGATATATTCGATTTAAACCAGCATCTGCAGTTCTTTCCTACATATTCTAATTGTTTATCGTCTTTAACTCCTCTATGTAGCCTCCCATTCCCTGAAAACTAATCACTGTCCTTTTATTTCAATTTAAAAACCTCTTTAAAGCCTGAACCTGCATCATCCCTTCCTATCATTCCTTTTTTGCTCAACATAGTTTTGTTTTCCTTTTTACCATCCAGCATCTACAGCCCCTCGTGTCTAACAATTAAACTCTCTTGATTCTCTCGACTCTCTCGGTTGGCTGAATTACAGTGTGTAAGATGTAAGGGGAGGTTATAAAACTCTGAATTTTTTTCTTTCTCTGGAGCATCGGATAGGCAACCTGTTTGAACAATTTGAAATTATGAGAAGCAGAGACAGGATAGATTGTCAGCATCTGTTATTCATTGTACCAATAGAGGGTGGTGCAGTGGGAGTGTTGCTGTGTTACAATGCCAGAGACCCGTATTCAATCCTGATTCGGGGTGCTGTTTGATTTTGTATGTGCTCCCTGTGACTGCATGGGTTTTGTCTGCGTGTTCCTGTTTCTTCGCACATTTTTGAAAACGCGAAGGTTTGTAGGTTAGAGTCTTGCAGTGATACATCGTGGAAACAGGCCCTTCAGCCTAACTTGCCCACACTGACCAACATGTCCCACCTGCCCACGTTTGGTCTTCAGCCCTCCAAACATGCCCTATCCATGTACCTGTCTAACTGTTTCTTAAACATTGGGATTGTCCCAGCCTCAACTACCTCCTCTGGCAGCTTGTTCCACACACCCACCACACTTTATGTGAAAATGTTACCCCTCAGATTCCTATTAAATCTTTTCCCCTTCACCTTAAACCTATGTCCTCTGGTCCTTGATTCACCTACTCTAGGCAAGGGATTGTGTGCATCTATCCGATCCATTCCACTCATGATTTTACACTCCTCTATAAGATCACCCCTCATCCTCCTGCACGCCAATAAATAGAGTCCCAACCTCTGCCTATAGGTCAGACTGTCTAGTTCTGGCAACATCCTCGTAAATATTCTCTGTACCCTTTCCAGCTTGACAACATCTTTCCTCTTACATGGTTCCCAGAACTGACACAATACTCTAAATGCGACTTCACCAGCTTCGTATATAACTGCATTATGACCTCCTAACTTCTGTACTCAATACCCTGACTGATGAAGGCCAATGTGCCAAAAGCCTTTTTGACCACTCTATCTTCGACTTCACCTTCAAGAAACCATGCACCTACACTCCTTGATCACTCTGCTCCACAACACTCCCAGAACCCTACCATTCACTGTGTAGGTCCTGTCCATGTTAGACCTTCCAAAATGCAACGCGTTTCTCTGTATTAAATTCCATCAACCATTCCTCAGCCCACCTGGCCAATCGATCAAGATCTTGCGGCATTGATATGCTTCCCTGTCCCTGGTGTATAGGATGCAAAACAGGGATAACATAGAACTGTTGTACGTGTAATCGTTGGTCGGCGCAAACTCACTGGGACAGCCTGTTTCCACATTCTATCCCTAAACTAAACAAAATATCAAAAGAAGAGTGCATCAGTTAAAAGTAAGAAGAAGGAGATTTAATAGAGATCTGAGTGGTGTATTTTACACAAAGACTCCCTGCCATGGGAGGTGGTGGAATCAGATACAATTGTTAGGTTTAAGAGACATTAAGTGGCACTTGAATAAGGAAGGCAAGGAAGGTTGTGTGTGATGGTTTGCTCAGTTACAATTGAGATTTTTGTTTGTCATGTATGCTATGTTGGAATATTCATAAATGCCTTAAATTTTGGTGAATTAAGGTAAATTTCCTTGATCCCATTTAGCAAGCGCTTCACACAGTGACTGTTTTCAGGATATCTGCATTAGGTTAGCTGCATGAAAATCCCCAACCATCTGCCTATCATCTTGCCTTCATTCATCTACAGTATTGCCTGCCACGCATTGTCCTGCTTCTCCCCTCTTCTAGCTTTCTTCTCCATTCCCTCACCACTCACAATCAGTAGCAATGTTACAAAATTTTGAGATTTAAAAAAATCAAGTCTGCAATTTATCCCATCAGATAAAGCATAAAAAGTTTGATTTGACACCTAATTCACTTTCATATTTTCAGTATTAAAAAAGGTTATGGCCATTTTCATACTCGGAAATTAGCATCTTGTTCCCTATTGCTTTCCATTGACTTAACACATAAGTTGTGATCGAGGACAGTCAAAGCCCATAACTTTCTTAAAAATTAAGAGAACTGAAATAAATTTTCAGCTATTATAGATTGAAGCATTCTGAAACAATCTTACTTGGATGACCTGAAATTAAAGCAAATAATTAGTTAGTTACCCATTTATAGCTAATTACAAAATTTAATTACTAGATCTAAACATCTATCCATTTAATAAGAATTAACATTTTTTAAAAAGCCCAAGTGTCCAAATAACATTCACACAATAATTCACAATATAACATGATTTTTAAATCTCATTGTCATTAATTTATAGGCAAAATTGAAGGAATTTAGTGTATAATGCCCGTAAATTAATGGCCATTTAAATCAGCATGCGAGTGGGATTTTATGGAACACAATGGATTGGAACGTTGCGGTTGCAGTAAATTTAAACCCCATATCGGCAGGAAAAATACTGCCGGTTCGTGTGGGGAATAAATCACCGTTTCGCAACATGAAATTTTGATTAAGGTCATCTTAACAAGCAAGTTTATATGTAAAAATAAACGGATTTCCCTTACCTGTCCCCTATGTAAAATCCATCCCCATTGTCGGCGTTCAAAGCATTAAAAGCTAATTTTTATTTTACTCCAGCGCTGAAATTGTCGGGCGATTTAAAAAAAAATTTTTTTTTACTTCACATACCGGCAGTCGGAACAAATGTTCAGCAAAAGCTCGCACCCAGAGAAAATATAATTCCAGAAGGCAGGGGAAAACCGCATTTTAAGCCCGCCCCCCCCCTTCCCCCCTCCCCCCTCAAAGGCACCAAAGTCGCACACACGGCCAGTGACAGAACTGCAGGGCCGCTAAAGGTAAGTTTTCTAACATACCTACAATCAGTCTGAAGAAGGTCTCGACCTGAAACCTGCTGAGTTACTCCAGCACTCTGTGAATTTTTGTGTAATTAACCAGCATCTGCAGTTCATTGTTTCTCCCAAAGTTGCTGTCAGAGTAACAATGGGTAAAATCAGTAATGGAAACAGAACATGCTGGAAACACTCAGCAGGCGAGGTAGCATCTGTGAAAAAACAGGGTTAATGTATCAGTTTGAAGCCCCTTCAAAATCAATACATGTGCTGTTATTACCAGTAAGTAACCTGGTCCTTTACAGCTCAATCATGTTTATTGAGATTTAGGTTTAAATAACTGGACACTAAGGTTAATCACGCTGAGCTTGACAGCCTTTTGGTAACATAAAGACAAAAGTGCTTTTTATCGAAAATTAAAGCACTATTGTCTGAGGAGTTTGTAACTGCATTTATTGCAGTATTACTCGCTGAAGTGTCTTAATGCCAATATGTTGTGCTGTCAAACCCTGTGTGACAAAGGGGAAATGATACCTGATGTAGACAAATTATGCTAAAGATTAATCCTCCTGTGTTAGTACAGGCAGTGCACATCTATCAAATATTCAGGTAAGCTTGAAGGACAAATTATTCGACATAAGATGATGAAATATATTATGTAGCAGTTAACATAACTACACTCCCAATACATTAGCGCCAATCTACATCTTCCTTACAAACATCAACCAAATCTTGTATATTTTAATATTTCTGCAACTGTTTTTGAAAAGACAAATAATCCTCGTTGCTCCTGAATTATTAACTTGGGGTGTTATGGCGGCGTACCGGTAGAGCGGTAAGCACCAGAGACCCGGGTTCGATCCTGGCTACAGGTGCTTTCTGTACAGAGTTTGTATGTTCTCCCAGTGACCTGCGTGGGTTTTCTCCGAGATCTTCTGTTTCCTCCCACACTCCAAAGACGTACAGGTTTGTAAGTAAATTGGCTTGATATAAATGTAAATTATCCCTAGTGCATGTAGAATAGTGTAAATGTGCAGGGAACGACAGTTGGCATGGACTAGGTGGGCCGAAGGGTTTGTTCCGTGCTGTATCTCCAAGCTAAACTTGAAGATTTTGCAGAAATAAATGTTAGGTTTAGGATTCTTCTGGTAATGGTTAACATTTGTATTGATATATGGATACGAAGGATTTAGAGGAATATGGGACAAATGCAGACAAATGGGACTAGCCCAATATGCTACATTTTCCATGCAGCATGGCTCTATGACTATGACAATTTATGCCATGCAAAATCAGGTTTTATCTAAAATCCAGTCTGACCGAACAGCTTCCCTCTTTTGCTTCTTGGAAAGATCTGCGTTCTAGAATCGCTCCCTTTTGCTTAACAGGAGCCACTATGCCGATGGGGTCATATAGCCCTGCTACCTGGCTGAGAAGCTCTCTTCTTGTTAGGGGATTTGGCGTCTGAGTTTTGATTTGCTCTTGTAGAAGGCCTTGACCAAGCCGCATCTTTTTCATTCTCTTGGAGAAATTGATTCCCACCATAACGTGGAGCATATCCTCTTCAACAATGTCGCCCAGACCAAGCGCCTCGTTATCATCATCATGCATTTAGTTTGGTAGGATGATGGTTTTTGTTTTGCTTTTCTTTAAAGTATCACTGTCCTCCTTCCTCCCACTTTGGCCAGACAGAACCCAAGGCTTGAGCTCAAATCCACCAACTTTCAGTTTTCGTTCAACATTTACTGTTATGATTCTCAACTGGTCGAGGCTGTTGTGAGATGTGAGGATGTCGTCAACATAGCTGTCTTTCTGGAGTACTTGCTGCTCATCCTTGAGGTGGGTAAAAGAAGGAAGATTATCAGTCTCACGCATTGCCAACTGTGCAATGCACCCCGCAGGTTTGTCTCTGATGTTCACTCTTGTGATAGCATACTCTCCCAGCTCCTCGTCCTCGGAATCTCGCCAGAGGAATCTGTAAGTGTACTTCACGGTCCTCCAACCAGACTGAGTTATACGTCTTCTTTATGTCTCCCAGAGCAGAATAGATTCCTCCTCTGAATCTGAGGAGGACGGCGCGAATTTGATTGAGGATGTCTGGACCTTTCATCAACAAATCATTTAAGCTGACACCATTGCACTTTTGGCTGCTGTTCCACACTAATCTCATGACAGAGTGGGGGTTTGGAGCAATAAGGTGACTCACATACCACACTGGTCCCTTCCAGTTTGCAATCATGTCTTCGGACAATTTGATTGCAGCCTTTCGGTCCACCATGTCGTGCACCTGAGCTGTGTAGGAACTTTTCCATTCAGGTTCTCTGGATAGCTGCCTCACCGTCCTGAGAAATGTGGCTTCCACTGTCCTTTTATTATTTGGTAGAGAAGCTGGGTCTTCCAACCAAGGATAGCTAGCATGCCATTGTGGGTCTTTACTGTGACAGTCTCCTGTTACGTAGGTGAGGCCTTCCCTTACCACTTCTAGCTCTCTCTCTTCAGCGAGAGTCATTTCTTTTCCGCCTGGCTGGCAGTTTCCACAGCGGCAACCCCTGCACTTTGGCTCAAATGCTGCTCCAATGCTATCCCACTTCCACCAATCCAAGAAGTCCCGATTTGCGGTTGATGCACGGGACTTCTGGACTTTGACGGCGACCTGTCCGTTTGGTGAAAGTTCCTCAGGGACTGCGTCAGTGAGCTCCTCATAATTTAAAGCAGCTGCTCTCATTGATCTTGTGAAGTGTGTTTTGGACATGTGGGCTGACATGGTAAGCTCCTCAAACAGCTCAGGATGACAACCTCCAACAGTCTTTCCCAGTGGTCCATCCCACAGAATGAGATCTCCAACAGTTCTAATCCTCTGAGGCACTAGCTGACCTTCTCAGAAAGGCTGGGGGGAGGGACTTGGGTAGAGGGGGCTAGGGGACAGGGTGTGGGGCAAGAGGCAGAGAAGGGAAGCACTCTGACCCAAAATGTAGGCGAGAAAGAGGAAAAAGATAATAGACAGAGAATAAGGGATGGTGCTACAATGTGTATATATTAAAATGTGTATATTTTAATGCTAGGAGCATTGTAAGAAAGGTGGATGAACTTAGAGCCTGGATTGACTCCTGGAAATATGATGTTGTGGCAATCAGTGAAACATGGTTGCAGGAGGGCTGTGATTGGAAACTAAATATTCCAGGATTTCGTTGCTTCAGGTGTGATAGAATTGGAGGGACCAGAGATGGAGGTGTTGCATTGCTTGTCAGAGAGGATATTACAGCAGTGTTTTGGCAGGATAGATTAGAGGGCTCGTCTAGGGAGGCTATTTGGGATGGAACTGAGAAGTGGGAATGGTGTAGCAACACTTTTAGGGGTGTATTATAGACCGCCAAATGGGGAGCGAGAATTGGAAGAGCGAATATACAAGGAGATAGCAGATATTAGTAGTAAGCACAATGTAGTGATTGTGGGAGATTTTAATTTTCCAAAAATAGACTGGGAAACACATTCTGTAAATGGGCTGGATGGTTTGGAGTTTGTAAAATGTGTGCAGGATAGTTTTTTGCAGCAGTACATAGAGCTATCGACCAGAGAAGGGGCAGTGCTGGACCTCCTGTTAGGAAATGAGGCAGGTCAGGTGACGGAGGTATGCATTGGTTAGCACTTCGGGATCAGTGATCACAATACCATTAGTTTCAATATAATTATGGAGAGAGTCAGAACTGGACCTAGGGTGGAGATTTTTGATTGGAGAAAGGCTAACTTCGAGGGAATGCGTAAGGATTTCAAAGGAGTGAATTGGGACACTTTGTTTTATGGGAAGGATGTAGAAGAGAAATGGAGCACATTTAAAGGGGAAATTGTAAGAGTACAGAATCTTTATGTCCCTGTTAGGCTGAAAGGAAATAGTAAAAATTGGAAAGAGCCATGGTTTTCAAGGGAAATTGGACACGTTTCGAAAAAAGAGATATCTACAATAATTATAGAAGGCATGGAGTAAATGAGGTGCTAGAGGAGTATAAAGAATATAAAAAGAATCTTAAGAAAGAAATTAGGAAGGCTAAAAGAAGATATGAGGTTGCTTTGGTAAGAAAGGTGAAAGTAAATCCAAAGGGTTTCTACAGCTATATTAATAGCAAAAGGATAATGAGGGATAAAATTGGACCATTAGAGAACCAGAATGGACAGCTATCTGCAGAGCCAAAAGAGATGGGGGAGATATTGAACAATTTCTTTTCTTCGGTATTCACCAAGGAGAAGGATATTGAACTCTGTGAGGTAAGGGAAAAACGTAGAGTAGCTATGGAAACTATGAGATTCAAAGAGGAGGAAGTACTGACACTTTTGAAAAATATAAAAGTGGATAAGTCTCCAGGTCCTGACAGGATATTCCCTAGGACATTGAGGGAAGTTAGTGTAGAAATAGCAGGAGCTATGACAGAAATATTTCAAATGTCATTAGAAACGGGAATAGTGCCGGAGGATTGGCGTACTGCGCATGTTGTTCCATTGTTTAAAAAGGGCTCAAAGAATAAACCTAGCAATTATAGACCTGTTAGTTTGACGTCAGTGGGAAAATTAATGGAAAGGATACTTAGAGATAATATATATAAGCATCTGGATAAACAGGGTCTGATCAGGAACAGTCAACATGGATTTGTGCCTGGAAGGTCATGTTTGACAAACCTTCTTGAATTTTGTGAAGCGGTTACTAGGGAAATTGATGAGGGCATGTGGATTTCAGTAAGGGTATGAAAGCAGTGGATGATGTCTATGTGGATTTCAGTAAGGCCTTTGACAAGGTTCCCCATGGAAGGTTGGTTAAGAAGGTTCAATCTTTGGGTGTTAATGGCGGAGTAGCAAGATGGATTCAACAGTGGCTGAATGGGAAATGTCAGAGAGTAATGGTGGATGGCTGTTTGTCACGTTGGAAGCCAGTGACCAGTGGGGTGCCTCAGCGATCTGTGTTGGGTCCACTGTTGTTTGTCATGTACATCAATGATCTGGATGATGCGGTGGAAAATTGGATAAGTAAGTATGCAGATGATACTAAGATAGGTGGTGTTGTGGATAATGAAGTAGATTTTGAAAGTCTACAGAGAGATTTGGGCCATTTGGAAAAGTGGGCTGAAAGATGGCAGACAGAGTTTAATGCTGATAAGTGTGAAGTGCTACATCTTTGCAGGACAAATCAAAATAGGACGTACATGGTAAATGGTAGGGAATTGAGGAATGCTGTGGAACAGAGAGATCTAGGAATAACTGTGCATAGTTCCCTGAAGGTGGAATCGCATGTAGATAGGGTGGTAAAGAAAGCCTTTGGTGTGCTGGCCTTTATAAATCAGAATATAGGAGTAGGGAAGTAATGTTAAAATTGTACAAGGCATTGGTGAGACCAATTCTGGAGTATGGTGTACAATTATGGTCGCCTAATTAAAGGAAGGATGTCAACAAAATAGAGAGAGTACAGAGGAGATTTATTAGAATGTTGCCTGGGTTCCAGCAACTATGTTACAGAGGAAGATTGAACAAGTTAGGTCTTTATTCTTTGGAGCGCAGAAGGTTAAGGGGGGGGGACTTGTCCTTTAAAATGATGAAAGAGATAGACAGATTTGACGTGGATAAGCTTTTCCCATTGAGGGTAGGGACGATTCAAACAAGAGGGCATGACATGAGAATTAAGAGACAGAAGTTTAGGGGTAACGCGAGGGGGAACTTCTTTACTCAGAGGGTGGTGGCTGTGTGGAATGAGCTTCCAGCAGAAGTGGTGGAGGCAGGATCAATTTTAACATTTAAAAGTAAAGTGGATAGGTGTATGGACGGGAACGGAATGGAGGGGTATGGTCTGAGTGCAGGTAGATGGGACTAGGGGAAAACAAATGGTCGGCACGGACTGGAAGGGCCGAGAGGGCCTGTTTCCGTGCTGTAATTGTTATATGGTTACATGGTTCTCTATGGCTTATGAGCAAATGTATCTCTTGGTCTCACAAGTTCCTCAAGTGGGACGTCTGGAAAGAACTTTTGCAGCTGCTGTGGTGTCACATGTTTGTGAAGATCTGCAATGCTGTACAATCCATAACAAACTAACTGGTGTGACTTGAGTGTGCCCTTGGGAGTCTTCACTCGGATCTTTAGAAGGTAGCGCCTCGTCTCTACGTGGACCTTCATCCCCCCAACTCCGTGGACAATAAGCGTGATGTCTTCACTCCTAAGGTTCAGTCTACTCGCAGCCTTGTGAGTTATGTAGTTGGTATCTGAAGCCAGTCAATTAATGTCCCAACCTTTTGTCCAGCATTTGCTATGACCTCCAGAAGCATCATAATCACTGGATGCTCTTGCAGTCCACCTTCCTTTAGGAGGCTTGGCTGATGCTTTGCAGTGTTGAAGGCTCTTGATGCAGTGTTGGAGAACACATCTCGGCATTGTTTTGCCAACTCTGGTGGAAGTTTGCTGAAAAACTTCTCTTGGTCCACTGTATATTTCTTCTTGCCTTTATCTTCCTCTGGACCAAAGTTACTCCTTCTCTGATCCACACTGCTTTTCCCCCCCATCTCATAATTGGGGCACAGATAAAAATGATGCTCAGGAGTCTGTTCATCCTTGCAGATTTGATTTTTACACAGATATGCAGGTTTGCAGTATGAACCATCATCATGAACTTCACGACACTTTTTGCATGCTCCCAACTTCTTTACTGCAGCTCTTTTCTCTGTCAGCTTTAGCCCTCGAAACTGCTTGCAGAAGTACAGCTTTCTTTTATGCTTTACGTCACCACAGACTACACAAATTGTGTGGTCATTTTCTGACTTGGTTCTGGCATGTCTTGGTTCAGTCCGAGTTTCCTTTCTACTCGGCTCCTTGTCCCTCAGTTGCTTGAGTTGTTCGTATATGCTCTCCTGCTCTTTGAGAAATGACAAGAGACTGTCAAACCGTTTCTCTGGTGCCACAGCATTCCTCTTGTCAGCTACATAAACCAGCCATTGCTTTTTGAGGGTTTCTGGAAGCTTGGTTTCAACTGATTTTGTCATCAGTCGATTTTTAATAGCGCCTGTGTCTCCGAGATCGCTCAAGTCCTTAAGCGCCTTTTCCACAGCTTGAATTAATTCCACTATTTTACGTGGCTGATGTCCTCTGACAGGTGGGATTCTCTTAAGTTCCTCCACTATCTCAAAAGCAATAGCTGTTTGATTTCTAAACCGGTTCTCTAGGACACGAAAGATATCATCTGCTGTGTTATAACTTGTGAGGCGGAGGTCTCTTGTAATTCTCTCCTCCAGACTGTCCAGCAATTGAACCTTCTTCACCTCATTTGATCCAGTGGGTTCACTTTGCTTTTGCAGTGCTTCCCAATCCTTCCTCCATCTATAAAAGTCACGCTTGTTTCCAGTAAACCTAGGAAGGGCCGTGGGTCTCAGTCTGATGGCTGGTGAAGGATAATTGAAAGCATTCGCCGCTTGTGCTATTCCTTCAGCGTCCTTCTTTATTCTTGCCTGTATGAAGTCAGCCTTCCTGAACCAGCTTGGGGACGAGAAGCTCGAGTGTTCTTAGGTTTTTCTGGAAGCTCTCTTGCTCATCCAGAGGGACCCAACATTTCCACCGACTGTACATCTCCTTTGCAGTTTCTACCAGTTTCTGCAGGTGGTTAAGCATGAATTCATGTGCTTCTTGGTTGCTATTTGATTGTGCGGTGGCAGCAGCAAGTTCACATGCACCATTTGCTGTCTGTAGTGAGGTGGATAATTCAACATTTCCAAAGTTTGCCCATAGAGTGTCCTGGATGAGCCCTTTGACCTTTTTTAGTTTTGACTTGCACTCCTTTGCAGTCTTTGCCAGGTCGGCTTTTTGCTGTTCAGTTAACACAGTTTCCACATCTGCATCCAGCTCTGCAATGAGTCCAGCCTCCACATCGTCATTGGCTTCCATGACTTTTTCGGCCTCCTGCATGAGTTTGTTGAAATTGGTCCTGAGCTCCTCTTCAGACATTTCTTCATGGTTCCTAATGATGCTGTTAACAAGATGAGAAAATGCCCGTTTTGCTGTTGTCCTCTCTACCTTGAGCTGCTCAGCTGACTTTTCAGTAACTTCATCAGCCATGATTTATCTTGACTTAGCCGTCTCTTTTCCAGGTTTCCAGATCTCCTGGTCACAGCGGTTTTTCACTGTCAAGTCTTTTAATGTTTTTGTGCAGATTCCCCGCTTGAAAGGGATCTGATTCATCCACCCCGAAATGATGAACTGGATTTCACTCAATGACCAAACACTTATTTTCCATTTTTTCCCCCCTTTTTATTTTGGCAGATTCAGCAATTAATTTACAGTTCCACTTGATTTATTGCTTCAGCCATTCCTTTGAAGGCATTTGGATGTTGTAGGTCTTAAGGTATTTAACAGTTTAGTCTTTTAGCAGGTGAAAACCCGGCTGCTAATCGGGTGCTGTAGATAATCAGTCCTGCATGCCTTTGCTGGCGATCGTGGCAGTTTTTAGGACAGTCTCTTAACAAGTTTTAGCCGGAAGTCAACTTCTCTCGCGGGCCTGTCCGCTTTTCTGTTCACGGTCGGGCTGACTCTGATCCCGACCGGGCTTTCTCTGTTTTCTCCCCCCACCGGGTTGACTGTTCCCAGTTGGGCTGAAGACTCAGCCTCGGTCGGTGGCTCTCTGGACCTGTTCGCTGCCTTCACGGTACTAGGCCCCCACCAGACGTCTGTGGCTGCTGCTTGGGTTTGGCTGTGTGCTGCACAGCCCTGGATACATTCCAGGTATCCATTCCAGGTATCAGGCATCATGGCAGGCTGCACAGTCCCACCCTTGGCCTTTACAATGGCCATGGAAGTCATCATCAGGGCCTCAAAATGGGTGGTGGGCGGTGAACGAACCAGTGCTGGGCTCCGTCTGCCACCCATCAGGGCATACATGGACGACATGACAACAATAACCACTACTGCAGCATGCACCAAGCGGCTACTTGGAAGCTGCAGGAGAACATCAAGTGGGCCCGAATGAAAATCAAACCAAGTAAATCTCGAAGCATCTTCATATTTAAGGGGGGGCTTAGAGACACAAGGTTCTGCATCGGTGACGACCCAATACCAACAGTGTCTGAGCAGCCAGTAAAAAGCCTGGGCAGATGGTACAACGCAAGTCTCAAGGACAAAGAGCAGGTGCAACAACTAAGGCAAGAAATTGTCAACGGCCTGGAGAACATCAATCGGACCCTACTGCCTGGGAAACTGAAGCTCTGGTGCCTACAGTTTGGACTCCTTCCTCGGACAATGTGGCCACTGACCGTTTATGAAGCTCCAATAACAACTGTGGAGAAGATGGAGCGAACCATAACTTCATACGCGAAGAAATGGCTCGGTGTCCCACGATGTCTAACTAACATCTGCCTCTATGGCAAAGGGGTCCTGGAACTACCTTGCACTAGTCTAACAGAGGAATACAAGTGTTCCAAAGTGAGACTCCAGATGACACTGAGGGACTCTAGAGACAAGACAATCAGTGCTGTTGCGCCGCCCCTAGTAACTGGCCGGAAGTGGACACCATCTGATGCAGTACAGCAAGCTTCATCAGCCCTGAGGTACAAAGACGTCGTGGGGCAAGTGCAGCAGGGAAGAGGAGGCTTTGGCCTTACGACAAGTAAACCAACTTGGCGAAAGGCCACAACATCAGAGCGGAGGACATTGGTGGTTGAGGAGGTGCGGCGACAGGAGGAGGCCGCAAGAAGTGCAAAGGCGGTCTCTCTTGCCAAACAGGGGCAATGGATGCAGTGGGAAGGTGTGGAGCAGAGGAAGATCAGCTGGAAAGAACTATGGGAAATTGAATCGAGCAAGATCAGCTTCATCATCAGAGCGACATACGACGTGCTTCCATCACCAAAGAACCTCCATCAGTGGTACGGCGAGGATCCAACCTGTACCCTCTGCCCAACTCCAGCGACCCTCAAACACATCATGGTAGGCTGCAAGACCAGCCTCATGCAAGGGAGATACACGTGGCGGCATAATCAGGTACTAAAAAGCTTGGCAACAGCCCTTGAGAACAGGCGGTGTGCGACCAACTCCTTGCCTCCGAGAGCAAGCAACCCCCCCCCCCCCCCCCACTTAAGGGCAACAACCTTTGTCCGAGAAGGACAGAAAACACCTAAATATCCTTCCACCAGATCAGAAGAAGGAAACCTATGCAGGGCCCGTGACTGGAGGATGCTGGCGGACATCAGCCGACAACTAATCTTTCCACCTGAAATTGCTTCAACCAACCTCAGGCCAGACTTGGTGTACTGGTCCCCTTCACAGAAGACTGCTTACATCATAGAGCTCTCAGATCCATGGGAGAACTCTGTTGAGGAGGCCTATGAGCGTAAGAAGCTGTGCTACACAGAGCTTGCAGCAGAGGCAACGCAGCGTGGCTGGAACATCAACGTTTATCCAGTTGAAGTGGGATGCAGAGGATTTGTTGCGTCATCTACCATCAGACTGCTGAAGGAGCTTGGAATCCACAGTCAGGCTCTGCGGAAGACCATAAAATCACTCTCAGACGCGGCTGAAAGCAGCCGCCGTTGGATTTGGCTCAAGCGGAAAGACCCATGCTGTGCCCCAAGTACGTCATAGTGAATCTTTGGGGCAGTTTGACACGGGACACGCGCCGAGAGCTGATCGTCCTGCAGCGGGCTGCCCTTGTGGAGGGTGTATAGTGTTAAAAGGCCGAAACACCCAGTGATGCAAGGGTACACTACTGATGATGTGTCCTGTGCCCAACTGTCCTGAAGGTTACCCAGGCCAAGATATACGTATACGTATCCCCCCCCCCCGATGTTGAGCGTCGACCACTCTCAGCAATCAATGAATGTCGTGAAATGCTCCCCACCTACTGGCACAAGGGACTTCTTAACATCTTGTCCTGTGCACTTGATTCTTCTTGCTGGCCTTGTTCTTATCTTCGTTCTTTTATCCTCGTCGCCAATTGTTGTGTATTCGGATGCTTTGAACAGTCTTGAATAAAGGCTCAGACATGGGAGGAATCATACAAGCTTCTTTCCTGCAGGGCGCTACCTCCAGTCTTTGTTTTGCTCATGCGTTCTTGCCCCCAGACATCACAAGATACCAATTACTTATCCTAATTATCCCATACCTAACACTCCTCCCCCCTTTAACTTGGAGGCAGGTAATACCTTTTCTGTTACATACACCGCATTCCTCCCCTTTTAAGTCCATTTCACCTGTACGGTATATGCTCTTTTCCTACTATTGTGCGCTTGTGATTTTAATTTAACATTAGTCCTTTCATTACAGTTTGACTTCACAAAATGATTATGTAAAAGGGGAATTCTCCTCCTGTCCCAGGGTGAACCAACAAGTTGCTGTAATTGGGGATAGTCATGAATGGCTGTGTCATCAGTCTCAGAACCAATGGGAACCATGGCTGTGTGGACCAGTTAGGAACTACCAAACGCCTAAGCGTAGTCGTGCTCGTGAGCTCAAATTTAATGTCATTGGATACAAGTATGGGACGAAATGCAGTTTAGTGTCAGACGTAGTGATAGCAATGAATGCAGATAAATAAATACAGATGGGGATCGGCGGGAAGTTCAAGATCGTGAATGTACGTCCCCAATGTAGCGAGAAAACATCCTCCACTAATGCCTCTGGACCTGGTTCCCATCAGGAGACATATTTGAGGTAAGCTGGTGTTTTAACCCAGTTCACAAATGCAACAGATGGCTATCTGGCAATTAACCATGAACTCGAAACTTTAGCAATCAATGACATTTTCCATGAACATTAATAACAAACTCTTTTCTCCTGAAACCTGTGACTATTTTGAGACCCGACCTCAGGCTGAACCAGCAAATTACGTTTAAAATACCAAATAAGGTTATATTAATCGCGACAAATCAGGAATCAATTTGCATATTCACACAATAGGAACCTTAAGCGGCTTCTTAATGACTTTATTTGAAACCTCAATTGATAAAACAAAATGGAGGGAGCCATAAAAGACCTTCCTTCTCCTTATAGCGAGAATGTATCTTTCGCCACAGTTATGCCACATATTTTGCAACCAGTGAAATAAACATGAAACCATGTTATTATCCATTAACCAGAATTTCATAATATAGTGTAATTCAACGCCAATTCTGTGTTGCCATTAACCTATACTTGATGATTCTCCTGTGACAACAAGATATGTAACCATTCCATGGGTCTTTAACTGATTGCACCCTCGTGACCAACATATGCCATCATCATAATGTATCAACCAGAGCATCACAATATGCACATTTGTCCAATCACTCTTTAACCCATACGATGCCCTTAGGGTCTATAGATAGTTGATACCCACAACAGACATTTTTTTGCAAGTCATGCAAATCTGCTCCACCTCCAAACTCGAGATGATATTTGCAACTTGGTATCTGCCATAAACAGCACTGTGGCCCGATTTCCAAACCAGTCTTGTAAGGCAATCTTGGTCCTTCTACTGAACCTGCGCAATTCTAACCTGCTTGAAAAGCTAGAACAGTCCATTTTACATGGTTAGACCCCTCAAAATAGCTGATAATGTCTCAATCATTTGTAATGTATAACTAAGTGTACACCTTACCAAGCTGTAAGTGGTCCCTTAATTGTCGAGTAGCATAGGTACAGTGTGTGAAACCTCTGGCCAGCTTTCATGCTGCCACCAACTTCAGTGAACTGCTTACTGCCAATAAAGGAGTGGGGTGCATTATCACCAAAACTATGAAACCTTGCTCGTTCCAATAGCTTGTGCTTTGTCCTCCAGGTTTCGCCTATGGAAAGGTCTTACCTGAATAGAAGATTCGGCGGCCAACTGTAATGTCCCCCTGAGAGCGGTATTCACTGCATATGTGTTTGGGATGGTAACTTTCTTGCCAGGCATAGACCTCTGGCACATGCCCAGTATCCCTTGGGCATGCTCTATCGCTATACCCTCAGACTCGGCATTAGACTATACCAATCCCACATGCTCTCCTCTTACATGAGGGAGCCATTAAGCAGCCCTGATACAAGGTGCTGCTAGCGCAGTTTCAGCAATACGCCAACTTTGCCATGGCCCCAGCGTCAGAATAATACTGACGCAGCTTGCTCTCCTCCTACATGAGGGAGACCTTAAGCAGGCCTGCTAAAAAGTGCTGCTGACACAATTTCCCATTTAGGGCCATTAGCACCATTTTGCAATATAATTAAAGATTTACTTAACAACAACTGGAACAGTAATGAATGCTGTTTGTCCATCATTGTGACTTTATTAATTTCAACTGGTGAAACAAGGTGTGTTAACAATGACCTATATGGCACTTAATAGTTAACCATTTACAAGATAAGTTGTCTTACTTGCACAGCTGAATCACATCTATACTATTAACAATTAATCTAATGACTAGTAAACCTGTTACCAGAGTTTATTGACTGCCATCTGTTGACCAGGCCGGCGTCACAGCCAATTGAATACCTAAAAGTGAATCCCAACATCCTACAAGTCTATTTGATAGACTTAATCTAACTGGATAGGGGAGCCCAATTTCTCAAATATAGTTTAAGACTTAACAGATTCTGTTATATTGCCTTATCCTAACAATGACCCCTCATCCCCCATGATCACTGTAAATGGGAATACCTTACTAAACAGCTATTCCCATAAAGCAGCCCTGAAGAAGGTACTGCTGGCACCCATAAAGCAGCCCTGAACAAAGGTGCTGCTGGCGAGGCCTTTCCCATAGACCAGTATTTGCCATAGATTTGGCGTTCTCATGAAGCAGCCCTGAGCAAAGGTGCTGCTGGCATAACCTCTCCAATAGGCTAGCCTGCCATAACTTGGCATTCCCCTGGAGCAGTCCTGAGCAAAGGTACTGCCGGCACAGCCTCTCGAATAGGCTAGCCTGCCATAGCTTGACATCCCCATGAGCTGTCCCTGAACAAAGTACTGCTGGCACAACCTTTCGAATAGGCTAGCCTGCCATAACTTGACATTCCCATGAAGCAGCCCTTCCCAAAGGTACTGCTGGCACAGCCTCTGCAATAGGCTGACATTGCCATAAACTTTACTACTGATCCAACTCCTGCCTAAAGAGGTTTCTCTAAATTAATTCCCAGAGGTGAACCTACCAAATCTTTCTTAATTACAATTTTACTACTGATCCAACTCCTGCCTAAAGAAGTTTCTCTAAATTCTTTCCCAGAGGTGAACCTACCAAATCTTTCTTAATTACTCTGACTATTTTGGCAGCTGTCCCCATATCCTGGGGATTATTGTGGTTAAATATCGCTAACCCGACATTCACCAGCTCCCCGCTTCCGCGGTCAGGCCAGGGTTTCCCCCAAAGCCCTAGGCTGGTTCACTCGTCGGCCTCGCGACCATCCCGCAAAAACCTTGGAGGTTCCTGCAGGAAACCTAGAACAGGAAAGAAATAGCACTTACCTGAAACTTTTTTAGACTTACCATTGGAGGAGCTGCGCTGCTCCACAGTCGTCTGCACGAAAGCGGCTGATGCAATGACGCACGAACGGCTATACGCGGTTCTTCACGTAGTCACTCATGTGACTCCGAAGTAAAATCAACATTCTCACCCACAAAATAATCTCTGTTTGCCAATTGCCCAGATATGGGGCAAAGTTGTTCAAATGGAACTGGCTTAGAGGGGCATCATGGTCAACCTAACCAAAGGGCCTGTATCCATGCTGACTGTCTCTGTGATTCAATTTCTAGTTTCTCTACTGTGGTATTATGGGAATAATAGTGTAAGGAATGCGGTGGCCGGAGGTGACGTGGGAACCCGGGGTGTGGCAGTTAGGGAGTTGCCTGGGCATGCACACGAGCAGGCGGCTGCTGTACAGAATTGCTAATTAAAGAGATACTCCGTTTACGTTGTGGTACGAGCTTTATTATACAAATAAACGCGACATGGTGTCGGAACTGGGATCCTTGTAAGCAAAAAATAAATAAAGAAAAGGAATGGGTATCGTTTTGGCGCGAAATAGGAGACGAGCCTGCAGATATGGCGCAACCCACACCAACTGCTACGTTCACAATACAACCTCCAGAGCCATTCGATTTCACCAAGCCTCAAGAATGGGAGCGTTGGATCAGGAGATTCGACCGCTTTCGGCTTGCAAGCAATTTAAACTGACGTCGGCAGAAAACCAGGTGAACACGTTAGTGTATTGCATTGGCGGTGAAGCTGAAGATGTGCTAAAGGGGCTAACGCTAACTGCAGATGAGAGGAGGGAGTACGCGGATGTCAAAGCGGGCTTTGATGCATTTTTTGTACCTAAAAAGAATGTAATCTATGAAAGAGCCAAGT
Source organism: Okamejei kenojei (assembly GCA_035221665.1). NCBI lineage: Eukaryota > Metazoa > Chordata > Chondrichthyes > Rajiformes > Rajidae > Okamejei > Okamejei kenojei. The sequence continues at coordinate 23,044,382 of CM069139.1, forward strand.
TCAATCAGCGTATGCAGCTGCCAGGAGAAACGGTGGATTCCTTCATCACTGCTCTATATGGATTAGCTGAACACTGCAACTATGGACAGTTACAGAACGAGCTGATCCGCGACAGGTTAGTGGTCGGACTGAGAAACGTCTCATTGTCAGAAAAATTACAGCTAGACAGAGACCTAACCCTTGCAACTGCAATAACAAAAACAAGGCAGTCTGAAGAAGTTAGACGACAGTGGTCTGACTTAAGAGGAGAAAATAGCGGTGCTAGCAAGTGCTCTCATGTTGATGCTGTTCATGCTAAAAGCTACAGAAAACCCAAATTTCCCCCAAAGCCTCAGCCACAAACACAAACACCAAGCAAAAATAGACTTAATACACGGCCTCAGCCAGGTTCAAAGGCCTCTTATAGATGTGGAAAAATGCCCTCGCATGGGAAATGGGAATGCCCTGCTAAAGATGCTGTGTCTCACAACTGTGGCAAAAAGGGACATTATGGTAGAGTGTGCAGAAACAGTGCAAAATCTCTCAATGCTGTCACTACAGAGGAAGAAGAGAGCTTCTTCCTGGGAGCCGTGGATGCTGGAAAAGACCCGTGGACGGTGCAGCTAGAAGTGAGACAAAAAAAAGTGTGCTTTAAAATAGTCACTGGTGCTGATGTCACTGCCATGCCAGCCGAGGTGTACCATGGCATTACAGGGGGGCCTGATGTGAAGCGCCTGGCAGTGTCGACACGCCCATTGTTTGGGCCAGGGGCAATACACTCTCTGTCCTGGGTGTAGCCAGAGAAACACTGCGCAGAGGCAAAAAGAAAGCCATAGAGAACATTTATATAGTAAAAGACCTGCACACTGCACTGTTGGGAAGGCCTGCCATAGGACGGCTCCAGCTGGTGTGCAGGGTTAACGGCATCACCGTGGAATCAGTGAAACAACAATATCCGAAGCTGTGTAGCGGCTTGGGTCTTGTTCGGAGGCCATACTCAATTAAATTGAAGCCAGAGGCTGTGCCCTTCTCTCTCCACACGCCACGCAGAGTCCCTCTGCCGCTTATGGGAAAAGTGAGGAAGGAGATAGACCGTATGGAGAAGATGGGCGTAATCACCAAGATTGAGGAGCCGACTGATTGGTGTGCCGGGATGGTGGTGGTGCCAAAGAAAACAGGTGATGTTCGCATTTGTGTGGACTTCACAATGATGAATAGATCAGTATGCAGAGAAAAGTTTATCCTGCCTTCTGTCGAGCACACTCTGGGCATGCTAGCTGGCGCATCAGTATTCAGCAAATTAGATGCCAACATGGGCTTTTGGCAAGTACCATTGACAAAAGAGTCTGCCAAATACACCACCTTCATCATGCCTTTTGGGTGCTACTATTTTAACAGTCTACTCTTTGGCATAGCATCAGCAGCCGAGCACTTTCAAAGGATGATGATGACAAAAGTGACCGGTGGCCTGGAGGGGGTACTGTGTCACATGGATGACATCCTGGTCTGGGGACAGACGCAGGAGGAGCATGATGTGTGACTGCATGCGGTGCTAGAGAAGGCATATAAGGCCAGCATTATGCTCAACATGGACAAATGTGAGCTCACACGCCACACAGTCAGATTCCTGGGTCACGTCATTTCAGCAGATGGAGTGAAGCCAGATCCAGAGAAGACGAGAGCAGTACAAGAAATGGATGCACCCAAAAATGTCAGCAAACTCAAGAGTTTTCTGGGCATGGTCAATCAGCTGGGCCGCTTCTTGCCTAACCTGGCTGAAAAAGACAAAGTGCTACGAGACCTGCTGTCCAAGAAGAACCACTGGTACTGGGGGACAGAGCAGCAGGCCGCCTTTGATCAGTTAAAAACAGAGCTGTCATCCACACAAGTGCTCACATTATACAACCCAAACAGTGCTCTAAAGATCTCTGCTGATGCCTCTTCCTTTGGCCTGGGGGCAGTCCTGCTGCAGAAAAACAATGCCATGTGGTCACCTGTGGCATATGCGTCCAGGTCAATGACACCAACAGAGCAGCGTTATGCTCAAATAGAGAAGGAGGCATTGTCTGCGACGTGGGCATGTGAAAGGCTCAACTGTTTCATCCTGGGAAGACCATTCGAGCTGGAAAGTGACCACAAGCCGTTGGTGAGTCTGCTGGGAGGGAAAGCTTTGGATGACCTCCCACCAAGAGTCCAAAGATTTAGGATGAGACTCATGAGGTACAACTATACAGTCAATCATGTCCCTGGCAAAAACCTGGGGACAGCCGACACCTTATCGCGTGCTCCTCTGAGAGCCGCAAGAACACACACAGGCACAAGCCTATTAGAGGACACCAACATCTATGTAGACTCTGTCATCAGCAACATTCCTGTCAGTGGAGATTATCTGAGCAGCCTACGTGAGCACCTGCGGGCAGACAGCACATGCTCTGCACTGATGGAGTACTGCACAGACGGCTGGCCCGACAAAAGCCAACTGCAGGGAGTGCTGAGACATTACTGGGCTGAGAGAGCAGTGCTGACTGTGCACGATGGGCTGCTGCTGCGGGGCACGAGGCTCGTCATCCCATCAGCCTTACAAGGTGATGTGCTGCAGAGACTACATGAGGGACACCTGGGGGTGACAAAGTGCAGGGGCCGGGCCAAACAGACGGTATGGTGGCCAGGACTCAGCAGCCAGCTGAATGACATGGTGCTGAAATGTAGAACCTGCATCCAAGAGAGAAGGAATGTCAAAGAGCCGCTGATGCCAACGGAGATGCCAGACAGGCCTTGGCAAACCTTGGGAGCTGACCTAGTCACGCTGAAAGACAAGACTTATCTACTAGTAGTAGATTATTTCTCAAGGTATGTGGAAGTTGCACTGCTGTCACCCACAAGGTCCATAGATGTGGTGGTACACCTGAAATCCATGTTTTCTCATCATGGAATTGGTGAAGTTCTTAAAAGTGACAATGGGCCCCAGTTCTCAGGTAGCCACTTTAAAGCCTTTGCAGCAGAGTATGGCTTTGTGCACATCACGAGCAGCCCCAGGTTTCCTCAGAGCAATGGTGAGGCGGAACGCGCTGTACAAACCGTGAAAAACCTGCTAACAAAGGCGTCAGGCCCATATCTTGCATTGCTGGCCTACAGAGCAACCCCTCTACAGAACGGCTATAGCCCGGCCGAGCTGTTGATGGGGCGCCGCCTCCGCACTACTGTTCCTGCCCTTCCAACCCTGCTGAATCCAGTTTTGCCTGACTACAACGTGCTGGGGGCCAAAGAAAGGGAGAAGAGGTGGAACGACGCAAGATCCTTCGACAAGAGGCACGGAGCGAGAAATCTGGAGCCACTAGTACCTGGGAGGAGGCGTGGATCACCGATGCACGAGTCCAGGGCAAAGTGCTATCTACACACAATACCCCTCGCTCTTATATCGTCCAGGTGCCTCAGGGCACACTGAGGAGGAACCGGCAGCACTTGGTGCCGCTGCAGACCAACAGTGGGGTAGTCGACGCTGATGAGCCACCGGTGGGAGAAGAGCCAGCTCCACCAGTGACAACATCACCCAGCAGAGAGGGCCCCACCACAGAGACTGTGCGGACCAGGTGTGGGAGAGAGGTTAGAAAGCCGAAGAGTCTTGATTTCCTTCCCTCTTCTGGCCCCTTTCCCCAATCCTGAAAGTGCCCAATTTCTCCCAAAATGCCAGAAATATCTGCAGCACATGGGTCTTACCTCATTGAAAGGATCCAACATAAAAATACAGGAAAACAGTCTTGCTCTTGGACCTTAAATTCTGCCCTGCCATCCAAACAGATCACAGTTGCCACAAGTTTATCCGCTCTTCTGATCAATGTAGGATTGTCATTTTGTCAAAGTTCTGGACTCACTCAGCATTACATTGAGACTTGAGTGTCTCTCCTACTTTGTTTAGCACAAATAAACAAACTTGTCTTCTAAACTTAATGAAAATGAACTTAATGAAACAGAAAGTAAACCTGATTGTGAAACCATCTGAAATGGATAAAGTTTGAAAGCTTATAAATTAATTGCAAATTTGTGCCATTTTCTAACCCCTTTGAGTTCTAATTGCATTCAGTGTTCAGTTGTTATGCCATCTGGGATTTAAAGTTTCAAAGTAATTGACTTCCTTAAATTGGAAACTTTATATATCAAGATAATATGCTAATTTAATTTAGCACAAACAACTTATTTAGAACTAAATTGGAAAATAAGGCTTTAAACTATCAATTACGGATAATAAGTTGCAGAACAAAAAGTAAGCTATAGACCATGAAATGCCAACAATTTCAGTTGTTTGCAATTAAATAAGCCTGCCAAGGTCTCTTTGTCACCTTTTAAAGCATTCAAAGCAAACTGACATCTAGATAAGTAGGATACTACCTCTGTTATACAGATACTTATGATTTACTCTGAACTAAATTACATGGTCTAAAGATGTGGAAATAAATAACTAGCTATATACGTTAGCCATGTTTGTGCGTTAATCATTTTTTTTAAGCACAAATGGAGCTTTCCTTCCATTTAGGACATAGATATATTTTAATACGTGTTTTTTTCCTCCTCATAATAAAATGTGATGTTAAATTAATCCTGAAAGTAGCAAGTTTCTTTGAATTGATAGGTTTAGGTATCATTTTTACCATGAGCCAGAACAATCACGAAAACTGCAAATCGCAAATATAAATGCAAAAACAAATGAACAATCAACCAAATCATAGAGCCACAGAGTGATACAGTGTAGAAACAGCCCCTTCAGCCCAACGTGTTCACACTGGCCAACATATCCCAGCTACATCAGTCCCACCTGCCTGCATTTGGTCCATATCCCTCCAAACCTGTCCTATCTATGTACCTATCTAACTGTTTCTTAAACTTGGCAAAGTCCTAGACTCAACTACCTCTTCTGGCAGCTTGTTCCATACACCCATCATCCTTTGTATGAAAAAGTTGCCCCTCAGATTCCTATTAAATCTTTTCCCCTTCAACTTGAACCTATGTCCTCTGGTCCTTGATTTCCATACTCTGGGCAAGAGATTCAGTGCATCTACACAATTTATTCCTCTCATGATTTTATACACCTCTATAAGATCACCTCCCATCCTCCTGTACTCCAAGGAATAGAGACCCAGCCTACTCAACCTCTCCCTATAGCTCAGACCCTCTAGTCCTGGCAACATCCTCGTAAGTCTTCTCTGAACCCTTTCAAGCTTGACAATATATTTTCTACAACATAGTGCCCAGAACTGAACACAGTACTCTAAATGCAGTCTCACCAATGTCTAATACAACTGCAACAGGACCTCCCAACTTCTATATTCAATAATCTGACTGATGGGGGCCAATGTGCCAAAAGCCTTTTTGACCACCTTATCTACCTGCAACTCGACCTTCAAGGAACCATGCATGTGCACTCCTAGGTCCCTCTGCTCCACAACACTCCCCAGAGGCCTACTGTTTAAGAAGGAACTGCAGATGCTAGAAAATCGAAGGTTGACAAAAGTGCTGGAGAAACTCAGCGGGTGCAGCAGCATCTATGGAGTAAAGAAAATAGGCACTGTTTCGGGACGAAACTCTTCTTCAGATGCCTATCACAGGCCTACTATCCACTGTGTAGGACCTACCCTGGTTTGACATCCCAAAATGCAACACCTCACATTTCTCACTATTGATGCAAATCTCACCAATCCCATTTTACCACTTTATCACGTGGAGTGATGTGATTTACATAGGAGGCTTTCCACCCACATCTCAAGCAACCAGCAATGAGTGCTATTATTCTTCCCACTACTCCACGAACAAGGCTGTGAGAAAAAATCCCTTTATCCATGCATTTCTTTAAAAACTCTCTATGTTTGTCAAATACAAATTGCCTGTGCTAAGTTATTTCATGCATTCCCTGTGGCTCACTGGCCTTAAGATGAAATACAAGGACTATTTCAAGTTAGCTATCAAAACTGCCTATTCCATACCCTTAATATTGCACAATAACATTACAACCTCAAGCCAAATTCATCTGAAACTGTTGCAAATACCCTTATCACTTTTTGATTTGACTTTTCTCATGCATTCGTTGAGTCTTCTGAAGCTACACTGATCCAAATTTAGCTCATCTAGATTAGCAAAGATTGATACAAAGTGCTGGAGTAACCCAGGGGGTTGTGGATGGGTGAAGGACTGAGTTAGAAGAAGGTTCCCAATCTGAAACATCATCCATCCTTTGTCTCCAAAGACGCTGCCTGACTCGTTGAGTTACTCCAGCTCTTTGTGTCTATCTTCGGTATAAACCAGCATCTGCAGTTCCTTTCTAATCATCTAGATTAGTTTTGCTTATGTCAAAGTATCATTAAGACACAGGATCAATAGCATTTCTTCAGATCAGTTTTTGCATTATACCCTGTTCTGTGTGGCGGCGCCTTGTGACAACGGCTCGACTGCTGTCCATCCGTCTTTTTCTTTCTTTTTGTCTCGTTAGGTGTATGTTTTTGGTTTTAGTTTTTAGCTGTGTATATGTGGGGGGGTGGGGGAACTTTTTAAACTTTTAAATCTCTTTCCTGTACGGAGACCCGGCCTTTTTCCTGTCAGGTATCTGTTGTCGTTGGGGCCTAGCACTGTGGAGCGGCCTCCAACTGGAATCGACCTGGGGCTCCAGTCGCAGAGCCTGCGGACTTACCATCGCGGAGCTGGCCAGCTTCGGAGCGTGGAGAGCTGTGCTGGCGCGCGGCTGTGACCCGACTTCAGAGCTTCGGAGACTCCAGCCGCAGGCCCGGTGGACGGTAACATCGGGAACTCACGGGTCCCTGGTGAGAGACCACTTTTCGGAGCTCCCGCAATGGCAACTTCTCCCACCCGAATCGCGGGGTTAAAAACGACCCAGAGCGGGGCCTTACATTGCCTGGCATGGCTTTAACGGCTGCGGGACTTACCATCGCCCACCGGGGGCTTTAGCATCGGGAGAAGAATAAAGTGCAGGGGAGAGACAAGACTTTTCCTTCCATCACAGTGAGGAGATTCACTGTGATGGATGTCTGTGTAAATTGTTTTAATTGTGTGTCTTGGTTTTTTTTTCTTGTTCGTATGAGTGCAGAAACGAAATTTTGTTTGAACTTAGGTTCAAATGACAATTAACGGTATTATATTGTATTGATTTATCTTGTGCTGTTCACCCACATCTCTGTCAAATATCAGAGCTTCCTTAAAAACAGTCTCTCAATGTGGCCTCATTGAGAATTTTCCCAAGTTCTTTATAAATGGAGCATGTCCCATTGGAAAATACCTCGGAAACTTTTCAGTATATTCAGGTCCCTTCAATAAAGCATTTGGTAAAGTCCTTTGCAAAAAGTTTGTCACAAGGTGAGTTGGTAAGTTGGGTAAAAATTGGTCATCAAAACATGTGGATAGTGGTAGAAGAGACGTTTTCTGTCTAAAGGTTTGTAACCAATGGATTTCTGTAAGTTACTGATGAGTTCATAATAAATATATATAATAAACATATATAATAAATTATATATTTATATATAGATATTTTTTATATATATTTATATTATATATATAATATCTATATAACGTGAGGGGGAACTTCTTTACTCAGAGGGTGGTGGCTGTGTGGAATGAGCTTCCAGCAGAAGTGGTGGAGGCAGGATCGATTTTAACATTTAAAAGTAAAGTGGATAGGTATATGGACGTGAAGGGAATGGAGGGGTATGGTCTGAGTGCAGGTAGATGGAACTAGGGGAAAACAAATGGTCGGCACGGACTGGAAGGGCCGAGAGGGCCTGTTTCCGTGCTGTAATTTTTATATGGTATATGGTTATATGGTTACAATTAAGAGTCTTATCTTGACCACTTCCTGTCTGCACTGTATATTGATTTTAGAAAAAACACTACTCTGTATCGTTGTGATTTTTGATCTTAGTACAGTCCACCTCCGCTGAGCCAGCCCCGAGGAATTTTCCCATCGATGAAAAGTAAAAATGTTATGAGTGTTTGAAATACCTTGAGATTGGTCACTGAGCTGTCAATCACCATGATTACGGTAACGCCCCCTCTGGGGGGGGGGGGGGCAGAACTATAAAAACCCGGATGCTTGGACGTGAGTCAGTCACTCAGCAAGATCGCGAGGTGGAGGCCACGACTGTCATTTTATGCTGTGAATCAACTGAACCGTGAGTCTGCAATGTATTTGCAATAAATTATTTGTTAGCCCTTAATGACAATGCCATGAGTTGATTGGCCTGCTGCCCTGCCTGTGCTTGAAAATGCAATTCTTAATTGGAAATGAAATGAATTGAAATGACAATGCCATGAGTTGTTTGCCCTGCTGCCCTGCCTGTGCTTGAAAGTGCAATGCTTAATTGGAAATGAAATGAAATAACAATGCCATGAGTTGTTTGGCCTGCTTCCCTGCCTATGCTTGAAACTCCAATGCTTTATTAGGTCCGACTGTGTTTGGAAGGAATAAGGCTTTATTAGGTCCGACTATTTGGAAGGAATACTTGCTTTATTAGGTCTGTGTTTGGAAGGAATAAATGCTCTAGTAGGTCCGAAGGTGTTTGGAAGGAATAAATGCTTTATTAAGTCCGACTGTGTATGGAAGGAATAAATGCTTTATTAGGTCCGACAGTGTTTAGTCCAAAAGTCCCGCTCATTTTGTGACTTCCGCTTAGTGGACAGGTCGCGCTGATAGCGTAATTTCCAGTGAGTGCAGAGGTCGTGCTGATTGCGTAATTTACGGAAGGTGCAGAGGTCATGCTGATTCCGGAAGTGCCGCTGACTGCGGAAGCCCCAATGTGGAGAGGCCGCGCTCAGCCATGTGAGTAAATTCAAGAAAGTTTACTGTCATATATATGGTGTGCGTGTGAATGTGTGTGTGAGTGTATGTGTGTGTGAGTGTATGTGTGTGTGCCAGTGTGAGTGTATGTGTGTGTGTGAGAGGTGGAGGGTGTGTGTATGTGTGTGAGTCTGTGTTCGTGTGAGTGTGTGTGTATTGGAATTGGTGGAGAGATGGAATATTGCGTTGGGGTACCAGCCTTCTGAAGATGAGACCCAACGGGTCCCACTTAGTCTAGTAACATATAATTATATTATATGTGTATGTATGTTATTTGGATGAAAATGTAGTAAGTTTTCAGATGACACTGAAAATTGGTGTATTTTCAAATAATGAGGACAGTTGTCAGATACAACAGGATGTAGATCAGTTGGACATAGAAATGGCAGGCGGATTTTTATCTGAACAACTTGGACGTGATGCATTTTGTCTGGTCAAATGCAGGAGGAATGTATGGCAGGACCTTGTTGGCAGGTGGTGAATCTGTGGAATTCACTGCCACAGAGGATTGTGGAGGCCAGGTCAATGTATATTTTTAAGGAGGAGATAGATTCTTGATTAGTATGCGTGTCAGGGGTTGTGGGGAGAAGTCAGGAGAATGGGATTAGGAGGGATCATTGTCAGGGCATTGACTCTAACATGAGGACATCATGTTACAGCTGCATAAAACTTTGGTTAGACCACTTTTGGAGTAATATATGCAGTTCCGGTCACCACACTATAGAAACGATGTGGAGGCTTTGGAAACAATACAGAAGAGTTTCACTCCGTGTTGCCTGGATTGGAGTGTATTAGCTAAAAGGAGCGGTTGGATTAACTTAAATTGTTATCTTTGGAGAGTCAGAAGTTGGCTGCCTGATGGAAATATATTAGAAATTATGAGAGGAATAGGTAGGGTAGGTAGTCGGAGTCGTTATCCCAGGGTGGACATATCAAATACTGGAAGCTGTAGGTTAAGGTTGAGAGGAGGAAATTTGAAAGGGATGAATGACGGAAGATTTTCTACACAGAAAGTAATCGGTGCCTACAGGTAACACATGATAGAAACAAATGCAAAAGCAATGTTTAAGAGGCATCTAGACACATGGACAGGTAGAGAATAGAGGGAAATGGACTGTATGCGGATATAATAGGATTTAATTGTGGTTAGTGTTGATGTCGGCCATGGAGCCTGTTCCTATGCTGCCCTGAAGGGTGCTACCCAACCCGAAATATCACCCATCCTTTTTCTCCAGAGATGCTGCCTGACCTACTTACTCCCACACTTTGTGTCTATCTTTATAGCCAAATCAAGTCAAGTCAAGTTTATTCGTCACATACACACACAAGATGTGCAGTGAAATGAAAAGCCCGGTCCCACGGGGCAAGTCCACCCACGAGTTATCCTGAGTTAAAGAAAAAATCAAACTTGTGGTTTTCTACAAGATTCAAAGTTTATGTTCACGAGTTTAAATGAGTTCCCACGTGTATGTCTAAGTTTGCCATTTACTCCTAATTTCTACGATGTACCAAGTTCCTCTCCTGGTTACCAAGTTCCTCTCCCGAGTTACTCTTGTTTCAAATAAGTTCCCACTTCGGACCCAAACTCATTGTTTCATACAGCCTTCCTCCCGTATTAGTGGAATTGTAAAACAAGTATTAATAATTGCATTACAAAATAGAACATACGGGGTGAATTCAGTAGGTCGAGCAGCGTATAGGGAAAGATACAGCTCTTTAGCTTCCTCGTCAAATTGGGAAAATACTTTGTCGGAAGGAACTGCAGAGGTTGGATTATGCCAAAGATAAACACAAAATGTTGGAGTCACTCAGCAGCCCAGGCAGCATCTCTGGAGAGAAGGAATGGTTGAATTTTCGGGTAGGAACTCTTCAGTCTGAATAAGGCTTCGGAACTGAAATGTCGCCTATTCCTTTTCTTCAGAGAGGCTGGGAAACTAATATTCTAGATTTGAATCATCACCCAAATCTTTTTTATTAAACTAACAAATGGGTGTTCAATCTTATGCCTTGATAGTGAATGACCATGTTTCACATATTGGTTAGATGAACGCTATATTAGATGTTACCCGTGCAGTCTGCACTCGTTTGCAGAGCCTCTTGTCACCATGTTCGCTCTGCAGGCCCCTACAAATTCGTTCATCTGGAAAACCCAGAGACAGAAAAATGGTGTTAAGAATGGTGTTAGATTAAGGAGGGGTGGGATTACTTAAACAAACCCACAACAAAGCAGGTGGAATGTGACCTGTCACAACAAAAGAAAAAGTGAACCTTTTTCTTCTGCGTGGCAAAAGCAAGATTTGCAAGTAGTCACTCAATGGACAACTTGAGTAGTCACTCAATGTCTAGGACATAGTCACTTTGTACTGGGGCACAAGGGGAGTATCAGGAACTTCTAGAGGGGATATTCCATTTGATCCAACATTAAAGGTTATTATCAGATGCTTTATATTAATATCAGAGGGCCCATTCGACAAATATTATGAGGATTGTATCAATAGTCGGAGCTGTAAATGCTTTGAATTTAATGCGATTACCCGCTCTATTCCAAAGCCAGGGTGAGATTCCCACAGGTGTCTCCAGCATCAGGGGATCATTCCTGACAGGCAGACTTGGCGAACCTGTTTTTACCCACTTTTTTTTTCTCTGATCAGCTGCAATAGTACCCACGGTAAACTCACAAGTCGCTACGGTAAACTCACGGGCTACTACGGTATTACAACGAGTTTAAAAGGTTCAACATTTTCATTCAATAGTATATTTGACTTATGGAAATATAAGTCCAATATACTATTGAAGGAAAATTTTGAAACTTTTAACTCATAAAAAATGTTCAACATGTTTGTTGAACATTTTTTACGAGTTAACACGTTTCCCGAGTACCTGCCGTTAGCGTTACGAGTCGCTAAGTTACGTCTACGAGCTCCGACGTTCCCGCGACATTAATTCTACATGATTACCACGAGTTTGATTTGTTTTGAACTCGGGATAACTCGTGGGTGGACTTGCATCGTGGGACAGGGGTATTAGTATAAACCAGCAACTGCAGTTCTTTGTTTCTCCATATTGTCTTGTTCTATGTTCCACATCTTGTCCTCTTCACCTATATTCCCTCAGAAAGTGATAGCTGCTATTCTTTTCCAGCATTTTTTATAACTATAAACTCATGTCAATGTGATTGTTCCTTTAACTGCCCTCTGCAATGGCCTAACAAGCCTCTCATTTCAAGGGCAATTAGGGACAGGCAATTAATGTTGGTTTTCCCAGCAATTTCATTTATTAAAGCTCTAATTTACAGCGAAAGGAAGCAGTGTTCACAATTCTTCCTCAGGGTAAAGCATCTGATCTTGCTGCCATTTAGAGTGCAGTGTTTCTATATATTTTTCAATTAGAAACTGCTTTCATGTGGTATTATTCCCCCCTGCAGTCATGGGGCCCTTTAAACCCCCAGACCATCAAAACACAACCTCCTCTGTTTTGTTTTCCCTTATCAGATGTCTGTTTTCTGACTTTTCTGACTTGGCTCTGTGATCAAATTAACCTCTGCTTCCTTTCAGTACATCAGAAGAATGAAATGTCTCACTTTAGGGCAGTGCTTTAGTGGGATCTGGGGCCATCTGTTCACCATTTCCACCATCCCCACCGTTTCAACTAATCACAAATGCTTCCTTATCTGATGAAGCTCTCCTAATATGATTAGCTTCTGGCCAGTCCACATGTTCTAACTACATTCCTCTCTCACTTAAAGCACCAGCAGTTTTTTGTTTGGTTTAATCTAGGTCAATTTGTCAAATTAATGTGTGGCTGTGAAGGAAGCAGCAAAGCTGCAAGTAATTTCTTGTTACTTGTAGCCCCTCCATCTTGAGAGGGAAGGATAATTTCTGCTTCCTCCTCATTGAATCTATAAGGCTAATTGATGATTATGCTTTCATCCTGAAAAACACAATGGCACATGCTGGAATCATCAGAAATAGATCTGTTTCTTAAAAGGAGTGAGAATATGGGCAAGTGAGAAACTGGAATAATGGCTCGATTGTAATCACGTATTGTCTTTCTGCTGACGGGTTAGCACGCAACAAAAACTTTTCCCTGTACCTCGGTACATGTGACAATAAACTAAACTGAATTGAGAAGGTTGGGAAAAGGGTCCTGAAGTGGCTGATCAGCCGCATTTGAAATAAATCCGTTTTTTTTTTAAAACACGGTTGCTGGAAATCCGAAATTTAAAAAAAACAGAACATTCTGAAAACACTCAATGGCTCTGGCTTTATGTGTGAAATGAGAAACAAAGTTAACGTTAGTGGCTAAAGATCCTTCATAGAGTCACAGCTTCACCCAGCACAGAGCCGATGATGGACTGGTCAGTGTTTACAACTTTTCTAGTCTTTTTCTCTCCAGGGTGCTCAAGTTGCCGAACCAAGCCATGATGCAACCAGTCAGCATGCTCTCTATTGTGCACCTGTAGAAGTTCGAGAGAGTCTTCCTTGACATACCGACTCTCTGTAATCTTCTCAGGAAGTAGAGGTGCTGATGTGTTTTCTTTATAATTGCATCAGTGTTCTCGGACCAGGGCAGATCTTTAGAGATATGCACGCCCAGGAATTTGAAGTTCTTGACCCTCTCCACCATCGACCCGCTGATATAAATGGGACTATGAGTCCCCATCCTACCCCTTCTGGTCCACAATCAGTTCCTTGGTTTTGCTGGTGTTGAGAGCCAGGTTATTGTGCAGAGATTGATAGATTTTTGATTTGTATGGCTGTCAGTGTTTATGGGAAGAAGGCAGGAGAATGGGCTTAGGAGGGAGAGATAGATCAGCCACGTTTATATAGCGAAGTAGTCGTGATGGGCCGAATGGCCTAATTCTTCTCCTATTCCTTATGACCTTATGACTCAAATACCATCTGCATGAATTAATTAGCCAGGTTCACTCTGCTTGTAGTGGGGTAGTCTGACAATAAACAATAGACAATAGGTGCAAGAGTAGGCTATTCAGCCCATTGAGCCAGCACCGCCATTTGTTAACATGTTCCCTGCCACTAGCGTTTCCAATCCCTTAATAATCTTATATGTTTCAATAAATTCCCCTCTCATTCATCTAAATTCCAGAGTATACAAGCCCAGCCACTTCATTCTATCAACATATGACAGTCCCGCCATCCCAGGATTTAACCTTGTGAACCTATGCTGCACTCCCTCAAGAGCAAGAATGTCCTTCCTCAAATTTGGAGACAAAAACTGCACACAACACTACAGGTGTGGTCTCACTATGGGCCCTGTGGAACTGTAGAAGGATCTCTTTGCCTCTATACTCAACTCCTTTTGTTATGAAGGCCAACATGCCATTAATTTTCTTCACTGCTACTACACAGATATTGCTTTTTTACAAGAGACTCATCTTAAACTTCAAGACCAAGCTAGATTGAGGGCGAACTGGATAGGTCAAATCTTTCACTCGTCATACTCGTCGAAATCTAGAGGAACGTCTATTATTATTCGTAAAGGCATTCCATTTAAACCCAAAACTACCTTAACAGAAAAGGACGGGAGATATTTGATAGTTACCGGGGAGATCCATGCTGCCCCAATTACCTTGGTAAACATATATGCGCCCAACTTTGACAACCAGCACTTTTTCAATAAAATCTTGAATATAATTGCAGAATATAACTACCAAAATGTCATAATCGGCGGAGACTTTAACTGTGTCTTAGACACTTACTTAGATAAATCCAATCAAAAACAAAGAGGTATTACGAAATCCAAAACTAGCGAACTTCTAAACACATGTATAAAAAACACAAACATAACAGATGTCTGAAGGATTGCAAATCCGATCGGCAGGGATTACTCGTTCTATTCTATGGTACACAAGACATATTCACGAATAGATTATTTCCTGGTGGATTCAAAACTAATACCCCACACTTCTAAACCAAAATACTACACAAATACAATCTCAGATCACTCCCCAATGACTTTTTTTCTAAAAATGGAAGGAATGACTAAGAACAAACCGTTTTGGAGGTACAATCCTCAAATTTTCAAACACCCGCAAGGGAGTATGTATTTAAAAGAGCAAATGGACCTTTTTTTCGAAATAAACGACACGCCAGACATATCACCTACACTATTATGGGAATCTTTTAAAGCATTTATTCGAGGCGTGATAATTTCATATCAAGCTTTTCAAAATAAGAAAAATAAGAAAGAACAAAGACAGTCAGAAGAACAAATTAGACAACTGGACATAGAAAACGCTAAAGACCCCACTATGGATAAACATAATAGAATAATAATACTGGAATTAAATAAATTATTATCAGAGAAAGTCATAAGATTATTACAAATTACGAGACTGGAACACTTTGAATTTGGGGATAAGCCCCGCAAACGTCTGGCATGTTGGTTATAAAAACGAGAAAAGGTCACACAATTTTAAAGATTAAATCAGGCAAAGGGGAAATATTGACCTTGCCGAGTGATATTAATAAAAGATTTGCACAATTTTAAGAGAATCTGTATACATCTAAAACGATAATGGACACCAACAAAGTTACAGAGTTCTTGAATAATTGTAACCTTCCTAAATTAGATTTGCAGGAACATGAGGAATTGGGAGCACAAATCTCAAATAAGGAAATAGAAGAAACAATAATCTCATTAAAAAATGGAAAAACACCAGGTCCCGATGGATTTAGTAATGAATTCTTTTTTTTTTTTTTTTTTAAATGTATAAAATGCCTACATAAAATGTATACTTATGCCTTCAAAGAACAAATACTACCTGAAACACTAGCAGAATCCACGATCACACTAATACTTAAGAAAGATAAAGATGTGGAAGAACCTGGATCATACAGAGCTATTGCGTTGTTAAACACAGCTACACCTTTGATTTGAGAAAGTGAGAGGAATCAAAGGAATAGTTGATTAGGTTAAAGATAAGCTCAGCTAAGTGAAGCACAAAGGGCCCCAGGCCATCCTAGTGACTAAAGGTGTTTGCTGGTGGGATAATGGTCATGTGTTGGTTAATGTCCACGAGCTGATTACAAGCCACGACAAGGAAGATGTCAGTCTGCCAGACCACAAAGCAGCTTGGATGATGAGGGGGAAGTATTGTCATGGAAGGAAGGGGACCCATGGGAGAGGGGAGTGCAGGGTGGTGTTGGAGTGGCGTGGTAAGGGAAGAGCTTCAGGGTGGGGGGAAAGCAGAGGTGGCGCGGCGCCTTAGCCTGAAGGCCGCCGGGAAGTAATGAAATCCATCAGCTTTTGTGATCTAGTTTAAAACATCAATCCAACTGCTGTTGATTTTTATTTAAAATATATCCTTGTATATCACTTCATTTAATCTTTAAAATTTGACCGCAATTTGTTGAAATCGTTCATCTGAGATGTTGAGGTGATAAACATGACCGTATAAAATATGCCCATTTTTCGTGGAAGTGCAAAGGAAAAGGATTTTGAGATGCTTTCAGACGAAAAGGAGGTGAAGCAGTTTAAAGAAAACCTGGACAATGGACAGCTGAAGGCACAATGATTTAAAAAAAGAAGTGACACAAGATTTAAAAAATCCTCTTTTCGCTATTCCACAGCTGTGGAATGCTACCACTCGTGTAACATGTTTGTGCCTCGAGTGTCATTGTCAAAAGTGGCCCCTCTTGTCATATACCCAAATGGTGTCTGGATCTCCTGGGTTATAGTAATGCAAAAACATTGTCAATAAAGTACTATTGAGCTACTTTATGTAGCACATGCTAACATGCACTCGCTAGAATTTAGAAGATTGAGGGAGGATCTTATAGAAACTTACAAAATTCTTAAGGGGTTGGACAGGCTGGATGGATGCAGGAAGATTATTCCCGATGTTGGGGAAGTCCAGAACAAGGGGTCACGGTCTAAGGATAAGGGGGAAGTCTTTTAGGACCGAGATGAGAAAAACATTTTTCACATGGAGGTGGTGAATCTGTGGAATTCTCTGCCAGAGAAGGTAGTTGAGGCCAGTTCATTGGTTATATTTAAGAGGGAGCCTGATGTAGCCCTTGTGGCTGAGGGGATCAGGGGGTATGGAGAGAAGGCAGGTACGGGATACCGAGTTGGATGATCAGCCATGATCATATTGAATGGCGGTGCAGGCTCGAAGGGCTGAATGGCCTACTCCTGCACCTATTTTCTATGTTTCTATGTTTCTATGTTTCTAAAAAATATTAGCGAAAATACTCGCTAGAAGACTAAGTAAATATGCTAGTAAATTAATACATCTGGATCAAACGGGGTTTATCACTAAGAGACAATTATTTAATAATTTGAGACGTCTACTCAATATAATGCATTCACACCAAGCGGAAAATCAAAAACTATCAATCATATCGTTGGATGCTGAGAAAGCATTCGATCAGGTCGAATGGGAATATATGGTCAGGGTGTTGCAAGAATTTCAACTGGGAGAGAATTGTATTCTATGGATTAAATTACTATATAATAAGCCAACGGGCAGAATATTAACTAACAATAATTTATCTACGAAATTTCATTTGTCAAGGGGTAATAGACAAGGATGTTCATTATCACCGTTGTTATTTGCCCTTATAATTAAACCCCTAGCGGAAAGAATTAGAACTCATCCGAATCTCCATGGATATAAAACAAAATATTCCAACAATAAAATATCACTGTACGCTGACGATGTACTATTGTACATCACAAAACCTCATATTACTATACCAAATAGTTTAAAATGAATAGAGGACTTCGGATCATTCTCAGGATATAGAATAAATTGGAATAAAAGTGAAATCATGTCAATAAAACTGAAAGACGCTACGCATTTTTTACAGTTTCCTTTCAAAATAGCTACGGAAAAATTTAAATACTTGGGCATCGAAATTACTAGAAGATATCAAGATATGTTTGACGAAAATTATAACCCTCTACTTAAGAAACTATATAACTTGATTAAATTTTGGAAAACGCTTCCAATGTCCTTAATAGGCCGAATAAATGCCATAAAAATGATTTTTTACCACAAATTTTATACATGTTCCAATCTATCCCAATATATTTACCCAAAAAGTTTTTTAAAAAACTGGACTCAGATATCACAAATTTTATTTGGGATTATAAATCCCACAGAATACAAAGAGCTCATCTGAATAAACCCAAAGTAGTAGGGGGATTAGCACTCCCCAACTTTATGTATTCCTACTGGTCTGTAAATATCAGAAACATGATCCAATTGCTGGATAACTCTCCCCAGCAACCGGATTGGATGATTATGGAGAGAGAGGATTGCTCTCCTTATAATATTGGAGCAAACCTTCTCTCTCCAATATTGATGAATAATATAAATTACAACAATAATCCAATTATATACAGTACAATTAGAATTTGGAAACAAATAAAACACAATTTAAAATTAAGAAATTTATCTCTCATCTCCTATCGGTAAAAACCCCTCATTTAAACCTTCAACTTTAGATAAAGCATTTATACAATGGGAAAGAGCTAGAATTAAAATCTTCAGAGATGTGTATGAATTGGGAAAACTATTATCATTTAAACAAATACAACTAAAATACAATTTGGGAAACAATCAGTATTTTAAATATTTCCAAATCTGTGACTATCTGAAAAAATACGCACAAGATTATCACAATATGCCTCCAGACTTACTGGAAGAAGTAATGAATACAAAGGCAGAATCAGCAAACCTAATATCATATATATATATATATATATATATATATATATATATATATATATATATATATATATATATATATATAATATTATTCTAAATGCAGAAATACCAACAACAGATAATATCAGGAGAGACTGGGAAAAATAATTAAGTATAAAAAGTCCCAAAGAAAGGTGGGAAGAATATGTATTAAATGTGCATAAATGTTCAATTAATGTAAGACATACCTTAATACAATTTAAAATCTTACACAGATTATACTATTCAAAAACTAAAACAAGTAAACTTTTTCCCAACGTCTCACCTATATGTGATAAATGTCAATGTCAAGAAGCTAATATAGCACACTCATTTGTCTTTTGCACAAAAAATCTAACATTTTGGACTGAAAGTTTTGAAATTTTCCCAAAAATATTTAAAATAAAACTGACTCCAAAAGCAGACAGGATTATCTTCGGGATATCGGAAGATAGCCCTGAATTAAATGTGTTTCAAAAGACTCTGTTTGAATATGGTTTAATAACTGGAAAAAAGCTAATCTTAAAATTCTGGAAAAATTCTCCTATATCAACAGTTAATATGTGGATTTCAACTATGTTCAAAACACTACACTTGGAAGATATGAGACTCCGACTGGCAGGAAAATCAGACTGTTTCTATAAGACGTGGTCTGCATTTATAAATCTACTACAAGGATAAGGTGCAACAATACCTCAAAAAAGTACCGGTGTCGGGTCTTGGTAAAGGGGGAAGAAAAACTGCCGAGTTGGTAGATTCCTTTTGCGAGATGTTTATAATAAAGTAACTGGCTTTTCTTCTTTCTTTCTCTATCTTTCCCTTTTTCTTCTTTTTCCCTCTCCAGGGTCTATCTCTTAATTTCCAGTCTCTAACTTCAAGGGTTTCCTTTCCCTCTGTCATTCTTTTGCACTTTCACATCTCTTTTTCACTTTTCTACGCTGGTATTTCTCTCTCTTTTCTCTCTTTTCTATAGCCTTTAAAAAAAATAAGTGGTACAATGACTGTAGTACAATATAAGGGATGTACACTGATGTAACTTATGGTACCTCTAATAAATAAAGATATTTTTTTTTAAAATCTTCACTGCCTGCTGTACCTGCATGCTTACTTTCAGTGACTGATGAACAAGGACAGCCAGATCATGTTGTACTTCCCTTGTCCTAATGACACCATTCAAATAATAATCTGCCTTCCTGTTCTTGCCACCAAAGTGGATAACCTCACATTTATCCACATTAAACTGCATCTGCCATGCATCTGCCCACTCACCCAACCTGTCCGTCACCCTGCATCCTCATAGCATCCTCCTCACAGTTCACACTGCCACCCAGCTTTGTGTCATCTGCAAATTTGCTAATGTTACTCTTAATCCCTTCATCTAAATCATTAATATATATTGTAAATAGCTGCGGTCCCAGCACAGAGCCGTGCGATACCCCACTAGTCACTGCCTGCCATTCTAAAACTGACCCATTAATCTCTACTCTTTGTTTCCTGTCTGCCAACCAATTTTTTATCCATGTCAGTACCTTACCCCCAATACCATGTGCTCTAATTTTGCCAGCTAATCTCCTATGTGGGACCTTATCAAAGGCTTTCTGAAACTCCAGGTACACTACATCCACTGGCTCTCCCTTGTCCATTTTCCTAGTTACATCCTCAAAAAATTCCAGAAGTTTTACTCAAGCATGATTTCCCCTTCATAAATCCATGCTGACTCGGACCGATCCTGTTACTTCAAACTCATATGCATCCTTATGAAGGTTGTTCCCGGGTTGTTGCTGCTGATAGTTCTTTTTTTAAAATACGATTTTTCCTTCGATATTTTATAGAAAAATCTTTGTTCCGACCTAAGACTCTACATGACTCTGGTTTATCATTTCAGGCATTCAGCCATTTATCCAAGGGCTGAATGAACAAACCACATCTCCTGCATCAGGCTAGAGAGTTGTTAATTACGTTGCCTGATCATATTTTCCTCCTTATCATTTGTTCCTTTTATAAAATGCTTGTTCCCAGATACCTTATCTTTTCTGCACAATCTTCTCAAGGTCACACTACATAGCCATGAAGTAATCTTGGAATTCAGAAGTTGATCACATGACCATATTAACTTCAGTGCTTAAGTTATTCAGCCAGTCAGAAAACAACTCTGAAGTGAATGGATAGGTAACGTTTTGGGCCGGAAACCTTCTTCAGACTGAATGTAGTGGGGGTAGAGAAAGCTGGAAAATAGGTAGCGGTGGGTACTAAGCCTACAAGTAGACAAAGGCTAGAGATTAATGGAGGCATGACATGGAAAAAAAATGGGATGGGATGTTATCTAAAATTGTAGAATTCAATGTTCATAGTGTTAGGTTGAAAGCTACCCAAGCCAAATACTTGGGTGTTCCTCTTTTCTTTTACTGTTTTTGTGGTCCCAACATTCCTGTCTGTTTTGCTCCCAGCACCAGGACCTGTCAAAATACTTGACTTTTCATTTCCTACTTCAGCCATGTCAACTTGGTTTTATCAATGAGCTACATCCATTTGCCTATTTTTGTCCTGCATCAGCCTATCCACGGACCCATTCAAATATCGCAATTATAGCCACCTCAATAGCTTCCTCTGGCAACTTGTTCCATATTCGCCCCATCCTCCGTAGGGAGAAATTGCCCCAGAGGTCTCTTTTAAATCCTTCCTCTCTGGTCTTAAATCTATGCCCTCTCGTTCTGGACTCCTCCAATTTTGGGAAGAGATTGCAACATTTGTCCTATCTATGCTTTCAATGATTTTGTACACCTCTGTAAAATCGTTCTTCATTGGATTATTGTTTGTTTTAATAGTCAGTTTAGTTTAGTTTAGAGATACAGCGCGGAAACCGACCCTTTGGCCAACGGATCCGCACCGATCAGCGATCCCCATACACTAGCACGATCCTATGCACTAGCGACAATTTACATTTATTCCAAGCCTATTAACCTAGAAACCTGTATGTCTTTGGAGTGTAGGAGGAACCTGGAGAAAACTCACGGGGATAAGTACAAACTCCGTACAGACAAGTACCCGTCGTCAGGATTGAACCCAGGTCTCTAGCGCTGTAAAGCAGTAGCTCTACAGCTACACCATTATGCCACCCCTCAGGAGGAGAAATGCAACTGTCGTAAAAAGCAGGAGCAGGACCAAAGGACTGAATATTCTACCCCTACTTTAGTTCCCATGTTGCATTGTTGATATATCAATATATAAATCCTGGAAGTATTTACCAGGTCTGGCATCATCAGTAGAGGAAGAAAGAGTTAAGAATTCAGATTAATTGTTTTTTCTTTGTTGCAATACAATTAAAACATTTAACAGAGACATTTGCATAGTGAGAAAAAAAACACAAAAGTTATTTGCTATAATGAGAGAGTCAATAAAACAACCCAATGCTTGATCTGTAAATATGAAGGAGGAAAGTACGAGTAGGCAGAATAGCACTCTTGACACAGCTGTCTGGCTCAACCACTCCAATGCTAAATTATAGTCTGTAAATCTGCATCATTCAATCTGAAGAGCAAATGGATCATGACTGGAGATCAGACAAATTCAGACTGAAGAGGTGTCCCGACCTAAAGCATCATCTATCCGTTTTATCCAGAGATGCTGCCTAACCTGCTGAGTTACACCAGCATTTTGTGTCTATCCTTGGTATAAACCAGCATCCACAGTTCATTTTTATTCCATTTGTAGGTGAGGAATGGAGATGTTGTGTGCTTCCTTCACATCAGAAACTGCCAAGAACTGGAGCATCCTATTTGCAAAGGAACCAGATTCTATAAATAATCTTAAATTTTAAAAGGGAGATGGACATGTAATTACTGACAAGGACCTTCGAGGATTATATTGAAAATGCATATGCTAGCATGAGCTTGTTTGCTTTATCATTCTATGATTATATTTATAAATCTAATATTCCATTTTCACCTTTCAGCATCTTATTGAATTTCTATGATAGCATTAATGATTTGTCTATACTTAATAAAATTGTTCATTCATGGTATTCAATTTTTACACATTAGATGCCACAAAGGGCATCCACTCATATTTCTCTCCATCACACTACTTTGGCATGTTTCTGACTGTTTTACCATCCTGTTTACGTTATCCTAAGCAATCCTGTCCTTCTCACCAGCTAACACATTGCACAGTTTCCTAAAAATTACAATTTAAAATTAATTTAGATTTAGACCTAATTCTAAATTAGATTTAGACCTAAATCTAAATTATCTCTGAGCTTTCAGTGTGTAGGGGGGAATGAGAAAATGGGATAACATAGAACTGGTGTGAGCAGTGGATTGATGGTTGGCATGAACTCAATGGACCAAAAGGTCTGTTTCCACACAGTATCTCTAAACTAAACTAAATTAAATAAGGCACAAACTGTATTATTATCGTTAGTTGAATAATTTAATCTGCAAATAAACAAGGGGTGGCTAACCCAGAGGTAGGTCTCTCCTGCCCTATATCTTTCTTTGCACCATGTTAACTACATTGTCAACTCTGCCTGCAATTGTTTTTTACTGGACTTATAATTATAGATCTTAAGAAAAATGAAACATAATATAAATTAATTGTTGTAATACAGGATGGATTCCTTTGTAAAATCTTGCACGAGTTCCAACACGTTCACAAAATGGCTCCTGGGGGAACACAGCAACCACAGCCTTGGCCTCAAGGTTAATTGGCTTCACGTTATCAGAACTGTAATAATAACTGCGTAATTGTTCTTGCTTTCTTCTTCCTGCTTTGTCTTCATGAGGTATTTGTAGAGCCATTGAAAGAGCAGAATCCTAACATGGAAGGGTCAAAAAGGAAGCAATAGATTATAAAAAGACTGTCAATGTTTGAAAAGAGGAGACATGTGGAACTTTTGGACTGGCAATTTGTGTCTGGGGGCTTTTGTTTAGCACTGAAGGCATTTAATAATGTAGAAACAAAGAACTGCAGAAGCTGGTTTATATCAAAGATAGACACAACGTGCTGGAGTAACTCAACGGATCAGGCAGCATCTCTGGAGAAAAAAGGATGGGTGACGTTTCGGGTCAGGATCCTCCTTCACACTGAAGCAGGGTCCCGACCCATAATGTCACCCTTTTTTCTCCAGAGATGCTGTTGGACCTGCTGAGATACTCCAGCACTTTGTGTCTATCTTTCTTATTTAATAAACATTTTTTTAAATGCCAGTTTTGTTTGGCTTTCTTCCTAAAATGTATGACCTCCTAAAATTGCCCCTCAGCCGCAGACATTATGTGATTAAAAATGGAACTGTACAAAAGTGTTAGACTTTGTTTGACTTCTGTTTGAGTGTTTTGCCAGTCATATGTGTAATGCTCGCTGCGAAATCAATGATAACATTGATCACTCGCGAACCAGTCCATCAGGAAAGTGGAAACAGAAATCACTTTCCACTGATGGCAACTGAAAAGACTGCTTCAAGAGAGCGATTCATGAATAGCTGAGCACTGTCATTTCCAGGGCTGTTGTAGCTGTGAAACCTATCTCTCTGCCGCCTTGCGCTATTGTGTCTTACCACAATAAAAATGACTCTGCCTGTTTATCTTGTGACCCTACAACAGATGCACCAGTCAGGCATTTAATAGAGGAAATAATAATTTGAATTTAGCCTTTTCAAAGTAAGTATGTGACCATGCAGAATCTGTATTGTTGAGGCATGAATTAATCATTTTAAAAGTGCAACACCTGTCATGTTTATGCAGGTCCCTGTGGCATAAATTTAACTCAGTTTGTCCTAGTTTGTGGAATATTCACTGTTTTCATTGATTCCCCAGTCATTGAGATCACATTGTCACTGGATGTCAGGAGCATTGCATGGTAGCTTTCTGGAGGATTATACTGTCGATTTAGAGAGTAAAGCCTCAGTCTTTTCCACAAAATAATTTATGCATCTATTAACTGTTTTATAAAGTGCCTAATGCTTAAAACGATTGGGTGGAAACATTTGGTATACAGTGTTGTAGCAGTGGAGTTGCTGCCTTAAAGGGCCATAGACCCAGTTTACATCCTGACCTCGAGTGCCGTCTGTACGCAGTTTGTGCATGGTCTATTTCTGTTCCTGTCACTGATGATCTTATGATACATTAAAGGTATCATAAGATCATAAATGATAGGAGCAGCCCATCAAGTCTACTCTGCCATTTAATCATGGCTGATCTATCTCTCCCTCCTAACCCCATTCTCCTGCCTTCCCCCCATAACCTCTGACACTTATGTTAATCAAGAATCTATCTCAGCCTTAAATATATCCACTCTTG
Source organism: Okamejei kenojei (assembly GCA_035221665.1). Classification (NCBI taxonomy): domain Eukaryota; kingdom Metazoa; phylum Chordata; class Chondrichthyes; order Rajiformes; family Rajidae; genus Okamejei; species Okamejei kenojei. Next base: position 23,069,202 of record CM069139.1, read on the forward strand.
GCCTTCACAGCCTTCTGTAGCAAAGAATTCCACAGTTTCACCACCCTCTGACTAAAGAAATTCCTCCTCATATCCGTATGTGTGTGTAAATGTAAAATATTTGTGTGAATAAAGCGCAACCCAAAAATAATTACATTTGACTGTGCATGTCCTGTAAAATCAGAATCAGAATCACATATTTTCGCCAAGTATGTTTTGCAACATACGAGGAATTTCATTGGTCAGTCATACAATTAAAAACAACAGATCATTCAAAAACACATTTTAACATGAACATCCACCACAGTGACTCCTACACATTCTCACTGTGATGGAAGGCGTAATAAAGGTCAAGTCCTTCCGTTAGTTCTTCCTCGGTCGTGGGCCTCGAGCCCCCGTTGACGGGACAATCTTAACTCCTGTAGCTGGTGTCGTTCGGGCCCTCCACGTCGAGGCGTTCAGCTCCTGCATCAGGGGGATGTCAGCTCCCCCGCGTTGGATGATCAAACCCTGCGTCGGGGCTGGTTGAACCTTCTGCGACGTTGGAGCTCCTGACTAGCCTCTCCCGAATGCAAGCTTGATGGTAAAATCCACGGTGGCCGCAGTGGGAGTGATTCCAGGCAAGGGATCAGCTCTGATGTTAAGTCCGCGCCCCGCAATAGTGCTCAAAGTCAGTTCGAGGAGACTTCGAGCTCCATCGATGGAAGGCCGCAGAGCGCCCGGAGAAGGTGATCCGAAAATTAATCACATCTCCGGCAAGGTAAGAACTTGATGACAAGTTCCCCCGATCCCTTCCCCCCTCATAAAACAAACCGAAGAACATTAAAACAAACTTTTAACAAACTAAAAAATAACAAAACGAATGAAAAAACGAACAGACTGCCGGCAGGGCAGCCATCGCCCCGGCGTCCCTGGTGGTATCCCATGACTTGTCAAATGACCACAGAAGCACTTATAGGTATGTTGTTAAAAATCAGAGATGGAATATCATGCAGTACTTTTGTATGCGACCTATATTATCTCACCTGCCCACCAATCCCAATCCCGATTCTTCTACCACCCCACCCAAACTAGGGATACATTATAGGCAGCAATTAACCTGCCAGCCAGCCCATCATTTGTGGGAAGAAACGTAGGTTTAGTTTTGGAGATACAGTGTGGAATCAGGCCCCTCAGCCCACCGAGACTGCACTGACCAGCAATTGCCCATACAAATGGTAATACAAATATCACTGTACCATAATTGGTACACGTGACAATAAAAGACCTTTGAAACATTTGAAACGTATTATGCCTACACTACAATGTTCCACCACCAGTCACACAATGTTGATTCAAGCCCATTCATTTTTATCATTAAGATGTTTTCCGCACTCTCTCCAATCTAAACAGACATCGATATGTCATTTGATAATGTGTTCAAATTCCTCTTTAGAATCAAAGAAAGTTATTATTGCCCAAAGTAACTTTCAGTGCATCCACAAAGCACAGCCACTTAACAGAACACTTCATATTTTTATTATTCAGACCCTTGTATTTGTGATTCCCATCAGAGATTCTCTTTTGTTATGTTAAAAAAAACCTATTGTCTTAAAATTAAATTGTCAGTGGTGTAATTAATTTACCAGCAAGCACAAAACTAAATAAATTATAATTGTTCTCAGAGCAATAATACAAAATATTCTCTACCATGACAGCCTTGTTATTTGAATGAGTGCAGACAGCTGCATATTTCTATTGATCTGTACTTTTGTGCGTCAGGACAGCAGTAAAAGCTCTTCCACTATTGAATCAATTATAACAAAATGTATACCAAATTGCAGCTGTGCGGTTTTTCTCCCTGTTTGAATACTGCAGTTGCAATTCTCTAATATTTGAAGACAACAGAATGCCTGCTGGAAATATGTTTCCACGTAAATCAATCAAATGACCAGGTTTGTTTTTGAAAGATGAGGGATGGCAGAGGGATAATGAAGAAAAGCAAGATATCTTTGTTCTCCTCTGGCACCGCCTTAAAGCCAGTCCATAATTCCCAGTCCTATCTTTGCCAGAAATGTGGCAGAATACAAATTTCATCATCAACGTTCCAAGGAGAGCAACCCCAAGGAAATTCCTGGGCTTAACTTTTACCATTGTTTTCCATCATTTAATTCATAGTTCAACCTAGTTTACAGATGCAGCATGGAAACAGGCTCTTCGCCCCATCGAGTCCAAGCCACCAGTGCACTAGTCTAATTTAGATATACAGCGAGGATACAGGCACTTCAGCCCACCGAGGCCGCGCTGACCAGCGATCACCCTGTACACTAGCACGATCCTAAACACTAGGGACAATTTACAATTTTACCGAAGGCAAGGAGCCTGCATACCTGCAAATCTTTGGAGTGTGGGAGGAAACCGAAGATCTTGGAGAAAACTCACACAGGTCACGGGGAGAACGTACAAACTCTGTGCAGACAGCACCCATAGTCAGGATTGAACCTGGGTCCCTAAAGCTGTAAGGTAGCAACTCTATCATTGCCCCACAATGCCGACCCAAACATAGTTCCATGTTATCCCACTTTCACATCTTAGGCACTAGGGGAAGTCAATTAACCTTCAAACCTGCACGTCTTTGGAATGTGGGGGGAAACCGGGGCACCTGGCAAAAGCCCTTGTGCTCACAAGGAGAACGTACAAACTCCGCACAGACTGCACCTGTACTCAGATTCAAACCCAGGTCTCTGGTGTTGTGAGTCAGCAGCTCTATCACTGCTGCCCTAGAAGTTAAGAGTTCTGAAGATTTCCAAAGCAAATTTAAAGAGAATACAGAGATATACGTGGAACTGCAGATGCTGGAATCTTGAGAAAAGTGTAGGAGGAACAGTGGATTAGGCAGCAATCTGAGAAGGAAATGGACAGATGATGTTTTGGGTTGGGATCTTCATTAAACTCATGATGAACATGATGAATCAGATACTTTCAGGTTAATTACACAGAATAGGATAGTTCCTGTTCTCATCAATTCTTCCTCTTGCATTCCAGATAATGAATTATGGTGTTAATAAGATATAAACGTTACATATAAATCGCACTTTCCGAAGAGCTCACCATTACTCTCCAGTCTGTTCTATAAAGCTGGGAAGTCAGTGAGTGAATCTCAAAGCCTATCATTGCTCATTTTAGGAAGCATTCAAACGGTAAGAGGCAGAACAATGGCACAGTTTCCAAAGGTTTATTTAATCAATTTTGAATCTTTTTTCCTTACATATACTGTATGATGTCTGTACATATGAGTGTTTTAAAACACATACATATATGTATATATATATATATATATATATATATATATATATATATATATATAAATAAATAAATATATATATATATATATATATATATATATATATATATATATATCTATATATATATATATATATATATATATATATATATATATATATATATATATATTCATCTTGAAAGACATTCCATATCATTCTTAGGTTTAAGCCTAAGAACTTGGGAACTTCCACAACTTGGGAAAATTGAAATAAAAATCAATCTCTGAATTTATTATGAATTTTTACAACTTGCAGATGAATACTAACCCCTCACAGATGGTAAAATGCATTATAATGGGAATGATTAACATAATCAGAGGAAATAAATTATGCAAACTATCATATTAGGAATAACTGAATAAGCAAGTGACTTTTCTATTCACTGAAAAGACAACAGCTCCCAGAAAGCTCACATAAATTCTTTATCAAGTCACACCAATGTGTTTTTCTTTTGCTGCAAGCTCTATTTAACCTTCTTTGAACTTCAGAACAATCTTCTTCTATCTCTATTGTTATTGGGAGGGGTGGGGAGAGTGTGCTGCCAAAAGGAAATAACAAAATATAGAACAACTTATTTGAGGATGGCTACGTTTAAACAGAAGAATCTAACGAATTTTCATGCCTATTTATTTCCAGTAGACTGCACATCAATTAACAGGTCATTTATTCATAGCTGTAACCACATATCAATATTTATATTATTCAGAAACTTCACACTTGCATGTAAACTTTATATAAAATATTATTTTCCATGTTACACGACAAGAAATAGTGTCAAGAATAAACTCTAGGTATTTAGTAACAAAGATGAGCCAAGATAAACAAATGGATGTGTGAGTATTCCTGGTAATGTCTACGTTTCCTTTGTTTAAGAAGGTACTGCAGATGCTGGATAATCGAAGGTAGACAAAAAGGCTGGGAAAACTCAGCGGTTGAAGCAGCATCTATGGAGCGAAGGAAATAGGCAAACATAGAAACATAGAAAATAGGTGCAGGAGTAGGCCATTCGGCCCTTCGAGCCTGCACCGCCATTCAATATCATCATGGCTGATCACCCAACTCAGTATCCCTTACCAGCCTTCTCTCCATACCCCCTGGTCCCTTTAGCCACAAGGGCCACATCTAAATCTCTCTTAAATATAGCCAATGAACTGGCCTCAACTACCTTCTGTGGCAGAGAATTCCAGTGAGTCGCCACTCTCTGTGTGAAAAATGTTTTTCTCATCTCGGTCCTAAAAGATTTCCCCCTTATCCTTAAAACAAAATTGTCTGAAGAAGGGTCTCGACCCGAAATGTTGCCTATTTCCTTTGCTCCATAGATGCTGCCTCACCCGCTGAGTTTCTCCAGCATTTTTATCTATCTATATTTCCTTTAATCGCTATATTAACAGCAAAGCTAATTGCCAGATACCTCCGTTGAAATTAGCTGGATGATAACTGTAAATAAACACTTTACAAACTCTTAAAGTGTGCAACATCTTTTAATGATAGCACAGGGTATTACATACATCTTCAAGCACTAGCTACATTCTTCTACTGCTGCGCCCAGGAAGGGGAAGGCGTTATGATTGATGTTAACTAGGCGGGGTTAATGGGAGTGAGGTAACTATATTATTGGTTGCATATAAACCATCTACATCCTTCCCCTTAGAAAATCAAAAACAGATTGTTGTCGCGACAACAGAATTAAACAGCAGAATTAAACAAAATCGCCGTAGCGAACAGGTGGCTTGCTGATCCGGCCTGAGCGCGTACGGATGTCTCCCCCTTCCCCCGAAGGAGCAGAAGAAACAGGAGGACGCGAGGCAGCTGGGGAACCAGGGAAGGGCATTGGGGTGGGAGAAACAGGAGAGGGAGAACCGCGACCGGCAACGGGGGACCCGCGCAGAGGGGAACCAGGCGCTCGAGATGGGGACCGAGGCATGCAGGGAACACCAGCCGGGACGGCAGCCGGCAGCTGGTGGGGGAGTGGCGGGGCATAGGGCCCCGGGGGCTGCGGCTTTGGCTCATTAACCGCAAGCAGGTGTTGTCGGCTTCTTCGGTAGATGGTACCCTCACAGTCGACCAGATACGAACGAGGTGAGTCGGCCACCCCAACCACGGTGGCCAGACGGGAGTGACCACTGTCGGTCTGCAACCGAACAACCTGTCCAGGCAACAGAGGATCGAGTGGTCTGCACGTGGGAACGCCGCTGGCTGTCATGTTTCTCTTGAATTCGCCTCTGCACGGAGGCGGGCTCCAGCACCCGAGGTTTCAGCTGGCGCTGGGCAATCGGGATGGTAGATCTGGTAGTTCTGGACATCAGACGCTGAGCAGGTGACCCCATGGCCGGATCCCTGGAAACATTCCTGAGGTTCAGGAGATCCAAATACAAATCAGAGTTGGATAGTCGCGCCTGTTCCATCAGAAGCTTGGCGCTGCGGACGGCCCGTTCTGCAAGGCCGTTGCTCTGTGGGTACTCTGGGCTGCTGGTGAAATGCATGAAGTTCCACTTGTCGGCAAAACCTTTGAATTCTCGGCTTGTAAACTGCCTGCCGTTGTCAGTCTGCAGCCTGACAGGGGTCCCAAAAGTGGAGAAGTGTTTCCGCAGCTTTCGGATCACCATCTCCGACGTGAGGGATGTCAGCAAATCCACTTCGAACCAGTTTGAGTACGAGTAGACCAGGACAAGGTAGTGGTTACCACGCCACTCGAATATGTCGGCAGCCAGCGAGGACCAGGCCAAGGCAGGGGCGGGCTGTTGCAGCAGGGGCTGTCGCTGCTGGTGTGGAGTAAGACTGTTGCACGTGGAGCAGGCAGAAACTCTGTCTCGGATATATTTGGCCATTCCAGGCCAGTAAAATTGGCTCTGAGCGTGGGCGAGTGTTGCATCGACCCCAGGGTGTCCGCTATGGGCTGCACAAAAGTAAAAGTCAAACAGGGAGGACGGGACTACAACTTTATGTCCCTTGACGATAACGCCATCCTGGAGCACCAGTTCGTCGCGGACCAGGAAGAAAGGCTGTGTTTCAGACGGCGCGGCGGAGCGCTTTGTTGGCCACCCTGCTTTAATCACAGAGGTAAGCCGCTGCAAAACCGGATCGGCAGCGGTGTGCTCGGCCAAAACCTGTAGCTGCTTGGTGGGAATAAAGTTAACGCCCAGTACGAGCAAGTCCTCTGTTTCGTAGGGGTGGCGAGCGCAGGAGGTCCGCGGGGCGCGCGATAGGGTGTCCGCAATGTGCATCTCGGTGCCCTTCTTGTAGATTATATCAAAGTCGAAACGCTGGAGCTGCAGCATCATACGCTGCAGCCTGGCAGGGGCAGCGTGAATCGGCTTGTTCAGGATTGTCACCAGTGGCTGGTGGTCGGTTTCGACCGTAAATCTGCTGCCGAACAGGAAGTCTCGGAACTTGGAGCAGGCGAACACCACCGCGAGCAGCTCTTTCTCGATCTGAGCGTACCGCTGCTCGGTGTCCGTCATGGTGCGGGAGGCATAGGAGACAGGATGTAACGATCTATCGACAGACTGAAGGCAAGCCGCACCCAGACCGAACTTGGAAGCGTCACAGGTGACGGTGATGGGGCGACCCACGTCGAAGAACCGCAACGTCGGAGTGCTAATCAGTTTCGACTTGAGGCAGTCAAAGGCCTGCTGGTGATGTGGGAGCCAGACCCAGGCGATATCCTTTTTTGTCAGCTGCCGCAGGGGAGCACTCAGCTCACTGAGGTTTGGTACAAACTTTCCAAGGTAGTTCACCATGCCCAAGAATCGTTGCAGACCTGGCACGTCAGTGGGGGCTGCCATCTCGGAGATGGCAGCTGCCTTCAAGGGGTCGGGTTTTAGTCCGTTAGAGGTGAAAACATGTCCAACATATGTGACCTCTGAGACACGAAACCGGCACTTCTTGGGATTCAGCTTCAGGTTCGCCTTCCGTGCCCGATCCAGGACGCGGCGGAGGTTCAGGTCGTGCTCGGCAATGTCCTTCCCATAAACCAGGATATCATCCACGATGATGGCACATGGCAGGTCCGAGAATATCTGCTCCATCGTTCGCTGGAACACCTCGCTAGCAGAATTGATGCCGAATGGCATTCGCAGGAACTTGAATCTGCCGAACGGTGTGGCGAAGGTCGTCAGGTCAGAAGACGCTTTGTCCAACGGGATCTGCCAAAACGAGTTCTTAGCGTCTAGGACCGAAAAGACGGTGGCTTGCCCGACCTTAGCCGCCACATCCTCAACAGACCGCATGGGGTAGTGTGGTCGCCTGATGGCAAGGTTTAAGTCCTTCGGGTTGATACACACACGTATTTCGTTCTTGTCTTTCTTAATCGTGGCAACCATGGTGGAGACCCAATCGGTGGGCTCGCTAACTGCTTCTAGCACCCCCTTTTCGACCATCTTGTTGAGCATCGCTTCGACCCTGTCTTTCATGGCGTGAGACACCCTGTGAGGTGCGCGGACCACGGGTTGTATATTTGGGTCAATGGAAATATCGTATGTCAGTGGTAACTTCCCCAGGTCATCGTCGAACAGGTCCTGGTATTCTGCAACCGGGTTAAACGACAGTTGCACCTTGTGGACCGTGCGGTCGAAGGACACCAGGCCAAGATCCTGGCACGCACGGTTGCCCAACAGGGTTACACAGTCAGAGTGCAAAACATAGAAAACCAGGTTTCTCGTGGCCTTTTGCAGCACGCAAGTTAAAGTGGCCCTCCCCGCAGGCCTCAGAATTTCTCCACCATAGGCATGCAGGGTAGCATCGTCAGCAACCAAGGGCTCATTATTCCTTATCTTGTTGAAAACATTCATGGACAAAAAGTTGACCTTCGCACTTGTGTCTAACTTTGCAAGGAAGGTTACATCATTGACAGTCACAGATACGGAGGGATCAGTGCGGTGGGCGGGTGTCTGTAGGAGGGTAAACACATGCGAGTCCTCGGGAGGATTAATTGGATCTGCTTCATAGGATTCAGCTAAGTTGGGCTGTGAGTCGTAACGGATATCAGATTGTCACAGCATGTTTAGACTGGGTCTGGCGGTTTGTGCCTGTCTCCCACGGGAACGGAATAAGCGACAGGAGGCAGAGAAATGATTTAGCTTTTTACAGAAGTTACAGGCCTTGCCAAAGGCGGGACACGTCGACAGTCTGTGGTGCATGTAGTTACAGTTTGGGCACCTTTTTTGGGGCACTTCACCAGGACCAGGGTTGGCACGCGGCAGAAAAACATTGTTTCCCATCCGAGGCTGTGGGCTCCTAAGCCCAGCCAGGTTGACAGATTTATTGCCCGAGTCCCGGTGGTCATCTGGCAAAACAAGGACCTCAGACAATCTGCAAGCATGCATGGCTTTTTCCAACGTTAGATCCGGATCCCTCAAAAGCTCACATCGCAGCTTCTGGTCACGCATGCCAGTTACTAAAATGTCTCTAGTGAGCTGGTCTGTCATGTCACCAAAACGGCACCGCTGGGCGAGATGACGCAAATCAGCAATAAAACATTCAACAGGTTCATCAGGCAACTATCTCCTTGTAAGGAACCGTGCCCTCTCTAGAATGCGGTTCGAGGGCAGGTCACAAATTTCCCTGAACTTACGTAGCAGGCAAGCGGGGTCGCTGGCAGACTCTGCAGGAGTAATCACCTCATCGTTGTCGCCCAGGACCGCTGGAGCGTAGGTGAAAGTTCTGGCTCTCTTCATGGCATCAGGTCCGGCAAGGTTGAGTAGGAGGGAAGCTTTAAGGGAGTCGGGATCAGCGCGGTGTGCGACATTGACAAAGTGTGTGAAATCAAATTCAAACGTGGCCCACGCTCAGAGATGTCAGCATCAAAGACAAGCTGCGCGGGCTTTCTGCAAGAGGACGCCATGGCCAGAGAGATTAAGCACAAAAAGCACAAATCAAAAAAAAAGAAATAAAACCCGATAGACAGGAGACGCAAGTGTCTTCCAGCTTCGACACCATGTAAATAAACACTTTACAAACTCTTAAAGTGTGCAACATCTTTTTATGATAGCACAGGGTATTACATACATCTTCAAGCACTAGCTACATTCTTCTACTGCTGCGCCCAGGAAGGGGAAGGCGTTATGATTGATGTTAACAAGGCGGGGTTAATGGGAGTGAGGTAACTATATTATTGGTTGCATATAAACCATCTACAATAACCAATAACATCAGGGTTAAAAGGTCGAGAGTTCAATTTCTACTCCAGAAATATGAGCTAAGACTTAGGCTATCTCTTTAGTGAAGTACTAAGACGAAAACTATATTGTTAAAAGTGTGGTACATGGGAAGATGCTGATGTAGAACGGAGCAGAGCAGAATAGCATGACTACCCCTCTAGTAATTATTAGTTGCATGCAGATATGCATTTTGCATTTCACGTCTGCAGTTGAAGCACCCCTCCCAAAGAGATCAAATTTAAACTCCTGAGCACATCCACCTTGGTAATCATTAAGGCAGTATGCCGATTCACTTGTGTGTATAACTTCTAACTGTTTAGCGGCTCCACCCAAAAAATAGTTACGTTGAAATTCTTATGGCTACTCATGTTTAGATGAAAGTTTAATCCTTGCAAGCACAGATGGATCTAAAATAAATCTTGATACCTTGCAGAAGCTTTGCAGTGACCCAGCCAATATTCTTTAGGCAAATAAGTTTCTATTATAGAAGTATAGAAAACGTATGCCCTAGGAAGTCACTTGGCTCATCGCTTTTGTGTGGATGTCATGTATTTCGCATTGCAACAAAGACCAGTCTTCAAAAAAAGAGTTCTTCAATGGGTGTAGAGATCTTTGAATCTCTACATTGGTGAAAGGAACCAGACATATGCAAGTTTTTTTTACCTCAGTTTGAAAGATGGGTCCTTTTGACACTTTTCAAGTTTCTAGGTGCAAATTCCAATAAAGCTATTCTTCACTACTGAATAACTATAGAAATGACACCAAGTCAAGTTCAGTTAATAAGCAAAATGCACCTCATTCAGCCCAGCTCATTCCAAATAGGTCATGTATTTTCTGTCCCGCCTACAGTGAATAGGTGCCTTGCACTGAGTAATGATTGCTTTTTTTTTCTCCATTTCAAAATTGGCCATGATTGCTTGGTTCTTTTGATGTAGAATGATGCAGTTCCACACTCAGCTTGATTTCATCTGCAGAGCAGTTAAGAAAACCTTTTTATCTATCATTAAGGGTTTAATTAATATTACCTATTCTATATGTCAAATTGCAAGGAATATTAACCGAAGGAGAAAAAGCTTTTAAAGGTTTATCACGGTATCTAATGTTTGTAATTATCAGTTGAACTAACCAGACAAATCCTGTCAATTACAGATAGACCTTGTTTTAGCCCACTGTTTGGCGGAGCTGTTAATGTTTGCTGTTAACTGACACTGTGCAGACTGATACAAACCAAACACGAGAGACTGGTGGAAAGACTCTCGCAATTTATTAGTTGCAGCAAAAGCACAAATGCCTTCTCTGCCAGCCGAAATACTGTTCATTAGGGAAATCTTGCGATCATGAGTTTTTTTCCCCCACAGCAAAAAGCCAGTCATTTCTTGCTGACTTTTATTAGCTCAGCAGATTTTAACTGAGGATTTTTAAAATGCAGAGAAAAACAATGGAAGCTAATTGACCTTGGGGATGTCTTCGTAGCTTTTACACTGTCCCCCAGGGAGCCGAGGCAACTGATAAGACCAATGTGGGACCTGCCACAGATTGGGTAGGAAGTGCCTGAGAGGGCAGGTGAGTGGGTAGTTTGTGAAATGATGCACACCTTACACCATTTATCCTGGGCTTCCCTGTTATCCTGACAAAGGAACTCCAGATTTTCCATGCCGTCTCAGATTCTCCTCAATTTTGCTCTCATCAGCCTTCGATTGCCCGGAATCAGTGTGAACATTGTACTTCTTCGAGGAAGCTCCTTTTCGTGCCTTGCCGGAGGGTTGGACTATTCCAATCCTTGTGTTGAGGTTTCCCCGGGATGATCAGCTTACAATGCAATGCAACCAGGATTTTGTTCAAGGTCAGAATGGATGCCCTCCTTCACCTATCAATAACTTACAGCATTGGGAGGAGCAGAGAGGACGATCTCGGAGAAATGCCATGTGGTCACAGGGAGACGTACAAACTCCTTACAGCCAACACCCATCGGGGACGACCCCAGGTCTCCGGCGCTGCAAGTAAGGCAGCCACTCTACTGCTGCGCCACCATGCTGCCCTGTGCCATTATATCTTCTTCCCACATCACTGTGGCATGGTGGTGTAGTGGTAGAGCTACTGCCTTACTGTGCCAGAGACGCGGGTTCGATCCTGACTACAGGTGCTGTCTGCACAGAGTTTGTACGCTCTTCCCGCGGCCTGCGTGAGTTTTCTCCGAGATCCTTGGATTCCTCCCACACTCCAAAGAAGTGTAGGTTTGTGGGAAAATTGGCTTGGATTAAATGTTTTTTTAAATTGTCCTTAATGTGTAGGGCAGTGTTAATGTGGATGTGGACGGCATGGACTCGGTGGGCCGAAGGGCCTGTTTCTGCGCTATATCTCTAAACGAAACTAAACTCAATTAAACTAATCTAAACTAAACGGCTTTGGCAGCAGAATCATACTCTGAGTCTAGTACTCCTGCACATACAAAACAATGGCCTGGTCTTTTGAACAAAGCTCCCCAGATCATCCCCAATAAACCCAGTGGAAAGTCTGTATAGACTCCAGGGAAACCAAGTGATCTGAATTTTTCCAAGCAATGGCAGTATGAACAGCCAGTGGGTTTATCAGTAGGCAGGAGATGTGTGGAAGCTGCCTGCATAAGACATGCATTCTCATGAGAGTCTTCATTGAAACTTACAACATTTCTACACGGTTTGAAAGGTTTTTCCCCATCCAAGGAATCGAGGGTCAGTTGTGGATTATTTAGGACGGAGGTGGGTAGATATTTCCTCTCTCAGAAATTGGCAAGTCTTTGGAGTCCTCTCCCCCTTGGAGAGTTATAGTTCAGTTCTTTCAAAATACATTTTGCTATGTTTCTGAATAATAAAGAAATCAATGGAGATACAAGAAACTGCACTTGCTGGCTTACAAGAAGAGCACATTGCTCAGCGGGTCTGGCAGCATCTCTGAAGGACATGGATATGTGATGTTTCTTGTTGTGACCATTCTTCTGAAATCAATGGATATGAGAATTTGCAGAACAAGAATGTTGGCCTTCATAACAAGAGGATTTCAGTACAGGAGTAAAGAGGTTCTTCTGCAGTTGTATAGGGCTCTGGTGAGACCACATCTGGAGTATTGTGCACAGTTTTGGTCTCCTAATTTGAGGAAGGACATCTTTGTGCAGCGTAGGTTCACAAGATTGTGCAGCAGCAGGTTCACGAGATTGATCCCTGGGATGGCGGGAGTGTCATATGAGGAAAGATTGAAAAGACTAGGCTTGTATTCACTGGAGTTTAGAAGGATGAGGGGGAATCTTATAGGAACATATAAAATTATAAAAGGACTGGACAAGCTAGATGCAGGAAAAATGTTCCCAATGTTGGGTGAGTCCAGAACCAGGGGCCACATTCTCAGAATAAAGGGAAGGTCATTTAAGACTGAGGTGAGAAAAAACTTTTTTATCCTGAGAGGTGTGAATTTATGGAATTCCCTGCCACAGAGGGCACTGGAGGCCAAATCACTGGATAGATTTAATAGAGAGTTGGATAGCGCTCTAGGGGCTAGTGGAGTCAAGGGATATGGGGAGAAGGCAGGCACGGGCTATTGATAGCGGACGATGAGCCATGATTACAATGAATGGCGGTGCTGGCTCGAAGGGCCGAATGGCCTCCTCCTGCACCTATTTTCTTTGTTTCTATGTTTCTAAGACTCTATAAGGTAGAACAACCATAATCTTGATGAATGGTGAAAGCAACTGGAAAGACCAGATGACCTACCGCTGCTCCTATTTTGTATGTGTAACGCACCGGTCAATAGGCCAAGAAATACTTTCCTGAAGTTTCCTGTGGAGCAATGCATGAGGAGGCAGTCTATCACTCAGCTGCTGCTCTGTCTCCTAGAAAGCTCAAAGCCGTCTTCACCACTACCTTCATCAACTCCTTGGTTTCCTTCTGGGATGCATTAAATAAAATTTATTACCCAGTCCCAACCTGCAAGGAAATGGTTCACAGAAGGGCACGAAGTGCTGGAGTAACTCGACGGGTCAGGGAGGATCTCTGGAGAACATGGATAGGTGATGTTTTCGAGTCGGGACCTCTCTTCAGACTGATTGTAGTGGGGGCGGAGAAGAAAGCTGGAAGAGAGTAGAGGCAAGGCAAAGTGTGGCAGGTCATGGTTCATGCAAGCCTCAGTAACTTTCACACCATTTCTAACAAAGCTATTACCACTGCTTCTCCATTGCAGGAATATTAGAATCTCATCTACTTTTGGAAGAAAGATTCTAGTATCAGTTATTGATGGGACGAAGGGCCTGTTTCCTTTGATAAACTATGATGATGCCCTTCTGCACCAGGTTAGATTCAAGCAGTGCTTAGGGCTTTCGAGAACGTTACTGAGCATGCCATAGCATCTTCAAGGTAAGGTTTGCATTCCTGAAAAGGCTTGGACCAAAGAATGGTGGTGTCCAACTTCCTGTGCGCTGTATATTGATTTTAGAAAAAAATGCTACCAACTTACGGCTGTGATTTATGGCCATTAACTTCCGCTATTATNTAGTGTTTATTAGTGTTTAAAAAATGTTGAGATTCTCTCTCCTGTCAATCACCGCCATGAAGGCCAGGCCCCTTCCGGGGGTTGGGGGGAGGAGCTATAAAACCCGGAAGTCTGGATGCGGCTCTGTTGCTGCAAGATGGTGAGCGAGAGGTCACGACTCTCAGTCCGAGCTGGAAATCTACAGAACACTTAGTGTCTACTGACCTGTGAGTGCCCTTTATGTGTTTTAAAACTGTGACTTTTGCAACTGTGGCTGTTGAAATGTGTGGCTGTTGAAAATGTGTGGCTGTTGAAAATGTGTGGCTGTTGAAAACGTGTGGCTGTCGAAAACGTGTGGCTGTCGAAAACGTGTGGCTGTCGAAAACGTGTGGCTGTTGAAAACGTGTGGCTGTTGAAAATGTGTGGCTATTTAAAACGTATGGCTATTTAAAACGTATGGCTATTTAAAACGTGTGGCTATTGCAACTGTGGCTATTGCAACTGTGGCTATAGCAAATGTGGCTATAGCAAATGTGGCTATAGCAACTGCGGCATTTGCAACTGCGGCATTGCAACTGCGGCTATTGCAACTGCGGCTATTGCAACTGTGGCTATTGCAACTGTGGCTTTTGCAACTGCGGCATTTGCAACTGCGGCTTATTGCAACTGCGGCTATTGCAACTGCGGCTATTGCAACTGCGGCTTTTGCAACTGCGGCTTTTGCAACTGCGGCTTTGGCAGCTGGGGCTTTGACAACTGTGACTTTGACAGGAATAAACGCTTTATTAGGTCCGACCGTGTTTATTGCAAAAAGTCCCGCTCATTTCATGATTTCCGCTTAGTGGACAGGTCACACTGATTGCGTTATTTCCGGTGAGTGCAGAGGCCGTGCTGAATGCGGAAGTGTTGCTGACTGCGGAAGGCCCACAATGGAGAAGCTGTGCTCAACCATTTAAATTCAAAAAAGTTTACTGCCATATACATAGTGTGTGAGTGTCTTTGTGTGTGTGTGTGTGTGTGTGTGTGTGTGTGTGTGTGTGTGTGTGTGTGTGTGTGTGTGTGTGTGTGTGTGTGTGTGTCTGTCTGTCTGTGTGTGTGTGTCTGTCTGTCTGCATGTCTGTCTGTCTGCATGTCTGTGTGTGTGTGTGTGTCTGTCTGTGTGTCTGTCTTTGTCTGTGAGTGTGTCTGTGTGAGTGTGTGTATGTCTGTCTGTGTGAGTCTGTGTACGTGGGTTTGTGAGAGTGTGTGTGTTTTTGTGTTTGTGTGTGTGTGTCTGTGTGTGTGTGAGTGTCTGTGTCTGTGTGAGTGTGAGTGTCTGTGTGTCTGAGTGTATGTGTGTGCACTCTGCTTGAAATGCTGTGAAATTTGATTTGCTGGCCTGCACTCTGCTTGGAGTGCTGTGAGGTTGGACTTTCTGCCTGCTCTGTGCTTGGAGTGCTGTGAGGTTGGATTTCCTGCCTGCTCTCTGCTTGGAGTGCTGAGGTTGGACTTGCGACCTGCCCTCTGCTTGGAGTGCTGTGAGGTTGGATTTGCAGTCTGCACTCCGCTTCAAGTGCTGTGAGATTGGATTTGCAGGCCTGCACTGAATTATGACTGTTGAGGTAAATTCTTAGATTTTCTTTGTTACAATTTGACCGCTCAAACTCTCTATATTAAAATTGTCTTTTTTTTAATCAACAGCAGAGTCATCAAGAGGCAGTAAGCAGCAGAACACAACAAGAGGCACAACAAGAAAGAACTTAATAAATCTCATCTTTAACATTTAAATTGTTGTTATACTTTAAGAGTCATTCACATTTTAAAATTAAATAAATCCTTTTTTGTACTTGCCATGTCTGCGTGTTCTTCATCACAATGGGAACCGAATAAGCAGGAATTGCTGCGCTGTCAGAGAGCCACTAACTGTGCATGGGGGTTGAGGGGAGATGGACTGAATGCGTGGGGGGGGGAAGGGGAATGGCAAGGAACAGAGTCGGTGGGGTGGTGAAGGGGGGAGGGGGTGACTGAGTGAACTGCCACCACACCAGCTGTGACTGGACTCTCAGCCCACCAGCCGTGAGTAAGTGAACTGCCAGCCCACCAGCAATGACTCACTGAACTGCAAGTCCAAGAATCCATTCAGTCCACAATGTCCATACTAGCCCTCTTGGAAACCAGTCCCTTCAGCGCACAACACTCATACTAGCGCTCCAGAGATCCACGCAAGGATAGACTTTCCTCCTTCATTGCTGTGATCTGTAAAAAAAAGATGAAAATGTCTAAAATTGATTGTCCATCCTCCCCCCCCCCCCTTCTCACTCACACAGTATGTCACCTGTTTTCAGAATTTCTGGCAGTTTCTCAGCTGCCAGCCCACCAGGCCTGAGTTACTGAGCTGCCAGCCTGCCATCCCGGAGTGACTGAGCTGCCTGGCCTCAGTGACTGAGCAGCCAAGCCTGAGTGACTGAGCTGTCAGCCCAAGAATCCATTTGGCCCACAATGTCCATACTAGCCTGCAGGAAACCAGTCCCTTTGACCCACAACACCCATATTCGCGCTCCAGAAAGAGCCCCACCACCCCACTGGCCAGCAATTCTGGAATTTTGGACCACTCATGATGTTAATCAGAGGTAAATTGCATCCCAAACTAATGGGACCAAATGTATAGACGGAGAGAAGAACAAATGGGACCAGATGGGAGTCAAGAGCCAGAGCTCGGCCAAGACTCTGGATGGATGAGTCTGAAGATAAGGTGCAGTGTCAGTGCTGAGAGGAATGGGCCTGTGTGATGAAGTGAGAATGGAGTAAGTTAAAGCTTTCAAAAGAGTATTGGATGCGCAGAAGGGAAAGTACATTGCTTTGGAGAAATGGCGGTATAAAGGCCTGAACCAATTGATGTACAAGGTGTGAAGGTAAATGCCATAGTAACATCAGTCACATACATGGTGAGGAAGTTAAAACAGCAAAAACAAACATGTGTAAGAAGGAACTGCAGATGCTGTTTAAAACTGATGATAGACACAAAAAGCTGGAGTAGCTCAGAGGGTCAGACAGCATCTCTGGAGGAAAGATATAGGTGATGTTTCGGGTCGTGACCCTTCTTCAGACGTGTGGTCATTTTTAGGAACTGTGCTGGAAAATTTCTCCCAACTCCATAAAGAAGCAGGCGGAAGTCATGGAATTATTGTTGCTCATTCATGCATTATTGTCCACCTAGTCCGTGCTGACCAGCAATCCCCGCACACGAACACTATACACACACACACAGTTGGACCATTGTACAGTTTGACCCAGCCATTTAGCCTACAAACCTATACATCTTTGGAGTGGAGGAGGAAACCAGAGCACCTGGAGAAAACCCACGCAGGTCAGGGGGAGAATGTGCAAACTCCGCACAGACAGCACATCGTAGTCGGGATCAAACCCGGATCTCTGGCGCTGTAAGGCAGCATATCTACTGCTGTGCCACCATCCTGCCCTTTAAAGAATTGATAACAACCCTCTTGGTATAAGATTTTGTGAGAAACTGACACATTAAGAGTGACTATGAGACAGATAGTGAGAGGTTAAACAGGCTGGAGAGTCCAGAACAAGGAGGTATTGCCTCAGATTAAACAGTCGACAATTTAGGACTGAAACAAAGAGAGAATTCTATACACACAGTGCTGTATGTTTTTTGACATTTCTACCTTCGGGAACTGTGGATGTATGTTTGTTGAATATACTCGAGGCAGAGAGTCAGCCAACTGAAAATCAGACAATATGTGATCAGGCAGAAAAGTGGACCCGAAGCATCGAATCTGCCATGATCTTATTGAGGGCCAGAGATATCTCAAAGGGTAAAAATAAGCTCCTTATGCTCTTACTTTCTTGCATACTCAGATGAATGTTATAATCTACTTGGTTCGTATTGGTCCTCAGGACTTTGATCTGAAATATGTGTACAAAATCATGAGTGGAATAGATCAGGTCAATGCACAGAGTCTCTCGCCCAGAGAAGGGGAATCGAGAATCAGAGGACATAAGTTTAAGGGGAGGGGAGTAAGATTTAATAGCATCCTGAGGGGTGACTTTTTCACGCAAAGGTTGTAGATGTATGGAACGAGCTGCCAGAGGAGGTAGTTGAGGCAGGTACTATCACAACATTTAAGAAATATTTAGATAGGTACATGGATAGGACAGGTTTGATGAGCAAATGCAGGCAGGTTTAGTTTGGTTTAGTTAATTTAGTTTAAAGATACAGTGCGGAAACAGGCCTTTCGACCCACCAGCAATCCCCACACATTAACACTATCTTACCTACACACACTATGGACAATTTACATGTATACCAAGCCAATTAAACTGCAGACCTGTACATCTTTGGCGTATGGGAGGAAACTGAAGATTTGCAGGCAGTGGAGGTCAATACACTGGATGTTTTTAAGAGAGAGTTAGATATAACTCTTAGGGCTAACCAAATCAAGGGATATGGGGAGAAAGCAGGAACGGGGTACTGATGTTGGATGATCAGCCATGGTCATATTGAATGGCGGTGCTGGCTCAAAGGGCCGAATGACCTACTCCTGCAACTAATTTCTATGTTCCGTGTTCTATCTCAGAGAAAACCCATGCGGTCACGGGGAGAGCGTACTAACTCCGTACAGACAGCACCCGTAGTCAGGATCGAACCTGGGTCTCCGGCGTTGCAAGCGCTGTAAGGCATCAACTCTACCACTGCGACACCGTGTTGCCCCCAACGGTGCGACAAGTAAAGATGGGTCTCTTCGAAGAATGGTCTCGACCCGAAACGTCACCCATTCCTTCTCCCCGGAGATGCTGCCTGTCCCGCTGAGTTTCTCCAGCATTTTTGGGCTATCTAAAGATGGGGCATGTTAGCCGGTATGGGCAAGTTGGCCTGAAGGGCCTGTTTCCACACCGTATGACTCTATGGCTCGATGAGGAGCCTGCACACTCTCTTTCCTTGGCAGGCAATGGTGGATCAAAGCCATCATTCCAGAGCTGTTTCATGGCATGTGTTGGCACGGTGATATGCAGAATAATGTTCAAGAGAAATGAATGGGTCTGGATACAGTTTGATGAGGCAGAAATGTGTGCGCAAGTCTCTGTCATCTGTGTTAAAGCATCCCCTCGCTGAGTGTAGAAGCTGGGAAACACCAGGTATCTGATAGTGTGGCTCCCCTGGAGCATAAAGCCATTAAGTAAAATAGCAGAGAATGTGAATTTAAAAGAGAATAATATGTTTTATCATGCACAGATTATAATTATGTTCTGCTTTTCCCTATTTGTCACATCCATCACTTCGAGGGTAACAACAGTCTTAAAAATGTTATTAAAAATGTGTATATTTAGAAGCAGGCTGTTACTGCAGATTTATCATGCTAATGTGACAGTCCTTCTCTATCCTGGGCACAGATGTGGCTTTGTTCCTTATTGTTTGATTTTAAAAGTGACTTGAAGGTGGCATGTTATATGAAAAAATAAATGAATGACATTTTGTCATTGATATGTTCTTCATCATCAGGTTTGTTTTGTCATTGGTTATTGGGTGTAAGGACTAACAAAGACAATCAAATCTTCAATGAGACGTTACTGTTGTTTTCCTGGGAAAAGATGGAAATTAAATCTCTGTGTATGGATAATCGTCAAGAATGAAGCAAGGAGGGGAGGCACGGTGGCGCTGCGGTAGAGTTGCTGCCTGCAGCGCCAGAGACCCGGGTTCGATCCTCCCCATCTTTGGTTTCCTCCCACATTCCAAAGACATACAGGTTTGTAGGCTAAGTGGCTTGGTCAATTTATAAATTGTTCCCAGTGTGTTAAAGATGGTGTTAGTGTGCAGAGATTGCTGGTCGGCACAGACTTGGTGGGCGGAAGAGCCTGTTTCCACGCTGTAGTCCAAACTAAACTAAACTTAGATAAGAGAAGTGCATAAAAATTCTGGAAGTTTATAATCTCAGAAAAAGTTAGCAACACTTTCCCTCAGGCTATTTAAAAAAAAACCAAATGGAATTGAATCAATTAGCAGTAGTTTGGACCGCATCTGTGAAAAGCAAAGGCTTAAATGTGGAGAATTGGCTTCAGTGACATCATGTGTGTTCATGTGCTGATAAGCACTTGTAAATGGTTTAGGTTTATTTGCAACATGTTTTGTATTTGTGGGGGAAACTTTTTTTATCTCTTTCCTCGACGAAGAAACAACTTTTTCCGTGTCGTATCTGCGCCTGCACTGTGGTCTAACGTCATGGAGATGGCGGCCTCTTGCTGGGACTTCCAGAGCTCCAATAACACGGAGCCTAACATCTTGGAGCGGGCGATCCCTTTGCCTGGGGTTGGCCTTTGGTACTCCAACCTGCGGGAGCTGAGGACTTTAACATTGTGAAGCTCGCTGTCCCTGGTTAGGGACCGAATTCGGGAACTCCAAACCACAGGAGTTCGACCGCCCCGATGCGGGAGCTCGGTCGCCAGCTGCGGATGGTTCGACTCCACCGACCGCGGAAGGAATGGAGGAAAGAAGATAAGACTTTATTGAAGTGGCGAATGTGGAGAAGCCGCTGTGGTGGATGTTTATGTTAACTTTTATGATAGTAGAATTAGGTCATTTGGCCCATCAAGTCTACTCATGGTTGATCTATCTCTCCCTTCTAACCCCATTCTCCTGCCTTCTCCCCAGTACCTCTGACGCCTGTACTAATGAAGAATCTATCTATCTCTGCCTTAAAAATATTGACATACTTGGCCTCCACAGTCTTCTGTGGCAAAGAATTGCACAGATTCACCACCCTCTGACTAAAGAAATCTCTCATCATCTCCTTCCTAAAATAACGTTCTTTAATTCTAAGGCTACCTCTAGTCCTAGACTCTCTCACTAGTGGAAACCTTCTCCACATCCACTCCATCTAAGCCTTTCACTATTCTGTATCCAAGTCATTAATACACAAACAAGGCAGCTGAGTATCGTCTTCAAGGTTTCAATTGCAGTTACAATTTAGTTTATTGTCATTTGAACCTCAAATTAAGTTCAAATGAAATTTGGTTTCTGCAGTTATACAACAAAAATAAACAATGAACAAGACACACAACCCAGTTCACACAAACATCCATCACAGTGAATCTCCTCCTCACTGTGATGGAAGGCAAAGTCTTGTCTCTCCCCTGCTCTCCATTCTTCTCCCGATGTCAAGGCCCCTGGTGGGCGATGGTAAATCCCGCAGCCGTTTAGGCCATGCCGGGCGATGTAAGGCCCCGCTCCGGGTCTTGATGTTGGAGCCCCCTGCGGGCGCTGGCAAGTCCCGCTGGCCATTAAAGGTTTCAAGGTCAGTTTGCTATCACATATACCAATTAAGGTACAGTGAAATTTGAGCTACCATACAGCCATACTAAGTGTTAAGCAACAAGAACCAAAACCACATAAAAGTTAACTTAAATATCCATCACAGTGGATTACAGTGGATTTCCCCCCGCCATAGGTACCATTTAATCCCGTGCTTCCTGCTCCATGGTCGGATAGTCGGAGACGAAACCGTCTCTCCCACCTGGTTTACCAGGTGAGGGGGGGGGGGCTGTGCACCCCCAGCAGGACCAAAAACAAGATCTGTCAAAGGGCGGATGAGCTTCTAGCGAGCCAAAGGCCATCCACACTTCAGTAGAAGTTGCGTTCACTGTCGTACATAGCATTATAAGCACACACACCAAAATCTTATACTTCCTGTGGCGGAAGTCCGCAGGAACTGGAGGACAGAGATGTGTGGTACGTCCGTCACCGTTCCCCTAAGAAGCCAGCACCAGTGCATCGCTAATGTTTTCAACAATGCTGAATGAATGAATGATGGATCCCACATTCCTCACTGTGATGGAAGACAATAAAGTTCAATATTCTTTGTCTGTTGTCCCGCGGTCGGGGCAGTCAAACCATCCACAGTCGGGGCGATCCAAACCCCTGCAGCCGGCGATCGAAGCCCCAGTCAGAGTGGTCAAAATTCCCGCATCAGGGCGGTTGCAACATTGAACTATAATTTCAATCTCAATATCGGTAAAGGTTTGCTCACTTGGTGCTCTTGCAGTGTGTTCAATAATCTCTTGTGTTGCAGACATTTATTGTTTTGCTTGGACAGCCATACCGATGTGCACTGTGGGAAACTTATCATATTGATTCCCACATTTTCCTGTTGTGTAGGAAGAAGCCTTTCGGCCCATCATGTATTTGTCAGCACAGTGATGTAGGCATGAAACCTGTTTCCAGTGACCCAATCCTGACTGGAGATGCTGTAGGTTTCTCCCAGGTGCTCTAATTTCTTTCAACATCACAATAACATGAATTGGTTGCTGTAAGTTGCCCCCTAAAAGGTGAATGTGAAATGAGGGGTGGGGAGGAGGGAGGAGGGAGGAGGGGTGTAGTTTGGAGTGTGGTGAGAGCAGGCAGGCAAATCAGTGGGGAATGGGATTACACTGAGAATAGCATAAACTTGAAGAAATGGCTTCATTCTACATCATGAAGAAGTAAGATCATAGTATGGCTCCCAGAACATTATCAACAGTTCCATTCACCCTCTGACTTTACCGTAACCTATTCTCCCACACCTCTCCAGCAACCACCCGCATTACACCCCCTCTGCCCCCTCCATTTCGCCCCGCTTTCCTCCCTATTCCCTCCACTGTTTCACCGGCCGCCCGGTTACCCAGGGTAATTTACAGAAGATGTAGCCCTGCAGCCCTTTGTTTTTGGTGTTGAATCCTACAGTCACTCTGGGCCTTGGGTAATAATCAGGCTCCAGTTTTGTTTCTTTAGTTTAAGCAGGCAATCACAGTAGCGGGTAATTCAACATGCAGTCTCCACTTGTGTCTACCAAGGGACACAAATACAGTACCTCCTCAATACAACAACTGCCGGTGGAACTAAAATGAATGTGGGGCATGACTGACTAACCAAAATTTTACGCAATAGTAATAGAATTAGCAATCATATAATCATAACAATAGCAATAATTTATGCCAGTATTATGTCATACAAAAATAAATGCAATACAATAAACTAAGATTACAGTAGTCGATGAACCTGCAAGCACATATTTGAGATGTGGGAAGGTGTGGAGTAGCTAGGAGAAACCACTTGCAAATGGAGAGTGTAAAAATTCCACAGAGATTTGCCCCGAGTCTGTAGGAAGGAATGAAAAAGTGCGATATCATAGAGGAGCAAGCCCAGGTCGCTGGATTTGTGAGGCAACAGTGCTGACGGCTGTGCCAGTGTGCCACCTCTGCTCTGCCACTGTCTTGTTACAAATTCACAATTGTTGTGCTTCCAAGAACCACGGGATTGGAAGCCTGTGCTTTAAGTACTGGCAACACTTCTCAAACTCCATGGCTTAACCAATGTATTCCCAAGACGGCAGATAATAGTAGGATTAAACGAGAATTTACCAGTTTGAAGTTTGATCGATATTTTATGAGGAGTTACGATGAGGGATTACGCGAAGAAGGCTGCGCGTCAATCTTCAAAGCAAAGGTGTGAAGTCACAGATAACAGTTGTTGAACTAACATAGTAAGATTATTGATGACTAGAACTACCAGATGATCGTTAAGTTACGAGGGTAGGGAGCGGAGGGCACGTAATCCCTCATCGTAACTCCTCACAAAATAACGATCAAACTTCAAACTGGTAAGTTCACATTTAATCTTACTATTTTACTTCGGAGTCACGTGAGTGACTACGTGAAGACTTTGAAGGCCTGTGATTTCATGCCGAGGAACGAGTCCACGAGTCACAGCTGCATCAATTGACAAGGACGAGTGAGAAAAATTAATGCATTCAAACATGACATGTTTTGACAATAGTAATGGTTTAATAACAGAAAGAAAAACAAACAGTGACCCCTCTCACCCAGGGAGAAACTGCGAAACTGAACTTAAAACCCCTGGATCTGGCGACAGGCTTATTATAAAACCTCTGGTATGTCCTCTCATTCGACCACCACACAACCGCCAGAATTTGGTCAAGAGGAACGTCCATGTCCCTTGCTGCTGACATCAATGTAGCTCTGGTGGAATGAGGTCTAAAAATGTCAGTATCCACTCCTGCACACGCCAGGACCTGTTTGATCCATCTAGAGATGGTCTGCACCATAACCTGTTTGTGAGGTTTGGTGTAGCTGACAAAAAAGGAGAGTTCCGAGCCTCTCAAGCTCCTAGTGACTTTAATGTAATGGGTTATGGATGATACAACACACACTCGTGGATCTGTGGGATATGCCATGAAACGCAACTTGAGCCCTAGTACCCCTGGCCTGCTCTGTTTGACGAGATCCCGAACGAAAAAGGTGACATTATTGCCGGACGAACTCATACTGTCCAGTCTGAGTTTATGTAGTGTTTGGACCCGTTGTGCTGAGGCCAGGGCCATGAACATAACGACTTTCAATGTCAGATGGTGTAGGGACAGAGATGAAACTGGTGCCCACTGACGGAGCAGCGTGAGGACCACGCTGACATCCCATATACGAGTGTACCTGGGTCTAGGTGGAGTGGAATTAAAGACGCCCTTCATAAATTTAGTTATTAAAGGGTGGGACCCTACAGGGTGATGTGCTGACCCCAGCTGTAAATAATTGGACAAAGCACAGCAGGCACTGTTAATGGCACTATAACTCAGTTTGCTATCGTGATAGAGTGATGATAGAAACTCCAAGACATCAGTGATTGTAGCTGTGTGGTATGAAATGTGAGAGCGGGAACAGTACATCTCCCATTTTCTTATGTGAGAAACGTACTGTTTCTGAGTGCTCTTCCTCCAGGCCGCAGTGATGACATCAACGGTACGCTCTGAAAGCGCAAGCCCTGGGAAAGGTCTCCTCAGAATCTGCAAACCAACAAATTTATACGGTCATGAAGAGGGTGGCTTTCCCCTGTCACCAGCAGATTTCTGCTCTTGGACACTACCATAAAAGGCTGTGTGATTAAGGGTAGAACCAGAGGGAACCAATGCTGAGTAGGCCAGTCTGGCACTACCAGAATACCAGCGGCGGAATCTTGCTGGATGTTTGCCACACATCGGGTAATGAGGCAGAATGGGGGAAATACATACACAAATTTACCACCCCAATGTAGCAGCTTGGGCCCTGCCCTAAAAAAGGCCTCTGTGTTAGTTTGACCCATACCACGTCCACCGTAGCCAGTGAACCGTTTGGTATGCAATGTAGCGAGAATGCATCCACCGCTATTGCCCCTGGGTCTGGCTCCCATGACATATAAATTTGTAACTGGTGATTAAGCCGGGAAGCAAACAGATCAATATCCAGCACACCATAACGAAGGACAATATCATTGAACACTTTGTGATTTAACATCCATTCTTTGTTATCATTGAACTCTCGTGACCTGGTGTCTGCCACTGTGTTATACCTTCCTGATGTACACCCAGATGTTTCTTACAATACACCAGATGCCAGAGATGATTGGACAACCTACCACAGGATACAGACTTACTGTCACCCATGTGATTAATGTACGCTACCACAGTAGTATTGTCAATCTGAAGTTGGACATGCAAATGATGCCTGTTGGTACAGAAAGCCTTTAACCCATAGAATGCACCCAACAATTCTAAATGCTGTGTGATTGAAGCATGGATGCTTCCTGCAGATCCCATCTGCCACCGCAGCTTGAGACAGTATCAGTAGCACCCCAACCTAGTGCACTGGCATCAGTCTGAAGGATAACTGAAGGTGCATTGACTAGAATAGTACCAGAACAGCGCTGAATACTGGCTATCCACCATTGTAACTCAGTTAGAGCGTCAGCTGATAGCTGCATGGGTCTATCGAAATTACCTCTCTGAAGCTTAAGTGCCTGTTCCTTTGCACGGTGTAAATTTTGGTAGTGCAAAGGCCTGAATTGAGCAGCTGGGAATTTTCCAATTACCCGAGCCACATGTCTAATAGAAGGGTGATTATCAACAATGAGTTTCCTGCAGGCTTTAATTAAGTCCTGATTGCTTGCCCTGAGGCAGAGTCACTGACATGTGTACTGAGTTAATGGTGAACCCCAAATAGTCAATTGTCTTAGATGGCACCAATTTAGACTTAACTGGATGGATAATGAATCCAATCTTTACGAAAACGAGTTTTGTAGCTGACACAGATAATTCAGCTAATTCAAAAGTCCTCCCAATGACTAAAATGTCGTCCAAATATGCCATGACAATATGATTTTGTGCTCTTGAGTAACCCCAGGACTGGTTTGAGCAATTTTGTGAATAGTCTGGGAGCCAAAGTTAATCCATTAGGCAAAGCTTAAAACTGCCAGAACTGACCCATCCAATTAAACTTCAAAATTTTTCTGTGCTGCTCATGAATGACCACTGAATAGTAAGCATCTTTGAGGTCAATGCTTGCCATATAACTTCCCCTGGAAAGCCGTTGTTTAGCTATAACAAACGTTTCTATTTTGAAATGTTTATACTGCACAAAAGTGTTAAGCTCTGTCAAATCTAGAATAATTCTACATCGTTCTTCCTTTTTTGGCCTCATAAAGATATTGGACACAAATTGATAGACTCATGCCTTGCCCTTTCAATTACACCTTTTTTGAACAAAGAGTCTAGCTTTTTTTGTGCATAAATACACTCCTGTTGTGAGAACACAAACTTATGGTAGGTGGAGGCAAGTCGGAAATGAACTCAATTTGAAAACCTTGAATACTATGCAGTATAAACGGGTTAGATGTTATCCACTGTCATTCATGTAAGAAAAATTGTAATCTCCCCCCAACTTGTAATGTATCCATTGCAGTCGCACCTACCTTAGGATTTGCCGGCAGTAATGTAGCTGCTTCTGCCCCCGAGGTCTGGGGGGTAGGACTGCTGGAGGGCGCCGCATCTTGAACACGGCCCTGGCTTGGGCCCTGCCCTAAAAAATGCCTCTGTGTTAGTTTGATCCACACCACGTCCACCGTAGCCAGTGAACCGTTTGGTATGCACATGAGGGTAGGGGTACAGTCTGCGGAAAGACGATCCCTTCGGAGGCACCTTCATGAGCCCAACAGTCTTCGTCCAATTCTTTCACCTGTTTTCTCAGGCTTTCTCCGAATAGGAGGTCTGGGGGTTGAACAGTCCCCGGTTTACAAAGTCCAGCAAATTTAGGGTTAATGGCAGGACGGATGGCATTTTTCCTGATACAAATACTTTCAAAATGTGCATTGCACATTAATGCCATCGCGTCCTCCTGCGTCTCTGAGAGAGGCGCCCCCTCCACTGACCTTGCAAAGGCCGTGATGCCCGAGGTGAATAGCCGGAGTACATTTTGCAATTTTACCTCCTGGACTCTGACAACCCCTCCAATGTGCCCCCAAATAGATCGGTTTACTATGGGGACACTCAGTGAGGCACAGTTCTGTGGAGTCTTGTACCTAGCAGTGGTCTCCTCCATCGTCTGTTCCTGCAGAGGATGGGAAGCCACATAATTAATATTCTCGGCGAGCTCTGTGTCCAATGGCTCGCCGGAGAGGGCTGGGACCGCAAATCTGGATGCTATGGCCAATCCACCCGATGGTCCCTCTAGCCCAACTGTGCCTCCGTTCTCTGGGTCAGCATAGCACTGACCTCGTACACTCCCGTCATCTGACAGGGAGATATCACGCAGCCCTGACACAGGCGCTGCTGCCTCGGGTTCAATAAACTCCCCGGGCTCCGATAGCTCCGTCCTTTGGAGCGTATCGTGCTGGAGTAAACTCTCCACAAGGCTCTCCGCTGGGCCAGCCTGCCGGTAACACTGCCCTTAGGAGGGAACTCGTCCACCTCCTGGCCCGACTCCTCAGAGTCCAGGGCCTTAACAGACTTTCTCGTGGCTTTTCTCCCCCGTGGAGTAGCCAAGGTGCTTTCTGGCAGCACCAAGTCTGTGGCTGCTGGCTGCTCTGCCAGCGGCTCTATAGGTGAATTCGGCGGTCGCAATTCCACAGCCGGTTTGGTCGCGGCTCGCCTCTTCACCTTGGACATATTTGCACACAATCCACAGTTAAAGTATTCTTGAATAAACGGACAGGGAACAACGATTTCAGCCAGAGCTGTTTGAAAAAACACTTACCTGGATCTTTTAAACTTACCCGCTGGAAGGAGCGACGCACCTGCCAGTCGGTCGTTGCGCAATGCGTCAGACGTAATGACGTGCATGCGTGGGGACGGCGTTCTTCACGTAGTCACTCACGTGACTCCGAAATTAAATATACTTCACTCTGTCGCTTTATTTAATGAGGAAAAGCTTCCAAGTCAGTTGTTTGTATTTTATCTGATCAATTATTGCCTTTTGTTTCCTGCAGTCAAATAACACAGAGCAAAAGTTAGGCTGTGGTATCAGTGTTGCTGCACTTAAAGTGCACTGACAATTTATTCATCACATATGAAGATGTTTGCATACGTATTGAGATCTTCATTTGCTTTAAATTATTTCTATGCACAATGTGAATTGAACCCTATTCTAGACTTTTGCCATTTTGTACTCGAGTCAATCCTCACATGCTGGGACATGTTGTGCAGCGTGGGCAAGTTGGGCCGAAGGGCCTGTTTCCACACTGTATGACTATGACTCTATGACATCATAAGTGATAGGAGCAGAATTAGGCCATTTGGCCCACCGTCCACTTCACCAATCAATAATTCAAAGGGGAAAGGATTTTGTAGGAATCTGAGGGGTAACTTTTTCATGGAGAGGGTGATGTGTGTATGGAACGGGCTGCCGGAGGAGGTGGTTGTGGGACTATCACAATGTTTAAGAAGCAATTAGACAGGTACATGGATAGGACAGGTTTCGAGGGATATGGGCCAAATGCAGACAAGTGGGACTAGTGTAGATGGGACGTGTTGGTCAGTGTTGATAAGTTGGGCCGAAGGGCCTGTTTCTACACTCTACGACTGAGTCAATGGAGTATGGATTGGAGAGAGGGAGAGGGAGAGAGAGAGAGAGAGGAGGGGGAGAGGGAGTGTGGCAGAGAAGGGGAGAGGGAGAGAGGGAGAAGGAGGGAGGGAGGGGGAGAGGGGGAGGGAGGGAGAGGGAAGGAGGGAGAGGGAGGGAGAGGAAGGGAGAGGGAGCGAGGGAGAGAGAATCAAAAAGGGAGAGAGTTCAAAAGTGTGAGAGAGGTAGAGGGAGAGACTCTGAGTTATCTGCAGAGTGTAATTTTATCCTGTTGTGATTCCTATTTCTATTCAGTTGTGGGAGATTACCGCACAGGTACTAGAAGTCTAAGGCAATCAGTGTCAGAGTCAGAGATATAGCTGTTTTTTAAGCATTCAAACTCCCCGTGACACCGCCCTTTTAAGGGAACTCAGGCAACCGTGTGGCAAAGGACAGTTCCAGTGATCTGATATAAAGCCTTGTGTTTGCTTTTCTGACTCCGGTGGGGGGGGGGGGGGGTTCAGGCTTCTGCTTTATGTTGTCGTGCAAGACATTTTCTAGCATCGTTTATTTTTTTTTGTTTAGCTGTCCTACAAACACCACGTCATTGCCTGCATGATTGCATAGTATGATTCAGAAGGGTTTCCAGACTTCAGAGTGAATTGAGTGCGGCTGACTGACCCGGGCGCTCTTTGGCTAACCCATCCTGGAGAGGCTCCCTTTGTTCCCGTCACTTTGCAGCAGCCTTGGAGTGTCAGCAGCGGTAGATGAGCTGTGGGAGAGACAGCGCAGGCCTGGTGCTTGATTCAATTATTTCCCTCAGGTCAGGAGAACTATCTGATGCTGGGTCATTGCTGAGAACATTTACCAGCCTCGACTTGTTTTCAATCCTGCTTTGGACATTACCCACAGCATTTAGATGCACAGCAGATTTTTATATTCCCAAATGGTAGAAGCCTATCATGGATAGATAGCAATTTAGCATTTTTTCAGTTTCTAAATTGCCATCTGCGTGCATAATTTAAAAAGGCACACTGCAGTAACACAGGAGTGTGAGGATTTTGAATTAGTTTTGATTTAATTGTGTTCTCAGTTCCAGCTTCCTCAGTTGTTAGTTAAGTGTGATTTTTTTCTATCATCTAATTCACTGGCTGTGAAAGTGAGACACTGACAGGTTTGGTCCAGCTTTTGCTGGAGTGAGGCATCTCACGATCAAATGTTCAAAAGTTATCGGAGCAGAATAAGATTATTTGGCCCATCATGTCTACTCCACCATTCAATCATGGCTGATCTATCTTTCCATCTCAACCCCATTCTCCTGCTTCTCCCCATAACCCCCTGACATAACTCTTAACCCAACCCCTAACCCCCAATCTGAAGAAGGGTCTCGACCCGAAACGTCACCCATTCTTTCTCTCCAGAGATGCTGCCTGTCCTGCTGAGTTACTCCAGCATTTTGTGTCTATCTTTGGTTTAAACCACCATCTGCAGTTCCTACCTTCACCCCTGACACTCTTGTTAATTAAGAATCTATCAATCTCTGCCTTAAAAATATCATTTGACTTGGCCGCCACAGCTGTCTGTGGCAGTGAATTCCACAGATATGCCACCCTTTGACTAATGACGTCCTCCTCATTTCCTTTCTAAAGGTTCATCCCTTATTCTAAGGCTATGGCCTCTGGTTCTAGACTCACCCACTCGTGGAAACTTACTCTCTACATCCACTCTATCCAGGCCTTTCACTGTTCAGTAAGTTTCAATGAGGTCCCCCTCAGTGTTGTTTTGATTTTCTTTTTGTAGATCAGAGACATAGAGAGATGGCCTGGGGCCTTGCCGAGTGATGGCCAATGGTGTTCCTACTCAGACGTTTTGAGAAAGGAACAGAGCAACAACAGAGAGGGAGCAGGATGAATGAAAGCCGGGTTGGTTAGAATTATATCCAGTTTGGTTAGAGTTAGACAGGTGCAGAAAGAAAAATGTGGAGAGGTAGATTAAATGTAGAAAGGGACAAATTATATTGTAATAACAAGGAACTGCAGATGCTAGTTTATACCAAAAATAAATACAAAATGCTAGAGTAAGACAGCGGTCAGGCAGCATTTCTGAGGGTCCTGACCCAAAACACCACCTATCTATGTTCCCCAGAGATGCTGCCAGATCCATTGAATTACTCCAGCATTTTGTGTCTATCTTAGATAAAATATATTGAATGGAATTTTAATAATAGCATTTCTAACAACAATTTGCATCCTGTATCAACTCATTCCATTTTGGGTAGGAGAGATTGATTACAAATGCAGTAATATAAATCTTATCAAGAAAGTTTTGCACTTAAAATAGCACCTTTCAATCGGCAGGGTAGGCCAAGGCATTTTTTGGCCATTCAAATGGCATCAATGTGTAGTTACCATTGTAAGATACTGTAGAAAACATGGCATGGCACTTACAGTATGCACAGTAAGCTCTCACATCAATGGGCGGTCATGGTGGCGCAGCGGTAGAGTTGCTGCCTTACAGTGAATGCAGCGCCGGAGACCCGGGTTCGATCCCGACTACGCAGTTTGTACATTCTCCCTGTGTGGGTTTTCTCTGAGATCTTCGGTTTCCTCCAAAGACATACAGATTTGTAGGTTAATTGCCTTGGTAAATGTAAAAATTGTCCCTCGTATGTGTAGGATAGTAGTGTTAATGTGCTGGTCGGCGCGGACCTGGAGGGCTGAAGGGCTTGTTTCTGAGCTGAATCTCTGAACTAAACTACACTAAACAAGGGTTCCAACCCAAAAAAGTCGCCTATTCCTTTTCTCCAGAGATGCTGCCTGACCCGCTGAGTTACTCCAGCGTTTTGTGTCTATCTTCGATGTACACCAGCTCCTGCAGATGCTGCCGGTCTCACTGAGTTACTCCAGCATTTTGTCTCTGTCTTCTGCAGTTCCTTCCTATACAGAAAAAAGAGAAATTTCTTCTGAATTATTCCACTTTTTTTTTTAAATGTCTTCTTGAGAGAACGATTGAGGTTTCACCTAAACCCATTGCCATTAGCTTCCAGTACTCCCACATTAAGGTACTGTACTGGCAACAGTTTTTTTGGTGTGCTGTCAAGAATGCCTCATTAAGGTTGAAGTATGGCAGAAATTAAAATGATATTTTGCAACCCTAATTCTCTTTAATGATCTTAATCACCAACAAATGTGCAAATACTAGAATTTCTTCAGACTTGTAACGGTTGGAAAACAAGCTGCCATTTTCACAAAACTGGCAACAGCAACAAATTCAACCAACCTGGAATTTATATTCCTCGGATTAATTAATAGCAGTGAGCAATATTAAACTCATCCTGGCAGCAATGTTTATGTCATTGTCTTATGCCATTGTCAAGGCTGTTTACACTCATTGTTTTATTTGTTTCTACCAGAACCTACATGTGTCACCAGAAGCAATCCATGCACAACTCAGTCCGTCGAAGATCATTTAAGATCAAAGTACTCAACCTTTTGTAATGTTGCCCATTGCCAACTAATGGCATTACTTTCTCTTTCGGATTAGAGGGAAAGGGATTTAGATAATGCCTTCTGCATGTGGAACTTCTCAATCTCTCTGTAAAATGAACATTGCTCCCAACTTGAGACACGTTTGCATTGCATATTCAGCCTGATGTAGGAAAGTCATTTAGAGCCTTAGGTTTCCTCAGGTTTCACTGTGAAATAGGTCACAGGGGTGTCTCAGATTACTTCCATCTATTTTAATGGAAATGGTAAGCATTTGGGACAAACCTGTGGCTGAATGGCTGGCCAGTAATGGCTTCTGCCAGTTCCAGTGGCTCGAAATCAGCATCTGAAAATTGCAGATCTCCAAGAAAACTAAAGTAATGGGTAAATTCGTCAAGAGTTGACACAATCAAGTGAATACAGAAAATTCAGAAAATGGTCAGCAGGTCAGTCGGCTTTTGTGGAAAGAGAACAGTTCAATTGTGAACAGAAAAGAGAAAGAAAAAGAGAAGCACATTTGGGCAGCACAGTGGCGCAGCGGTAGAGTTGCTGCCTTGCAGCGCCAGAGATTCAGGTTTGATCCTGACTACGGGTGGAGTTTGCACATTCTCCCTGTGACCTTGTGGGTTTTCTCTGGGTGCTCTAGGTTTTCTCTGCATGTTTCCTCCCACACTTCAAAGGAATACAGGTTTGTAGGTTAATTGGCTTCTGTAAAATAAGAATTATAAATCGTCCCGAGTGCGTAAGCTAGTGCTCGTGTACGGGATGATCATTGGTCAGTGTGGACTCAATGGGCCGAAGTACCTGTTTCCAGGACGTATCTTTAGAGTCTAAAAAAAGAGAGTTAATGTTTCAGTTCGAAAATGCTTTCTCACAAAAAGTTTCTGACGAAGGGCCTTTGACATGAAATGTCAATTTGGTCTTTCTTTCCACAGATGTTGTCTGACCTGCTGAGTGCTTCCACCATTTTTTGTTGTTGTTTCAGATTTCTGACATCTGCAGTTTTCTGCAATTTTTATTTTGTAAGGATTAAAATGTCATTTTTTTTTCGATATTAACAGGAACGGGGTACTGATTTTGGATTATCAGCCATGATCATATTGAATGGCGATGCTGGCTCAAAGGGCCAAATGGCCTTCTCCTGCACCTATTTTCCATGTTTCTATGTAGTTAATCTTCAAACAGCAGGAATGCCCATGCCCATTCCTTTCTGTTATATCAATACACAATAAAACCCCAGAAAGGTAATTTTTAAAAGGGAATATTAAAAGTTGGGAACTCTTGCCCTCTACTGGATAAATTTAAATTACATTTAAAGGTCGGCAGTTAGAACAAATTAGGATCATCTGATCTTTTCAAGATAATTTGTTACTTATCACGATTACTATTTAAACAGAGAACGTTTCTCTGAGATAGGAAAAAAGGCCGATCTAGTAAGGAATTAAAAATGTCACTTAACATAAGAGTGATTTACACCACCCATCCTTTTTAAGATTATGCATGTTGAAAGATTTAACGTGAGACATTTTTTCAATTTGCTGCCTAAATTCAGAAATCCAATTATTGGCAATTGCACATAATTTCTTTCTCATGGCAAGCTACCTGTGCCCGCTGCTGGCCCAGGCAGTAAGTTAGATCTTATGCAGATGCTGATTTACACCAAGGATAAACTCACAATGCTGGAGTAACTTAACAGTTCAGGCAGCATCTCTGGAGAAAAGGAATAGGTGATGTTTCAGGTTTAGTTTAGTTTCATTTAGAGATACAGCATGGGAACAGGACCTTCAGCTCATCGAGTCCACGGTGACCAGCGATCTCCGCGCACTAACACTATCCTATGCTCACACTAGAGACAATTTACAAATATACCAAGCCAATTAACTGTCTTTGGAGTGTGGGAGGAAACCGGAGATCCCGAACCAAAAACACATGCAGGTCACGAGGAGAAGGCACAAACATCATACAGGCAAGCATACGTGGTCAGATTAGAACCCTGGTCTCTAGCGCTAAAAGGCAGCCACATTACCGCTGCACCACCATGTCGCCCCTCTTCAGACTGAGGGATACTAACTAACCTCCAAGTTAGATCTTATGTTTTGGGCATTCCCTAATGTCAACTTGCTGGTGTCAAAATGATTCTCAATGATAAGGTTCACCGAATCTTGAGGATGAAAATATCATCATGTGCGACTGCACGTTGGTGTAGAGGTAGAGTTGCTGCCTTACAGTGCCAGAGACCCAGGTTCAATCCTGACTACAGGTGCTTGTCTGTACGCCGTTTGTGCGTTCTCCCGGTGACCTGCGCGGGTATTCACTGGGATCTCCGGTTTCTTCCCACACGCCAAAGACGTACAGGTTTGTAGGTTAATCGGCTTGGTATAAATGTAAATTGTCCCTGGCGTGTGTAGGATAGTGTAAGTGTGTGGGGTCGCTGGTCAGCGAGGACTCAGTGGGCTGAAGAGCCTGTTTCTGCGTTGTATCTCTAAACTAAACTAAACTGATATGGGACCAAATACACCCTGCACACAGAACGGTTGATTAAGCCTTTGACAGCTGATTAACTTCCGGACAGCTGATCCGGAAGTGGCGGCGCTGCGTGGCAGCTACGGCTCACCTGCAGTCCGTCTGTTTTTTTTATTTTTTCTGTCTTCTTGTGTCTGTTTTAGTTGGATTTTTGGTTTGTTAGGTTGTGTTTGTGTGTGGGGGGAGGGGGGGAGAAACAAGGTTTTGGTCTCTCCCTTCGGAGGCATGCGACCTTTTCTTGTAGTGTCCCCCATCACCGTCTCTGTCTGTGCTGAGGCCTAATGGCGGAGCTGGCGGCCTCGGAGCTGTGGCAAGCGTTCAGAGCTCCAGCGGCGGCAGCGGCACGGCTTCCGAGCTCCGGTGCTCCAGCGGCGTTCCAGCGGTGCTCCAACGGCGGCCCGGCTTCAGAGCTCCGGCGCTCCAGCTGCGTTCCAGCGGCGGCCCAGCTTCAGAGCTCCGGTGCTCCAGCGGTTGCTCCAGCAGCGTTCCAGCGGTGCTCCATCGGCGGCCCGGCTTCAGAGCTCCGGCGCTCCAGCGTTCCAGCGGTAGACCCTGATTCAGAGCTGTGGCGGGGTTACAGCATTCCGGCGACGGCGGTGGTGGCAGTGGACGATAACATTCAGAGAAAACTTAGGCCACCCATTGTGGCCTGGATTGCCTCAGCGCAGAGGGAGAACAAGTAGGGAAGAAGACAAAGACTTTAAGACTTTTGCCTTCCACCACAGTGAGGAGGTGCCTGGTGAACTCACTGTGGTGGATGTTAAATATGTGTTTATTATGTGTTTTTTTAAAAATTTATTATATGTTATGACTGCAAGGTAACAAATTTCGTTCAGACGGAAAGGTCTGAATGACAATAAAGGAATCTAAGTCTAAGTCTAAGTCTAACTTGGCTTAGCTGGCTGTCAACCCTGTTAAAAGTAATGATTTTCTCCTGTAATTCGGAAACCTTCCAAAACGATTAAAAAATAAACTTAAAATGTTAAAAGCCAATAAAAGCCAATAGGTCATAGTTCCTGCACTCAGACTCACCTGGTACATGTTTCTTGGACTCTTCAGGAAAAGAATAACTGTATTTACTGAGTGCATAGTCAAAGGGCAGCCTGGCAGAGTACATCGAATAACTTCAGATCATTAGGGCATTTGCACATATTCATAGGAATTCCAAGTTGCTCTACTTCCTTAAAAGGCTTAGGAAGTTTGGCATGTCCCCAACAACTCTCACCAACTTCTACAGATGCACTGTAGAAAGCATTTTATCAGGATGCATCACAGCATGGTTTGGGAACAGCTCCATTCAAGACCGCTAAAAAATTGAAGAGAATTGTGGACACAGCCCAGACCATCACACAAACCAACCTCCCTTTCATTGACTCCATTTATACCTCACACTGCCTCTGCAAGGTCAGCAGCGTATTCAAGGATGAGTCACACACTGGCCATTCCCTCTTCTCCCCTCTCCAATCGGGCAAAAGGTTTAGAAGTGCTAAAAATGCGATTCAGGGACAGTTTTTTTCTTCCCAGGCAACTGAACCATCCTATCAACAACTAGAGATTGGTCCTGAACTACCATTTACCTCATTGGAGACCCTCTAACTATCTTTAATCAGACTTTACTGAGTTTATCTTGCACTGAACATTATTCACATTATTCCCTTTGTCATATATCTGTATTATGGATGGCTCGATTGTAATCATGTATTATGTTCACACTGCCTGGATAGCATGCAACAAAAGTTTTTCACTGTACCTCGGTATACGTGACAATAAACTAAGCTCAACTCCAGTTCAGATGCCAGGTGTTTCTAGGGATGCATGCTTTTATTGCATTGTAACAAATATTTTCTATGTATTTACTCTAAACCTAAACCTGAATTGAAATGCAAGAACCCGATGTGTTTAAGAGTAAAATTTTCATAAACATTGTCATTTGAGCAATAGATCAAGCATAACTTGCAGTAAAACAAGCTGCCTGGATCTGCAGCCTGAAAATATAATTGCCTTCGTCAAAGATTACAAAAATGTTCTGCAATAGGTCCTATTTTACATGTTTACATCTAAAAACAGAAAGTACCGTCAACATTTGGAAGAGGCATTAAAATCCAACTTTAGACACAGTACAGATTCTGCTCTGGTGAGATATATTGCAAACATTAAAGTACTGAATTAAAAGTAAAGCAGCATTTATAGTCAATAGCCAATAGTGGTTTATTTGTCACAGGTGCAACTGCACAGTGGAATTCATTTTGCATATATTACACATGCAGGCGCTGCCATTTTTAGCGCCTTTATTCAAAGTCCAAAGTACGGATGGCACGTACATTTGTTGTAGTGGGGCAGTCCCCACAAACCGACATGCCTCTCCTCTCCTGACCTGGCAATCTTTGTGTCCCGGGGACGTCTCCTGCAGCCTACCTGAAGGCATGGAGGTATTACAACTGTTCACCCTCCTACCGGTCCTTTGCTCCTCACATCCGACTTCTCCAGCTCCCTCCCAGTTACCGCATCTGCCCAGGCTTCAGGCTGGTTCCCCATCGCGTTGACTGCCGAGCCTTCGGGCACAGTCCGACGAGCCTCCTGGCGGGTGAGCCGGACTTCCCTGGTGGGTCATCTGTCATCCGCCCATGGGAGCGAGTCCTCCTCCGGCATCGGACCGATGCAGGCGGGACCACTCGGTCCAGCTTGACCATCAATCACCCATTCACATTAGTTCTATGAAATCTCACTTTCTCATCCACTCCCTACAAACTAGGGGCAATTTACAGAGACCAATGAACCTACAATCCTACACGTCTTTGGGATGTGGAGCATTCGGAAGAAACTCATGCAGTCGCATGGAGAACATGCGCACGCCACACAGACAGCACCCGAGCTCAGAATCGAACCCGGGTGTCCAGCGCTATGAGGCAGCAGCTCTACCAGCTGCGCCATTGTGCCATCTTATGTACCTATACCACCATTCCTGTATTCTAAGTCAACTTTCATGTCTGATCTGTATAGAATTCTCTCATTCCCTAAAAGGAGAATTGCCCCTCATCTCAGTTCTCAATGGCTAACTCCTTATCCTGAGGTTATGGCTTCTAGTGAAGTGAAACAGGCTCTCATCATCTACCTTATCATTCTCTTTGAAATTCCTATATATACTTCATAAACCTCTCATTATTCCAAAATCCTCAAGGTACAGATAGATTCTGCCCAATCCAAAGACAGCTCCTCTCGCCTGGAATCAATCTAATGAACTATGGATGGTATGGTGTTCAAATTATAGAGTATATCAGCCTCAGCGTAGACTACTACAGCACGTCTTCCTCACCCTTATAACAAAGGACAACATACTATAGACCTTCCAAATTGCTTGCCGTACCATATGTCCTGTGTTTGATGAATCAGCAACAAAGGTATTACTGTATCCAAACATTTAATAAACTCCTACCATTCAAAAAGTATTCTGTGCTTCTATCCTCAGAGAAAGAAAAGGCAGATTTAGATCTCCACTAGAAAGATGTGTAGGAAGGAACTGTAGATGCTGGTATAAACTGAAGAAAGACTCAATGAGCTAGAAAATATCAGCGGGTCAGGCAGTATCTCTGGAGAAAAGGAATAGGTGACCTCCTGTTTCCCTTTCCCCGGACTCTCAGAAGGGTCTAGAACCGAAACGTCACCTATTCCTTTTCTCCAGAGATGCTGAGTTACTCCAACTTTGTGTGCCTATCTTCCACTATAAAGATGCCAGGCTCATAGACACCTCATTACCAACCATTGAATCCAATCAAGTTAAAGGCCTGTCCCACTTGCATGAGATTGCATGCTTTTGACGTGACCAAACGGAAGCGGAGTTCACGCGAAGTTCGCGCTAAGTACGCGCTAAGTACACGCTAAGTTTGCGCTAAGTTAGCGCGTGATGTCATTTGCATCATGCTTACCAATCAGCTGGGCAGGAGGCGGGCCGACTGAATTTGGGTGACGCACGGCGTCGGGCGGAGCGTCATCACGCAATGCCACGCCGGGCGGTGACGTCATCACGCAACTCCATGCGCTAGGCATACGCCATCAAGACGCTGCGTACGCTGTCAAGACGCTGCGTACGATGTCAAGACACTGCATACGACATCAATGCGCCTGCGTGCCGACAGGCCGTTGGCGCGCGAAGATTTCAGCCACTGCCAGAATTTCACAGCCCCGCCCAACTCCGCACTTCTAAGTGGGACCGGCCCCGCGTGGCCATACGGTGCCCGTATGCCTCAAGCGACCACGAGGTCGCGTAACTTGAGAGCCAAGGTTGCGTAAGTGGGACTGGCCCTTTAATCTCACAGCAGAGCCCAAGGGAATCATGCGTTTTTCACAAAAGAATAACACGAGCTGTACCATCTGGTATAAGAGAGTTCAACCAGTTTTGATCAAAGCCTATTTCCTTCGCTCCATAGATGCTGCTGCACCCGCTGAGTTTCTCCAGCACTTTTGTCTACCTTTGAACAAAGCACACGGCCAAATGAAACCTATCACTAAACCTATTAAAGGACAAAAAGCTGGAGTAACTCAGCGGGACAGGCAGTATCTCAGGAGAGAAGAAATGGGTGACGTTTTGGGTCAAGACCCTTCTTCAGACTGTTAGGGATGAGGGAAACAAGAGATGTAGACGATGATGCAGAGAGATAAAGAAAAATGAATGAGAGATATGCAAAAAGTAACAATGATAAAGGAAACAGGCTTAAACCAGGTTTATACTACCATCTGCAATTTCTTTCATATACTGTAAACATATTGGCAGCAGCCGAGCTCAATGACTTGTTGCGATGGAGTCCCTCAGAACCAGGTCAATGCTTAGCAGTTCCAATCAATCTGCTGCTCCTTCACACAGATATTCTTCCTTCATATTCTGTTTATCATCTGGTAGTGGAAATGGCGTTTCATTGGCCACATTTGGATTCTTTCAAATGTTTACGAGCACTCTGTTTCTGACTCTTGTTTACTCATTCAAGCCATGGGCTCTGATATAATGAGCTAATGATTTGCAATAGGACAAGTGGGAGTTGCAGCTGTGGTTATTTTTCTTTGCCCTTAATTGTGGGCTCTTGCCATTGCAAGTGAAAGGAATGCAAGGACTCGAGGGCCTGAGCTGTACGGTGAGGTTGAGCAGGCCTGGACTCTACTCCTTGGAGCAGAAGAAGATGCAGGGTGTATAAAATCACGAGAGGAATAGATCGGGTAGATGCACAGAGTCTCTTACCCAGAATAGGGGAATCAAGAAACATAGGTTTAAGGTGAGGGGGGAAAGATTTAATAAAAATCTGAGGGGTAATTTATTCATGCAAAGGGTGGTCGGTGTATGGAATGAGCTGCCAGAGGAGGTAGTTGAGGCAGGTATTATCGCAACATTTAAGAAACATTTAGACAGGTACATGGATAAAACAGGTTTAGAGGATATGGGCCAAACACGGGAAGGTGAGACCAGAGTTTAGGATGGGACATGTTGACTGGTGAATTGGGCCGAAGGTTCTGTTTCCGCGCTGTAAAACTCTATGCCACTAATGGGATTGCACTGATTGCCAACATATGGAATGCAACAAAGATCTCAGGAATTATTCTGCAGAGGAGATTAATGTGCACTAATCTGCTACGATTACTTTATTTGATGGCCTCTATTCTATGTCATTGTTATTTGCTGCATTACAGACAGCAAAACCTCAACAAACAAGCTTTATATTTGTCTGCTTTGTAGTCTGCACAAGCATCCACATCGGGGAGCACAACAAGACAACTTGGCCGGTGCAGTGGTGGACCTGCTGCCTCACAGTGCCAGAGACTCAGGTTTGATCCAGGCTATGGGTGCGATCTGTTGGTGGAGTTTGAGTGAAGTTCCTCCCTGTGACTGCCTGGGTTTTCTCCAGGTGCTTCAGTTTGCTCCCACATTTCAAAGACATTAAGGTTTGTAGGTTAATTGGCTTTTGTATATTGTCCCTGTGCATCATAGAGATAGTGTACAGGTAATCTATGGTTGGCATGTGCTCCGTGGACTGAAGGGCATGTCTCCACGCCATATTTCTAAACTAAACTAAACAAGATGCCTGCTTTAACCTTTTCAGCTGGTAAACAAATCTCGAGCAGATCGAGAGGTACAGTAAGTCTACTTTAAAAATATATAGTGTCGTACATCAGAGACCAGACTGTCATCATGATCTTGCTTCGTAATCTCAAGCCAGTCAGTTTAATTTGAGTTAGATCTGAAAAAGGGTTTCGACCTGAAACATCACCTATTCCTTTTCTCCAGAGATGCTGCCTGACCCATTGAGTTACTCCAGCGTTTTGTGTCTATCTTCGGTGTAAACCAGTATTTGCAATTCCACAGTTCATGTTGAGTTGCAGGCAAATTATTAAAACCATTTCTACGTACATTTTAAACCTTCATTTAAAAAGGGCAGATTGATCAGGGAAACTCCGCCTCGGTCATGGAAAGTCATGCCTGACTATCATCATGTGGATGCCAATGCAGAATAGCTACTTCCCCACAGCCATCAGGCTATTAAACTTGGCTCAGACAAAACTCTGAACATTAATACCCCTCCATCTGTTATTTGCACTTCATTAATTTATTAATTCAGATGTGTATTTATGTATATAATTGTAGTCAATGCCTACTATGTTCTGTTGTGCTATGCAAAGAAATAATTTCATTGTCCTGTCAAGGACACATGACAATAAACTCTTTTGACTTGACTTGACTTTTTGACTAACTTAACCAAATGTTTTGAGAAAGTCCCAAGGAAAATCGACAACAACAGAGGCAACGAATATGCGGTATTTGAGAATTGCATGCAAACCTAGTTAGTGTAGTGTAGAACTGCAGATGCTGGTTTAAACAAATTCGAATATCACTGTACATTAATTGGTACATGTGACAATAAACTTACCTTGAAACCTTGAACAAAAGATAAACACAAAATGCTGGAGTAACTTAGCAGGACAGGCAGCATCTCTGGGAAGAAGGAATGGGTGACGTTTCGGGTCGGGACCCTTCTTCGGACTTGAGTCAGTGGAAAGGGAAACGAGAGGTATAAACCTAGTTAGCCTCAGTTTGAAAACAATGTAGTGTAGACATTCACTGCATTACAGGAACGATTGCACTAGAGAGATTGCAGAGAAAAATTACAAGGATGTTGCCAGGAATATTATAAAAATTGTCACTGTGAGAAAGATTAAATAAGCTGGGGAGAGAGAGGCTTGAAATGGGGCATAATTGTGATGTATAAAATTGTGAAACATTGAAGTCAGAGAGAGTAGAAAGGTTGGGACCAGTGTGAGTCAAAGCTCTGCAGATGTAAATTGAAACTAATTGGCAGATGCGTCAGAGAGGACGTAAGGATGAACATTTTCACCCGAGTATGTAAATTCGCTGAAAGCATGTGAGAGGGATAAATCTTCATCGCATTGAGAAGATTTTTAGAAGTTATGTGAAGAGCAGTGAACTGCCGATCCATCAACCTCATGCTGGAGGCCGAGATTAGCTGACGTTCAATCAGTATGGGCACAATGGGCCAAAGGGCCGCCATCCCATAATTTTCTATTACTCTATGCTTTTGGAACCACAAAATGCTTCTATTATCACTAATAAATTACACTTCTGGTGAATGAGCAATAAGATCTCCATAAGGTGGACATTACAATAGAGTAGATGTCTTGAACTACTTTCTGATAGACAAATCCCCAGGGCCTGAGCAGGTGTATCCTAAGATAGCATGGGAAGCAAGGGGAGAGATTGCCAGGGCCCTATTACTGTATTGATTAGCAATGGTTAAGGTACTGGAAGACTGGAGGGTGGCTGTTGCTGTGCTTTTATTTAAGATGAGCTGCAAGGACAAGCTACATGCCAGCGAGCTTGCATCAGGGATGTAAGGAACTGAAGGTGCTGGTATATTTTTAAAAAACACAATGTGCTGAGGTAACTTAGCGGTTCAGACGGCATCTCTGGAAGACATTGCCAGCAGTCTCTTGTGCCTCCAAAATTTCTTGTAGGTTATGCCTTGTGTGGAAATAAGCTTCCCTCTTCTTTTGACTTGCTGATCTCCAGCAATACAATCTACATTGTATTCATCATTACTTAAACTACAGTGATAAACTTTCAAATTAATATATGCTCTGCAGCACTGTCAGTGCAGCAATTAGTTTGGACTTATATGCAGTCCAGGGAATAGAATTTCCATTTACTATTCCCATCTCCAGCTGGAAGAACCAAAGGATTAGTTGCCACCTATAAGCGGTGGATTAAATTAACAGCTACAGCATGAGATTGGGATATTCCCAGTGGGACTCAGGGACACAGGATATTTACTGGTAAACTCACGGAGTTCCAGTGAGCAGTTTAATATAGTTTAGTTTAGAGATACAGTGTGGAAATGGGCCCTTCAGCCCACTAGATCCGCGACGACCAATGATCACCCACACACTACTTCTACCCTACATGCTCGGGACAATTTACAGAAGCCAATTAACCTACAAATCGGCATGTCTTTGGAATGTTTTTTTTTTTTTAAATTTCAAAATAGACTTTATTCAAATGATAAATATATACAATACATGAACCTTGCGGAAAATCCATCCGACATTTTCGGAGGCTGTACAAATTGATGAATACAGTTAGACATTTTTTTTCCCCAAATTTCCACAAATCAGTCCCCCACTCGTGCCACTCATGTGGCCCACTGGCGTGGGATACCTTCCCTTATTTTGAGGGGCATCTCCGCCATACCGTGCCCCCCATCTTTTAGACTGTGGCCCTCCCCCACCAAGCCTTGGCGTTGGCTGCACCGAGCTTCAGTGCGTCCCTCAGCACGTACTCCTGCAGTCTGCAGCGGGCCAGTCGGCAACATTCCCTGACGGACATCTCGCTCTGCTGGGTGGTGAACAACGCTCGGGCAGAACAAAGGGCGTCTTTTACCAAGTTGATGACCCTCCAGTAGCACTCGATGTCAGCCTCTGAATGTGTCCCTGGGAACAGTCCGTAAATCACTGAGTCCTCTGTGACAGAGCTGTTTGGGATAAAGCGTACCAGGGACCCTTGCATTTTTCTCCAGAATCTTTTAGCAAAACCACACTCTGTAAAGAGTGTCTCCTCTCCATAGCTGCCATCCCGAGGGCAGCGTGCGCTGGCAGTGAGGTTCCGACGGTACAGGAAGGATCTGACTGGGAGGGCTCCCCTCACCGACAGCCAAGCCAGGTCTTGGTGCTTG
The DNA here is from genome assembly GCA_035221665.1 of Okamejei kenojei. NCBI lineage: Eukaryota > Metazoa > Chordata > Chondrichthyes > Rajiformes > Rajidae > Okamejei > Okamejei kenojei. The sequence goes on from CM069139.1 coordinate 23,113,244, forward strand.
TTGGTGAGTTCTGGCAATGAGGCATTTTGCCAGACAAGATGGGCAGTCTGCTCAGGGAACCACGCCACCGGGTCCATAGAGTCCTTTCCCTGCAGTGCCTGCAGGACATTCTGTGCTGACCAATGGACATGTGGTCAAAGGTGTTGGTCCAGAAGAACCCTTCCACAGATGACAGATGGGGCGGCAATGTCCAACTGACTGGCACATTACGTGGCACCTGCGCCAGGCCCATCCTTCTCAACACTGGGGACAGGTAGAACCTCAGCAGGTAGTGACACTTGGTGCCCACGTGCCTTGGCTCTACACTCCACCTGATGCAGCCACACACGAAGGTGGCCATCAGAATGAGGGCGACGTTGGGCACGCTTTTACCCCCGTTGTCTGCTGACTTGTACATTGTGGCCCGTCGCACCCGGTCCATCCTCGACCCCCAGATGAACTGGAAGATGGCCTGGGTGATCCCTGTGCCGTAGGAGGGAGGGACAGGCCACACTTGTGCCAAGTACAGCAGCCTCGAGAGCACCTCACACCTGATGACCAAATTCTTTCCCGTTATGGAGAGGGAGCGTTGCCTCCACAGCTCCAGCTTCGTCCCCACCCTGGCTATCCGCTCCAGCCAATTTTTGTTACATGCCTCAGCCCCCCCCCCCCAAACCAGATCCCCAGCACCTTCAAGAAGTCAGGCATGATGGTGAAGGGGACGGAAGATCTGTCGGGCCAGTTGCAAAAGAGCATGGCCTCGCTCTTCCTGCGGTTCACCCTGGCTCCCGTGGCTGACAAACTGGTTGCAGATACTAATCAGTCTGCGGACCGACCCTGGATCCGCATCGTCCATGTACAGGGAGGTTTTTACTTGAATGCCCCCACTGCCTGGCAATGTCACTCCTCTTATGCTCACATCCTTCCTGATGGATTTGGCAAAGGGTTCAATACAGCAGACAAACAAGACAGGAGAGAGAGGGCAACCCTGCCTGACTCCAGACCTTACAGAGAAACTGTCTGATTCCCACCCATTGATTTGGACTGCACTACGGATGTTAGTGTAGAGCAGCTTGATCCAATTCCTGATTCCCTCCCCAAAACTCATTTTGGAGAGCACGTCCCTCATGTACGTGTGCGAAATCCTGTTGAAGGCCTTCTCCTGGTCCAAGCTGACTAGGCAGGCATCCACCTATCTGTCCTGCACGTAGGCGATGGTATCTCTCAGCAGCGCTAGGCTGTCTGAGATTTTCCTGCCAGGTACAACACAGGTTTGGTCCGGGTGGATCACCTGTCCCAGAGCAGACTTGACCCGGTTGGCAATGGCCTTAGACAGGATCTTGTAGTCTACATTCAAGAGTGTTATGGCTCTCCAATTCTTTATGTCCTTCATCTCCCCCTTTCTGCTTGTAGATTAGGGTGATGTTGCCCTTCCTCATGGAGTCTGACATGCTACCAGCTAGAAGCATGTCGTTGTACACTTCTAGCAGGTCCGGGCTCATCCAGTCCCACAGAACCGAATACAACTCGGCCGGTAAGCCATCGCTTCCGGGAGTTTTATTCGAGTCAAAGGAACGGATGGAGCCAGTCAGCTCCTCTAGGGTCAGTGGTTGGTCCAGACTTTCCCGCTTGCTGTCCTCCAAGGCCTCCGTGATCGAGGACAGGAAGTTCTGGGAGGAGGTACTGTCTGTGGTCTTTGGTCATACAAATCTGTGTAAAAGGATTTGCAGATCCTCAGCATGTCTGTCTGTGAGGATGCTACCGTGCCGTCCTCCTCCCTAAGGCTCTTCATCACAGAGTTCCCCCTGTGAACCTTATGGAAGAAGAAACGTGAGCACGTCTCATCCTGCTCCACATGGCGGACCCTGGATCGGAAGATGATCTTGGAGGATTCAGAGGTAAAGAGCCGAGCTTGCCGGTCCTTCAACTCTCTATGTTCCTCCCTCACATCCAACCCGCTCGACTGCAGAAGGAGCAGTTGTTGCAAATCTGTCTGGAGTTGGCACAATTCCCTCTGTCTTGCTCTCTGAACCCCTTTAATTATGAAGAACCTCTTAATGTTCTCCTTGGTTGCTTCCCACCAGAGTGTGGGGGTCAAAGAGGGGCCTCACCGTTCTCCAACATGCGTAGTCCCTCTTTAGCTCCTCGACATTCTCTGGGGTCAACAGCTTCATGTTTAACTTCCACGTCCCTCTGTCTGCCTTCCGGTCCTCCTGTAGGTGACAGGAAGCCTGAAGGAGGCAGTGGTCGGAGAAGAACACTGGCGTGAGGTCAGTGTGTCTCACCATGACAGCCTTCGTCGTGAAGACAAAGTCTATCCGAGATCGGGCTAAACTGTCCGATCTCAACCAGGTGAACCGCGGCTGGGACCCGCCTGCAGGGTCGCTGAAGGCATCGCGCAGCTTTGCGTCTTTTACCATCTCCATCAGGAACTTGGACGTGCTGTCCAGTCTGCTGTCGGCACTGCCGGATCGTCCAGCCGCATCAATGATGCAGTTGAAGTCACCGGCCAGAACGAGCTGCCGGGACGTGGCCAGCAGCACTGGGAGCTGCTGGAGAACGGCCAGCCGCTCGCTCTGCTTGGGTGAGGCATACACATTTATCAGCCGGAGCGGAGGACCACGGTACATAACATCCACCACGAGGAGACACCCTCCAACCTCTTCCCTGACCTCAGTGATGGCGAAGTTCCCTCCCCGCAGCAAAATCCCCAGGCCGGAAGACATGCTGAGTTACTCCAGTACTATGTGTCCTTTTTTTTGTCATCCAGCATCTGCAGTTCCTTGTTTCTACATACAAAAATATAAATCATACATAAATCACACACACAAAAAAAATTCCAAGACAGGAAAACAAAAGCCAGAGCACAAACACAAGACATCAGTGCAATTAGGAAAAATAATCATTTCCATGATGTTCTAAGAAAAGTTGCGGTAAAGTAAAGGATGACTGGAAGTTTGGAGCAAAGCAGTCACCCAATTTGTGTTTATTTATACCAATGTATCGGAGACTATGTCATCAATGCGATGTCACTACCAAATGCTAAATCAAAAATAATGGAAGAAACTCACTGTGGAAAGCTCAAACCCATGCACAATGAGAAACGAAGGGATGTTGTATCTCCTCTGGTTCCTTCAGATATTTTTAATGGAAAGGGATGTTGGCACTGATTTAGGAATAAACCATGATGTTGTGGAGGAAATATTCCCTTCAAATTTTTAATGAAATTGAAAGGAAAACATTTGGTGGAACCAAATGTAGAAATGTGGTGGTGGCGCGCTGGCGCAACGGTAGAGTCGCTGCCTTGCAGCGCTTGCAGCGCCAGAGACCCGGTTCAATCCCGACTACAAGTGCTGCTTGTACGTTCTCCCCATGACTGCGTGCGTTTTCTCCGAGATCTTCGGTTTACTCGCACATTCCAAAGGCGTGCAGGTTTGTAGATTAATTACATAGGGTTTGTATACCTGGTATAAATGTAAATTGTTCCTAGTGTGTGTAGGATTGTGTTAATGTGTGGGGATCATTGGTCGGTGTGGACTCGGTGGGCTGAAGGATCATGTTTCCGTGCTGTATCTCTAAACTAAACTAAACCTAATTTGCCCAAAATCAAAGAAGGTATAGCAGCCCTTTACCAAATAGCTACTGTTTACATGTGTTCCATCTCCACATTTCGGCACGGACTGGAAGGGCCGAGAGGGCCTTGTTTCCATGCTGTAATTGTTATATGGTTATTAATAAATCATGACTATTAAAGGGTTTGTTGCTCTTCTGGGCCATAATGGTAATCACATTTCATTTAGAGAAATTCCAATATAAGGCCATTAATTGGAAATAATAAACAGAACAGCACAAAGCCATGAATCATGTTTTAATCTATTCCTCAAATGTGCCAAAACAAGCTGATTTATAAAAAAGACAAAGTGCTGGAGTAACTCAGCGGGTCAGATAGCATCTCTGGAGAAAATGAATCAGTGATGATAGAGACAATGTGTATCGGAAGGAACTGCAGAAGCAGTCTGAAGAAGGGTTCCCGTATAGTATGATTTACCTGGATCGCATCAGAACAAGCATTTCACTGTATCTCTCTACATGTGACAATAAATAAACTAAACTAAACTAAACTAAACTAACTAAGGTGCCAGGCAATGACCATATCCAACAAGAGAGTCTCAAGAAGGCGTCTTGCCCCGAAATCACCTATTCCATTTCTCCAAAGATGCTGCCTGACCCGTTGAGTTGCTCCAGCATTTTGTGTCTCTCTTCAGTATAAAGCAGCTTCCTTCCTACACATGAATAAGTGACGTTTTAGTTCAAGAGCCTTATTCAGAAATATGCCTGGTAGCTTGAAGAGAATGTATACAACTTTGTTTCTTTCACATAAAGAGGTAATTTATGTTGTTCTTTAACCAAATCAGGATATCCGAAAGGATAAATTGGATGTGTTATTCTTGTGTAGGCATTAATGTTGCACAGAAACTCAGCCAATAGCTTGTGCACAGTGATGTCCAACACATTGCAGTGAAACAAATTAAAATAAATGTCGAGAGACAATGCGTAATAATCTATTTTGACTGGTAAAATGCAAAGGACGCACATTATCTCAGTGCTGTGAGATTACAGAGCCTGTGATGCAGAGACCTCTCAGTATCCTAGTACGTGATTTGCAAAAGGTTACAACTTGCAAATTACCTTCCAATCAACTTGCTCTCAACCATCAGCGAATGATGGAAAGTGCTTTAGACATTGTTATGAGAAAATTCTTATTCGCCAGTAATCAGTTCACCAGTACTCAGCCTGGGTTTCACCAAGACCACTCAGCTCCATTAGTCATCACTGCTACATTCTGAGCAGAGACCTAAGAGTTGAATTCCAGAGATAGACACAAAATGCTGGAGTAACTCAGTGGGACAGGCAGCAACTCTGGAGAGAAGGAATGCGTGATGTTTCGGGTCGAGACCCTTCTTCAGACTAGTTAAGGGTAAGGGAAACGAGAGATATAGACAATGATGTAGAGAGATAAAGAACAATGCATGAAAGAAATGCAAAAAAGTAATGATACTAAACAGGGCATTGTTAGCTGTTCATTGGGTGAAAACGAGAATCTGGTGCGACTTGGGTGGGCGAGGGATAGAGAGAGAGGGAATGCCGGGGCTACCTGAAGTGGGAGAAATCAATATTCATACCACGGCTATAAGCTGCCCAAGCGAAATTGAGATGCCGTTCCTCCAATTTGCATTTAGCCTCACTCTGACAATGGAGGAGACCTAGGACAGAAAGGTCTGTGTAGGAATGGGAAACATAGAAACATAGAAAATAGGTGCAGGAGTAGGCCATTCGGCCCTTCGAGCCTGCACCGCCATTCAATATGATCATGGTTGATCATCCAACTCAGTATCTTGTACAAGGAAGGAGAATTAAATTGTGGAGATTTGGTTTAGTTTGAGTTTAGTTTATTGTTATGTGTACCGAGATACACAGAAAAGCTTTTATTGTGTGCTAACCAGTCAGCAGAAAGACAATACATAATTACAATCGACACGTCCTCACATGGTAGATGGATACAAAATGCTGGAGTAACACAGCATGACAGTCAGAAGAAGAGTTTTGACCTGAAATGTCACGCACTCCTTCTCTCCAGAGATGCTGCCTGTTCCGCTGAGTTATTCCATCATTTTGTGTCTATCTTCGGAGTGAACCAGTATCTGCGGTTCCACACATGGTTGCTGGAGGCCCTGCAGGGGTCAGGAGAGTGAGTGAATCAAATGCAGCCTGAAGCCGTGGATGGAAGCAACAGCATGGCATCGGATGTGGAATGGGAGGGGGAGTTGAACCATCCTCATCTACTGCATCCGCTGCTCCAGATGCCAGATGATCTATATCGGTGAGACCAAGCGGAGGCTTGGCGATCGCTTCGCCGAACACCTCCGCTCGGTCCGCAATAACCAACCCGACCTCCCGGTGGCTCAGCACTTCAACTCCCCCTCCCATTCCACATCCGACCTCTCGGTCCTGGGCCTCCTCCACGGCCAGAGTGAGCAACACCGCAAGCTGGAGGAACAGCACCTCATATTCCGCTTGGGGAGTCTGCATCCTTTGGGCTTGAATATTGAATTTTCTCAATTCTGTTAACCCTTGCTGTCTCCTCCCCTTCCCACCTCTCCCTCAGCCCTCGGGCCCTGGCATTCCCTCTATCTCTATCTCCCTCCCCCACCCCAGTCGCACCAGCTTCTCATTTTCACACCACAAACAGCTTACAATGGCTTGTTCCCTTTATCACCGATACTTTTTTGCATATCTTTCACTCATTGTTCCTTATCTCTCCACATCACCGTCTATATCTCTCGTTTCCCTGATCCCTGACCAGTCTGAAGAAGGGTCTCGACCCGAAACGTCGCCTATCTCCTTCGCTCCTTAGATGCTGCTGCACCCGCTGAGTTTCTCCAGCTTTTTGTGTACCCTCGATTCTCCAGCATCTGCAGTTCCTTCTTTAAAAAAAAAGCATTTCACTGTATCTCTTTATATGTGACAATAAATAAACTTAACTAAACTAACTGAGGTGCCAGACAATGACCATATCCAACAAGAGAGAATCTAACCATTAATATTTGATTTATTTCTGAAGAGGGGTCTTGACCCGAAACGTCAGCTATTCCTTTTCTCCTTTTCTCCAGGGATCAGTTGGAGTTGTGTTGGATTCATAGGCAGTGCTCTTGGAGGGGAGGATGCTCCTCAAACTGCAGAGCATTTTGGACAATACAGCTCACCCCCTCCATGACACACTGGCCAACCTGAGGAGTACCTTCAGCAAGAGACTGGTTCCACCAAGATGCAGTACATCTTTCTTCTACCCTGTGGCTATCAAACTGTACATCTCCTTCCCCTTCTGCCATGGGGTAGACTGACTCCCCTCCCCCCCAAATCTTTGCACATCCCCAATCCTGGACTTTCCACTCGTCACTTTAATTTCATGTTTCACGTATCTTATTTTTTATGACTGTTGGCAGATCAATTTCCCTCCTGGGATAAATAAAGTTCTATCGTACAGTATGCTGCCTGATCCGTTGAGTTACTCCAGCATTTTGTGTCTATCTTCAGTGTAAACCAACATCTGCAGCTCCTTCTTACAGTTATATTTGATGTTGAATGGCATCACCCATACTCAAATGCACTGTTATGAACATGCTGGGGGTCACAACTAATCTGTAACTCAACTGCAACAGCCACATAAATGCCTTGACCAAAGAACAGTTCAGCTGGTTATCCTCTGTGAGTGATAAACTGCCTGATACCCCAAGCCTTTCCACTACAAGACAACATGTAAATATGTCAGGGGTTATGGGGGGAGAATGGGGTTGAGAGGGAAAGAAAGATCAGCCACAATATGGGGAGAAGGCAGGAATGGGATACAGATTGTAGATGATCAGCCATGATCACAGTGAATGGTGGTGCTGGCTCGAAGGGCCGAATGGCCTACTCCAGCACCTATTGTCTATTCTCTATTGATTGAATGGCAGAGTAGACTTGATGGGTCGAATGGCCTAAGTCTTCTCCTATTACTTATGAAGATCACCATGTGAACGCCACTGGCTTCGATGAAGGCAGTCCCAAGAACTGTCAATGTCATCCAAGCCAAAGAAGCCCGCTTCAAGCATGCATTCCCTCCACCAGCAGCACACAGTGGCTGTCTTGTGCACTATCTGCAAAATGTGCTGTGGTTTCTCTCCTCAATCTTTCCAGCAACACAGCCAAAGGCGCGTGTGCTCCATCACCAAGAAGACTAAGGGCAGAGGGCACACAAAGACATTGCCACCCTTCATGCTGCACTTTACACTCTTTGACTGTGGGGCCTATAAGCAGTCATTCATCATTGCCTTTTCTAAAACCAGGAACTCTCTACCCCACAGCACCATGGAAAGTAACTTTACCACAAGAACTGCAATAGCTCTAAGCCACTCACCACCAATCCTTGAAGGGCAACTAAGAACAGATATACATAATGGCCAGGTGTAGGAAGGTCATGTGATAGGAGCAGAATTAGGCCATTTGGCCCATCAAGTCTGCTCTGCCATTCAACCATGGATGATCTATCTCTCCCTCCTAACCCCATTCTCCTACTTTCTCCCCATAACAATAAACAATAGACAATAGGTGCAGGAGTAGGTCATTCGGCCCTTCGAGCCAGCACTGCCATTCAATGTGATCATGGCTGCTCATCCCCAATCAGTACCCCGTTCCTGCCTTCTCCCCATATCCCCTGACTCCGCTATTTTTAAGAGCCCTATCTAGCTTTCTCTTGAAAGCATCCAGAGAACCGGCCTCCACCGCCCTCTGAGGCAGAGAATTCCACAGACTCACTACTCTCTGTGAGAAAAAGTGTTTCCTCGTCTCTGTTCTAAATGGCTTACTCCTTATTCTTAAACTGTGGCCCCTGGTTCTGGACTCCCCCAACATCGGGAACATGTTTCCTGCCTCTAGCGTGTCCAAGCTCTTAACAGTCTTAGATGTTTCAATGAGAATCCCTCTCATCCTTCTAAACTACAGAGTGTACAAGCCCAGCTGCTCCATTCTCTCAGCATATGACAGTCCCACCATCCTGGGAATTAACCTTGTAAACCTACGCTGCACTCCCTCAATAGCAAGAATGTCCTTCCTCAAATTAAGGGACCAAAACTGCACACAATACTCCAGGTGTGGTCTCACTAGCGCTCTGTATAACTGCAGAAGGACCTCTTTGCTCCTATATTTGATTCCCCTTGTTATAAAGGCCAACATGCCATTCGCTTTCTTCATTGCCTGCTGTACCTGCATGTTTACTTTCATAGACTGATGTACAAGGACTCCCAGATCCCGTTGTACTTCCCCTTGTCCCAACTTGACGTCATTTAGATAGTAATCTGCCTTCCTGTTTTTGCTACCAAAGTGGATAATCTCACATTTATCCGCATTAAACTTCATCTGCCATGCATCTGCCCACTCCCCCAACCTGTCCAAGTCACCCTGGATTCTCTTAGCATCCTCCTCACAGTTCACACACCTCTATAACCTCTATTACCCGTACTAATCAAGAATAAGGGAAATTAAATCAAAAGTAACGTTTATTTATTTATTTGTTTTAGGAATCGAGCGTTGGTGAAAGGCCATTATGTATAGAAGATAGACTCAAAATGCTGGAGTAATTCATCGGGTCAGGCAGCATCTCTAGAGAAAAAGGACGGGCGACGTTTCGGGTCGGAATGTCACCCAAACCTTTTCTCCAGAGATGATGCCTGACCCATTGAGTTACTCCAGCACTTCGTGCCTATCTTCGGTATAAATCAGAATCATCAGTTCCTTCCCTCTTTAGTCAGAGGGTGGTGAATCTGTGGAATTATTTGCCACCAAAGGGTGTGGAGGCCATATCAATGGAAAATTTTAAGGCAGAGATAGATATTTTTTTCTATATTTAAAAGTGACACTCCTTTCTGGAGAGTCTAATTAATATTCATTAGAGCCACAGATGATTCTATACATTATTCATATTAGTACTCAAGGAATCTCCAGAACTGTGAATCTATTCATAAAATGAATGAATATGCAGACTTACAGTTTCAAACATCTGTTAGTCTTTACTCATCAGCAGCATATTGTGCTCTATCTGTACTATAACCTAAAGACCTGATAGTTTTTAGTATAAAACTAGACATGCCGGATTAAATTCAGGTTTGTTTGGAATCACAGAGAAGTGAAGTTTTCGATTTATCCCGCTCAATATGGTTTAAACATTCAATGATGATGCTCTCAAAGCAGGATAAAGCAGGAGCCTAAGCATCATGCACGCAAGACTACCCAATCAGTTCCAATTAAAGGGTGTACCCCGCTGTTGGGCAAGGACAGTTAAAATATATCCAAGGGGCCAAGCCTGAAACAGCCCTTTCAGGAACAAATGTTGGGATTCATACGTACTTAGTCATAGAAGTCATACAGCGTTGTAGACAAGGATGCCTGTTATCACCCTTATTATTTGCTCTTGTAATCGAGCCATTAGCCGAAAGGATTAGATCAGATCCAGAAATATATGGATACAATACTAATACCACAACGAATAAAATATCTTTATATGCAGACGATGTTTTAATATATATCACAAAACCGGAGATTAGTATTCCTAATCTACTTAACGTTATAACTAAGTTTGGTACATTTTCAGGATATAGAATTGATTGGAATAAAAGTGAAATTATGCCTATAACTGGAATAAAATTAAATATATTACAACAATTTCTGTTTAAGATAGTTACGGACAAATTTAAATATCTAGGAATTAATGTATCCAAATCTTATAATTTTTTATTCAAATTAAATTATCCTCCGTTATTGGATAAACTAAAAAAGAATATTCTATACTGGAAAACATTACCAATATCAATGATTGGCAGAATAAATGCTATAAAAATGATCTTTTTACCACAATTATTATATTTATTTCAAGCTATTCCTTTATATCTCCCTAAAACTTTTTTTTTTTAATCGATTCTTTTGTTAACAGCTTTATTTGGGATTATAAAAATCACAGAATAAGTAAAAAACACTTATGTAAATCCAAGATAAATGGAGGATTAGTGTTGCCTAATTTTTTATATTATTTTTGGGCGGTTCAGATTAAGAATATGAATTTTTGGTTGGTAAACATGGATCAGGAACCAGCTTGGCTATAGATGGAAAAGGAAGACTGTTTACCGTTTGATATAAGTTCGATTCTTCTTGCTCCAAGTGAAGTACAAAAAAAAACTTACGGGGATAACCCTATAATTTATAGCAATATACATATTTGGAAACAAATAGCTAAGACTTTACATTTGGATAATATGTCACTTTGTTTACCAATTATGAATAATCCCTTATTTAAACCACCTATATTGGATAAGGGGTTTAGACACTGGAAAAATTTAGGAATTATAAGGATAGAACATCTTTACAGGAAAGGAAAATTTCTCTCATTTCAAGAGTTAAAAGATATCTATGGATTACACCCAAATAAATAGTTTAGGTATTTACAAATTCGAGAATACATTGTCAAACATGCAAGACTATAAGAATAGAGAACCAGGATTACTGGATGAGTGGCTTACAGAAAAACTAATAGCGTACATATATAATACTCTTTTGGATAGGGAAGTCCCAACAACAGAATCATAGCGACAGACATGGGAAAATGAAATAGGTCTATCTATAACGAAAGACACTTGGGAAGAAAGTTTACAACGTATACACCAATTCTCATTAAATACCAGATATACTTTGGTACAATTAAAGTATTACATAGATTTCACTGCTCAAAAACGAAATTAAATAGAATTTTTCCTAACATTTCTTCTATTTGCGATAAATGTCAGAATTTAGAAACTAACTTAATGCATAGTTTTGTAACATGCATAAAACTTAATAGTTATTGGGCTGATATTTTTAGAATCATCTCTGAGGTTCTCAAAACTAAATTGGACCCCGATCTAAAGCTAATAATATTAGTTCCTGATTCAAGCTTAATATTAACAGTAAGTCAAAGAAATTTTCTTGATTACCTTTTGATAATTGGAAAAAAAATAATATTAAAATTCTGGAAGGGAACATTATCCCCCACAATCAAAATGTGGACTGTGGAAATGTCGGAGACGTTGCATTTGGAGAGAATTAGGTTTGTCCTAATGGACAAATACGAACTTTTTGAACAAATATGGTCTCCATCCATTGATTATTTCAAGGGGTAGCTGAGCTCAGCATCGTAACTCAATAAGTACCCTGCTGTAGGATTAGATGAAAAGATGTACTCTGGGATCTGTATACATGTCCCAATAGATATTGTTATGTGAAATTGCTCCATTCATTGTTAAGATGTATTCTTTATTTTTTTTAATTATATAATAACTGTTCTGAGTTTTTTTTATTTGTTTATTTTTATAATCTTTTTATTTTTTTGTATTTTTATTCCCTTTTATTTTTTTTTTTTTTATATAGTCATTATTATTTAATCACCATCTTTTGATTACTGATCTATACTTTTACTTTTTTACCACCCCTTTACATTAAAAAAAAACAGAAGCATACATAAATTATTCCGTAACATCTGTACAATTTTTGTGATAAGTCTAATTTGTATTTGAAGAACTTTTGTACCTTAGATAATATGCATTGCTTCTAATAAAGATATTATTTAAATAAATAAATAAATAAATAAAAATTTAAAAACATAAATAAATAAAAATAAAAAATAAAAATAAATTAATTTTTAAAAAATCATACAGCGTGCAAATTGGCCCAACTGCCCAAACCAACCAACATGCCCCATCTCCACTAGTCCTACCTGGTGCCTCGATGGCGGTGGGACTTTGCGGTAGATAAATGTGAGGGGGTAGGAGAAGGCAATGGGAACCCGGCATGGGGGGACCGCCGTGAGGCATGGTGGGAGAACAAAGGGGGACCCGGTGTGGGGGAGGAGGGGCACTACTTTAGAATCCTCTGCCCAGGGGATAAGTCTGTGGCACGGCAGCCAGCCAACAGTCGCTTGTCTTTTTCTATTTGTTTTCACGTTTAATTTCAAGTTTTTGTGCACCTTGTGTGTTGTAACTGTCAGCAGACCAATTTCCCTCTGGGGATGAATAAAGTTTTATCGTATTGTATCAATTGTATCAATAATCTGCCGGAAATAGCAGGGGACCGCGGGTCAAAGGAGGAATTGAGTGAAATCCAGGTTAGTCGGGAAGTGGTGTTGGGTAAATTAAATGGATTAAATGCCGATAAATCCCCAGGGCCAGATAGGCTGCATCCCAGAGTACTTAAGGAAGTAGCTCCGGAAATAGTGGATGCATTAGTGATAATCTTTCAAAACGCTTTAGATTCTGGAGTAGTTCCTGAGGATTGGAGGGTAGCAAACGTAACCCCTCTTTTTAAGAAGGGAGGGAGAGATAAAATGGGGAATTACAGACCAGTTAGTCTAACATCGGTAGTGGGGAAATTGCTATAGTCAGTTATTAAAGATGGGATAGCAGCACATTTGGAAAGTGGTGAAATCATTGGACAAAGTCAGCATGGATTTATGTAAGGTAAATCATGTCTGACGAATCTTGTAGAATTTTTCGAGGATGTAACTAGTAGAGTGGATAAGGGAGAACCAGTGGATGTGTTATATCTGGACTTTCAGAAGGCTTTCGACAAGGTCCCACATAAGAGATTAGTATACAAACTTAAAGCACACGGTATTGGGGGTTCAGTATTGATGTGGATAAAGAACTGGCTGGCAGACAGGAAGCAAAGGGTAGGAGTAAACGGGTCCTTTTCAGAATGGCAGGCAGTGACTAGTGGGGTACCGCAAGGCTCAGTGCAGGGACCCCAGCTATTTACAGTATATATTAATGATTTGGACGAAGGAATTGAAAGCAATATCTCCAAGTTTGCGGATGACACTAAGCTGGGGGGCAGTGTTAGCTGTAAGGAGGATGCTAGGAGACTGCAAGGTGACTTGGATAGACTGGTGAGTGGGCAAATGTTTGGCAGATGCAGTATAATGTGAATAAATGTGAGGTTATCCACTTTGGTGGCAAAAACAGGAAAGCAGACTATTATCTAAATGGTGGCCGATTAGGAAAAGGAGAAATGCAGCGAGACCTGGGTGTCATGGTACACCAGTCATTGAAAGTAGGCATGCAGGTGCAGCAGGCCGTGAAGAAAGTGAATGGTATGTTAGCTTTCATAGCAAAAGGATTTGAGTATAGCAGGGAGGTTCTACTTCAGTTGTATAGGGTCTTGGTGAGACCACAGCTGGAGTATTGCGTACAGTCTGGTCTCCAAATCTGAGGAAGGACATTATTGCCATAGAGGGAGTGCAGAGAAGGTTCACCAGACTGATTTCTGGGATGTCAGGACTGTCTTATGAAGAAAGAGTGGATAGACTCGGTTTATACTCCCTAGAATATAGGAGATTGAGAGGGGATCTTTTAGAAACTTACAAAATTCTTAAGGGGTTGGACAGGCTAGATGCAGGAAGATTGTTCCCGATATTGGGGAAGTCCAGGACAAGGGGCACAGCTTAAGGATAAGGAGGAAATCCTTTAAGACCGAGATGAGAAAGACTTTTTTCACACAGAGAGTGGTGAGTCTCTGGAACTCTCTGCCACAGAGGGTAGTTGAGGCCAGTTCATTGGCTATATTTAAGAGGGAGTTAGATGTGGCCCTTGTGGCTAAAGGGATCAGGGGGTATGGAGAGAAGGCAGGTACACGATACTGAGTTGGATGATCAGCCATGATCATATTGAATGGCAGTGCAGGCTCGAAGGGCCAAATGGCCTACTCCTGCACCTAATTTCTATGTTTCTATGTTTCTAATTGTCTCTAGTGTGTAGGATAGTGTTAATGCATGCTCATGATGGCATCCCACTGGGTTGCTCTCGATGATGTGGGGTAAACATCTCGCTCTCGTTGGTCCACCCGCATCTCAGGAGCCTTCTGCAGCCGCACAACGCACATCGGCCTGTTTGGGGACTGCAGGAAAATGACATTTCAATGTCCTGGATGAGTTAAGGAACCTCTGATCTCTGCACTGTATAAGTTTTCCTACCCACTGACAACCCTGCCCACTGTCAGCATGTTGGGAAGTTAAAATGCTGCCTATTATTATGAGTAGTGACGTTAATGCTGGTGGCAATTACTTTACCTCATATTACGCAGGGTTGATGTAGCAATCGAGGAATTGCTCAATCCGACCTCTGCTGATGAACGTGAAGGCTAATGACCTCTTTGCGATTGGTGGAATGCATGTAGAAAACTCATTCTCTGTCATATCTGCTTTCCCTTGAAAACGCCTCTTTTCCTCTTCAGGCGGCCTCCTCGGCGGCCAGGTGGCGCAGCGGTAGAGTTGCTGCCTTACAACGGTTGCAGCGCCGGAGACCCGGGTTCGAACACGACTACTGTATGGAGTTTGTACATTCTCCCCGTGATCGCGTGGGTTTTCTCCTAGATCTTCGGTTTCCTCCCTCTCTCCAAAGATGTACAGGCTTGTAGATTAAATGGATTGGTATAAGTGTAAATTGTCCCTGGCGTGCGTTTAGGATTGTGTTAATGTGCGGGGATCGCTGGCCGGTGCAGATTCGGTGGGCCAAAGGGCCTGTTTCCACGCTGCATCTGTAAAAAAAATAAAAACTTAAACATTCTCCAGCATGTCCTTCGTTTCTATCTTCTTCTCCTTAAACTGTTTGTTAGTGCTGCCTACAATGACATTGAGAGTGTATTAGATGAAATAAATTCTCACTGCCTGGCAAAACATCTGATGCAAGGAAAATACAGAAGGAAACCCTGCTCTTACCTGCGGCCGCTATACTAAGGCAGCATCTGTAGCCTATCTTCAGCGAGTTAGTGCTACTGCATTGATATTCCATGGACCCAACCTCAAGGAAGCCTGTTTAGAATTTAATACAACTAATTTGAATACATTAGTACATAATGTGCTCCCTAGTTGAATCTACACATGATTGATGAATAGATTTCCCCACAAATTCTGTTCACTGGATTGTGAGCTGGAACATGGCTACAAAGAAAAAAAATAGATTTTAAAAGCAAGTGCTACATTCTAATATTAAAATAAAATGCAGGCATTTTTATTCAAGGCCAAATGAGCTGATAAAACAGAGACATGTGTGAAGCAGATTTAGGTGAATTGATGTATATTTCAGTCAGATAGAGACAAAATGCTGGAGTAACTCAGCGGGTCAGGCAGCATCTCAGAAGAAAAAGAATAGGTGACGTTTTGAGTTGTGATCCTTCTTCAGAATGAGAATCTTCATTGTAAACCAGCATCTGCAGTTCCCCCCTACGTGTATTTTTCTGTCAGTTGGTTTTAAAAGTTTAAAAGTAATTAATGGGCTAAATTTTTCTGGTCAGTGTTCGTTGAATTTCCATCATGCAGCTTCTGAGTCAAAGACTTCCTGATCTTTATCAGTGACATCCTGCACCAAGGCAGGACCTTCCACAGCATGAAAGTTATTCTGTGAAAGCAGAACAAATGCCAGTCACACATATGTGGAGTTATCAGCTTTTTTCTCCAACATGCCCTGACCATTATTTCTGATCATTCTCTAATTGATATCTTCTGGGCTGTATATGGAACCATCATTCCCACAACCACAATAATATTTCGTATCCCTCTGGAATTATTCTTAATTATTTTGATCAGAAGATAAGTTTGGTTTCCAGGATTCTGTATATATTTATTACTTATTCTTTCTTGCATTGCTCTGAATAATAACAGCTTATCATTTCATTTTAATCATAAACTTTGACAACTAATATTTGTTCAGAAATATTAGAAACAAAGGCTTGTTTCACCTTTCCGTTGCACCATTTGACTTCCAATGGATATGATGACTATATTGTGAAGGAAGGAACTGAAAATGCTGGTTTACACTGAAGACAGACACAAAAAGCTGGACAGGCAGCATCACTGGAGATAAGGAATGGATGACGTTTTGGGTCGAGACCCTTCTTCAGACCGGTTCGGGGTAAGGGAAACGAGAGATATAGACATTGATGTAGAGAGATAAAGAACAATAAATGAAAAATATGCAGAAAAGTAACAATGATAAAGGAAACAAGCCATTGTTAGCTGTTTGTAGCTGTTTGTAGGGTGAAGACGAGAGGCTAGTGCCACTCGAAACGTCAGTCAGAAGATGGGTCCCAACCTGAAACATCACCCATCCCTTTTCCCCAGAGGTACTGTCTGGCCTGCTGAATTACTCCAGCACTTTGTGTCTATCTTTGGTATAAACCAGAATCTGCAGTTCTTTGTTTCTACATGAATAGGAATTGATTAGTAATATGTGGGCCAGGCATAGGCAAGTGAGACCAGCTTGGTGAGGCAACTTGGTCAGCATGGATGAGATGGGCCAAAGGTCCTGTATCCATACTGTATAGCTCCTGAACTTTAAGATTTATGGTGCAGCACAACAATAATTATTTTTAAAAGTTTATTAAAATTGAGTAAATACCACAAAATATATAATTGCAAAATCTACAGCTATTATGGTATGTTATGTGAGATGACTGAAGATGATATGATGTAGAATACAACAAATTGTCATAAGTTAGTAGATCTCTGTATTCTATACATTGCGTGCTCTTATTTTTTACAATACCTATGGCATTAATTAACAAGCTCTTTCTTTTGGGGTGATCCGCTTGATCCGCTCTATCCACTATGTTGTGGACTGATCTTACAATCTGGCAAGATTGCATGTTGCCAGCATTCTTGATACCTCCTCATTTTAGAATATAAATATAATATATCTAAGATTGATGCAGATTTTCCCTTTGAATGTACCATCTTCATCCTATTTGTTTGTAACAAAAACATGAGTAGTCTCATATCAAATTGTCCGATGATCAGCCATTAGCTTATCTAAAATGCTAGGATTAGGAAACAGTCTTAAATTTATCAGTATTCTGAAATAGTTTATATTCTGCTGACTTCTGCTTTCAAAAGACTATTGGGCACATATTGGCACCATCTTCATTATTTATTTGTTGACATATAAATCCTTAGTGTCTTCTTCTTGCTTATGGTGTGCACAGCTAAAGTTGTAGATCAAGGGTAGACATCCAGGCCAGGGCAGCATCAGTTACTGGGTGGATGGCTTTGATGCCTCCAGAGAAAAGCCTCAGTGAGCAGTCATTCACGATGTGTGGGATGGTCTGGTCTGGATGTCCGCAGTCGCAAGCAGGGCTGTCTGTCGTTCCCCACTTATGTGATGGGCTGTTCTAGCATGGAGGGTGTGGATTTTGTTCAGGGTTAGCCATTGCTTGCGATGGAGGTGAAAACCCGGTGGTTTCATGTGATGACCTCTCCGTTGTTGGTGTTGGCATCTTTCCAGGCTCGGTGCCACTCAGTCTTGGAGTCAAAGTCTTCCAGGGATTTAACTGAAGATCAGAAGGGTTTGCGGGACTTCAGGCTCGTGTGGGCAGATTGTCCAAGCCAGCACGGATGGGAAGGTCATCTTTCAACATCCTCTCCCTTCTGTGTATGCTGGGAGGGGCAATATGAAAGAGGACAGGGAGCCACTGCAAAGGTGTTGCCTTAAGCGTCACAATGATGCCCACATTGCAGAGCGAAGGACAGTGTCAACTCGTTTGGTGAGCCACATTGTAAACGTTCCTGAGAGAAAAAGCTTGTGGTTGTAAAAACAAATTCTTCAAGATAGACTTTCAGCTTACAACTTCTTTAAAGAGTATCTCTGATTAACTCAAGGCATAATGAGATAGAATTTTCAGTCTGGTTTTGGTCAATTTTTTCTCCACCCTAAGTTAAACTTTTCTCACTGGAGGCATCTGTGTACAGTCCTCAAAGATCAATTATTTAATTCTGATTCTGATATTTATTTCTTATTCCACAATCAAACTTCTTCCCAATCCTCAAACTCAGGAGTCTTCTTTTACAACAATCCTTTTTTTGTACAAATGACTCTGGAAATTAGGAACAGCAGGATTTGCGAATTTGCTACTGCTATCCGACCAAATTTAAACGGATGTTCTACTAACCACTTGATTAGACACAACATCGTCGAATTGTTTCATAGCTGTGATCATTTTCTTGTGAAATTAAGGTCACAAATCAATATATTATAAATGCAACATGAATATCAATTGGAATGGGATTTCGCGGTGTGAAATTAAATTAGCAAGTGAAGCTCAACAGAACATTCAGTAAAAATTCAACTAGATTGCAAATAAATAATACTGATTTAGGCATCTACCTCTCCAATTGGATTCTGTGTGGATTGACTTGTACCTTGACTGTACCCGCACTCACAGTGATTAGATGTTCAAAATGTTTTTATTTCCATCTTGAGGACATTGTATTAAGATGAGGGGGGAAAGATTTAATAGGAATCTGAGGGGTAACCTTTTACACAAAATGCATTAGGTGTATGGAATGAGTTGCCGGAGGAGGTAGTTTAGGCAGCTACTATCGCAACGTTTAAGAAGCATTTAGACAGGAACATGGATAGGATAGGTAGATAAGACATGTTGGTTGACAACGGCAGGTTGGGCTGAAGGGCTTGTTTCCACACTGCATGACTCAATGACCCTATCTCTAGAAATTATAAGGCAGCGATTTAGGTCATCAAAATCTTGTTAGGTGTGAAATCTAGGCTAGGAAGTAGTTATAACATTTTAGTCACTTTGTAATGGAGATAAATATCAAAATGATATCTGTATATTTTTGCCAACTCATTATGTTTCTGTTGTTAATTTCACCACTGTGTCTCATCTGTCAACTGGCCCTTCCTCTGTTTCCGCCAATTCCAATTGCGTCTCTGCAAACTGATAGCGTATTTGAGAAGTGTGAACAAATTTATTTTCTAATTTTCTTTCTTTCACCGTGGGTACGTTATTTGTCTCTGCTCAGCAGCTCTCTGTCACTGCTTACAAGTGATTGAGAATTCCCCATCTGTGAAATTACTGGCAAAAGTGTGCACATTTTCCAACAACATGCATCGCTGCAGTCCCCTCCATTGCCCCAATTCAATGGGTCAGCATAAATCTTTTTCTTTATTTCACTCCTGCCTCTGCATGTATCCATGTACCTGTCTAAATGCTTCTTAAATGTTGCAATAGTACCTGCCTCAACTACCTCCTCCGTCAGCTCATTCCATACACCCAACACTAACACATTCTATACACCCACCACTAAAAAAGTTGCCCATCTGGTTCCTATTAAAGGTCATGATGCCAATATGGTATCTCTGGATAGACACAAAATGCTGGAGTAAGTTAGCAGGACCGCCAGCATTTCTGGAGAGAAGGAATGAGTGATGTTTCGGGTCGAGACCCTTCTTCAGACATTCTTCTTCAGACATCTCTGCCATATTTTTCTTAGTTTACCCCCAAGATTGAGCATACCCCGCTTCCTCTCCAGTTCTGTGGGTTCTGATGTAAAAGATAATAGTCTAAATAACCCTGCCAGCAGTGAGGCAGATGCTTGAGGCTTCAGGCAGATGGAGAACTTGGGAGGTCATAGTCTTAAAGCTGTACAGCATGGAAACAAGATCTTCACCCCAACTTGTCTGTATCTACCAGGTTGTCTAAATAACTAGTCAGTGCCAATGTGGCCCTATCCCCTCCAAGCCTTTCCTACCCATGTATCTATCCAAGTATCTTTTAAATCTTGTAATTATACCCGCCTCTACCACTACTTTTGGCAGCTCATGTCTTACACAAACCACTGTCTGTAAGAAAAATGTGCCAATCGGGTTCCTTTTAAATCTTTCCCCTCTCCCCTTAAACCTATGCCATCTCGTTTTAGACCCCTCTAACCTGGTGAAAAGACCATGGCTATATACCTTATACAGTGGCTTGCAAAAGTATTCATACCCCTTGAACTTTTCCACATTTTGTCACGTTACAACCACAAACGTAAATATATTTTATTGGGATTTTATGTGATAGACCAACGCAAAGTGTGCATAATTGTGAAGTGGAAGGAAAATGATACATGGTTTCCAAATGTTATTACAAATAAAAAACTGAAGAGTGTGGCATGCAAAAGTATTCAGCCCCCCTGAGTCAATACTTTGTAGAACCACCTTTCGCTGCAATTACAGCTGCAAGTCTTTTGGGGTATGTCTCTACCAGCTTTGCACATCTAGAGACTGAAATGTTTGCCCATTCTTCTTTGCAAAATAGCTCATGCTCAGTCAGATTGGATGGAGAGGGTCTGTGAACAGCAATTTTCAAGTCTTGCCAGAGATTCTCAATTGGATTTAGGTCTGGACTGACTGGGCCATTCTAACACATGAATATGCTTTGATCTAAATCATTCCATTATAGCTCTGGCTTTATGTTTAGGGTCGTTGTCCTGCTGGAAGGTGAACCTCCACCCCAGTCTCAAGTCTTTTGCAGACTCTAACAGGTTTTCTTCCAAGACTGCTCTGTATTTGATTCCATCCATCTTCCCATCAACTCTGACCAACTTCCCTGTCCCTGCTGAAGAAAAGCATCCCCACAGTATGATGCTGCCACCACCATGTTTCACAGTGGGGATGGTGTGTTCAGGGTGATGTGCAGTGTTAGTTTTCCGCCACACATAGCGTTTTCCATTTAGGCCAAAAACTTCAATGTTGGTCTCATCAGACCAGAGCACCTTCCTCCACATGTTTGCTGTGTCACCCACATGGCTTGCGGCAAACTGTAAACGGGACTTCTTATGGCTTTGTTTCAACAATGGCTTTCTTCTTGCCACTCTTCCATAAAGGCACGATTTGTGGATTGCACGACTAATAGTTGTCCTGTCGACAGATTCTCCCACCTGAGCAGTGGATCTCTGCAGCTCCTTCAGAGTTACCATGGGCCTCTTGGCTGCTTCTCTGATCAATGCTCTCCTTGCCCGGCCTGTCAGTTTAGGTGGACGGCCATGTCTTGGTAGGTTTGCAGTTGTGCCATTTTCGGATGATGGATTGAACAGTGCTCCGTGAGATGTTCAAAGCTTGGGATATTTTTTTATAACCTAACCCTGCTTTAAACTTCTCCACAACTTTATCCCTGACCTGTCTGGTGTGTTTCTTGGGCTTCATGATGCTGTTTATTCACTAATGTTCTCTAACAAATCTCTGAGGCCTTCACAGAACAGCTGTATTTATACTGAGATTAGATTACACACAAGTGGACTCTATTTACTAATTAGGTGACTTCTGAAGGCAATTGGTTGCACTGGATTATATTTAGGGGTATCAGAGTAAAGGGGGCTGAATACTTTTGCACGCCACACTTTTCAGTTTTTTATTTGTAAAAAAGATTGAAAACCATGTATCATTTTCCTTCCACTTCACAATTATGCGCCACTATGTTGGTGGTCTATCACATAAAATCCCAATAAAATACATTTACGTTTGTGGTTGTAACGTGACAAAATGTGGAAAAGTTCAAGGGGTATGAATACTTTTGCAAGCCACTGTATATGGTCCTCATGATTTCATATATCTTTACATGATCTTCCTGCGATGCTCCATTCTCTTCTGATAACTCAAACCATCCATATCCAATAATATCCTCATAAAAAGACATCCTTCCTGTGGCAGGACGACCTGAACTGTACACGGTATGTCAAATGTGGCCTAACTGACTTCTAGCTCAGTTATGTGACAGTCGAACTCTTGTACTCAATACCCTGACTGATGACGGCAAGTGTGCCGATCGCTTACTTCACCATCCTGTCTTCAGATGTTACAATCCTTGTACAAATAAAAATAGGAGTACATGGTAAATGGTAGGGAATTGAGGAATGCTGTGGAACAGAGGGATCTGGGAATAACTGTGCATAGTTCCCTGAAGGTGGAATCGCATGTAGATAGGGTGGTAAAGAAAGCTTTTGGTGTGCTGGCCTTTATAAATCAGAGCATTGAATATAGGAGTAGGGAAGTAATGTTAAAATTGTACAAGGCATTGGTAAGACCAATTCTGGAGTATGGTGTACAATTTTGGTCGCCTAATTATAGGAAGGATGTCAACAAAATAGAGAGAGTACAGAGGAGATTTATTAGAATGTTGCCTGGGTTCCAGCAACTAAGTTACAGAGAAAGGTTGAACAAGTTAGATCTTTATTCTTTGGAGCGCAGAAGGACTTGATTGAGGTCTTTAAAATGATGAAAGGGATAGACAGAGTTGACGTGGATAAGCTTTTCCCATTGAGGGTAGGGAAGATTCAAACAAGAGGGCATGACGTGAGAATTAAGGGACAGAAGTTTAGGGGTAACATGAGGGGGAACTTCTTTACTCAGAGAGTGGTGGCTGTGTGAAATGAGCTTCCAGCAGAAGTGGTGGAGGCAGGATCGATTTTAACATTTAAAAGTAAAGTAGATAGGTATATGGACGGGAAGGGAATGGAGGGGTATGGTCTGAATGCAAGTAGATGGGATTAGGGGAAAATAAATGGTCGGCATGGACTGGACGGGCCGAGAGGGCCTGTTTCCGTGCTGTAATTGTTATATGGTTATATGTTATATGGTTAATGGGTTTTCTGTGCACTCTCAAACAGAATCACTCCTAAACATTGCCATCTGGAATGCTTCAGCCATGGCTCACTGTTTCCCGTGAGCACATGAGAATGTTACACTCTTTCAATGAGATATTGAGGACAAATATCAATTCCTCTGTTCACTTGAATCTGTTTTGGAAGGCTGGTTTGAACATAGAAAAGATGTAGCTGGCTGCTCGCTGCAGATACGGACTACCCTCTCAATGTAAAGTTTGTTCCTGAGATTCCTCTAAATCACTTCCCTCTCACTGTATGACTATGGCTTCTATTGATTGATTAATTGATTGATTGATTGAAAGATACAGCTTGGAATCAGGCTCACTAAGTCCATGTCGACCACTGAAGAAGGGACTCGACCCGAAATGTCACCTGTTCCTTTTCTCCAGAGATGCTGCCTGATTCATTCACCCAATCACACTAATTCTAGATTATCCCACCTTTGCATCCACTCCCCACACACTCGGGATAATACACAGCTGCCAATTAACTTCCAATCCTAGAGGTAGGAAATCCATGGAGCCACGGAGAGAACATGCAAACTCCACAGAGAACAACACCCAAAGTCAGGATTGAACTCGGGTTGCAGTTGCTGTGTTGCAGCAGCTCTACCAGCTGTGCCAATGTGCTCTAGAAACGAGGAACTGCAGATGCTGGTTTACAAAATAAGTCATAAAGTCCTAACCCAAAACATCAACTACCTATGTTTTCCATGGATGCTGCCTGACCCGCTGCATTACTCCAGCAATTGGAGTATTCAGTCCTTGAATTTCTTCCTTCTCTCATTCGCAAACTTTCCTTTGAAAGTACAATGCACAGGAATAATATTAGCATCAATTCCATTCTGAACAACATCAATTTTATCCCCTCTGATAGTTATGATACCACTGCACCATCTGCTTTATCTGATGATCTCAATGACATCAAGTCATTCATCAGCTTGAACATTTTTCAAATGAACAGTAGACAAAAAAAAAACGTATCAGCTGCAACAATCTCTAATTCCATTCACTGGCCTGTTCATTGAAACAGATAGTGTGAAACATCCATGTTCTATTAGATTAAGGAATAACCTTCAATCTCCACATCCAAGGGCCAGTTCATAGACCTGCTGTAAATATTCAAGCACTAAAGAAACAAAACCCATGTCAGGACAGAGAGAAACACAAAATGCTGGAGTAACTCAGCGGGTCAGACAGCATCTCTGGAGAAAAAGGATAGGTGACGTTTCAGGTTGGGACCTTTCTTCAGACATCCTTGGTTAGAATGGTGCATAGAACATAGAACGCCACAGCATAAGATCAAGCCCTTCAGCCCACTATGCTATGCCAAATATGATGCCAAGACATGGGCGGTCATGGTGGCGCAGCGGTAGAGTTGCTGCCTTACAACGAATGCAGCGCTGGAGACCCGTGTTTGATCCCGACTACAGATGCTGTCTGTACAGAGTTTGTACGTTCTCCCCGTGACCTGCGTGGGTTTTCTCCTAGATTGTCGTCTTCGGTTTCCTCCCACATTCTAAAACGGCACAGGTTTGTAGGTTAATTAGCTGGGTAGCTGTAAAAATTGTTCGCTAGTGTGTGTGTAGGATAGCGCTAATGTGCAGCGATCACTGGGCGGCGCGGACCCGTTGGGCCAAAGGGCCTGTTTCTGTGCTGTATCTCCAAACTAAACTTACATACCTACACATAGCGCACATCTCTCCATTCCCTGCATATCTATGTGCCCATCCAAAAGCCTTTTAAATGCCACTAACCTATCTGCTACAACCATCGCCTCCGGCAGCACGTTCCAGGCACTCACCAACCTTTGTGTCAAAAAGCTTGCCCTCACGTATTGGAAATATATTAGGTTTTACATCTCTCGCAATTAATGAGATGCCCATTCAAGTTCTGAGGTCAAACGTGAGCGGCTGGCAGGCATAATCAAACTAAAACGATAACTACATGTTTATCATGGCATATTTAACAAGCTTAATTAGGATGCCATATGCTGACAGCTGAGGTTAGAGATCCTGGCTGGAGGTGCGTTGAAAAGAATAATCCAGCTCCATTGATCACAACTGCAGCATCATTTGCTGCTATCTCAATCAGTGGCGTGTACATTTTAATGATGTTGTTCAACTGAATCCCTTTCTGCTAGGTTTATAAACAAGGTTTGCCAGTTCACTGCTGGACCACCTCAGAAAGACATTGCAAGGTTACAGCTGGGTGGTCAGAATAATCACCACTTATTTCAATTACATGCCAATTTAGTTACTCGATGAGTGAAAGCGGCAATATTAAATATTGGTTAGCTTGCTTTCATTTTTTGGAAATAAGGCATGGATTGTACAGAAACTTTGGAAACAATGATACGCTGCATTATTACGGTTTTTATACCCGCACAATTAATTGGGTAAATGGAAAAATATTTTCTCCATGTAATTTTCATTTGGCTGGAAGTTTTCTACTTTCAGTGAAATGACGACTGAGGCAATTCAGTGATTTGTTATGCGGCATAGTTCAAAGGGAAATTCTGGGAAGAACTTTTTATTGGTGCTGAAATAGTTGTTGGTCTGAAGATATATATATAAGTCTGACTAGTTCAGGCTGGCAAGTTTTCTTTCCAAAAGGACTTTTACATCCTTCCCTACTCTCAGCTCCAACTTGACATCCAAACAACAAGCAGTACGGGCACAGTCTAGTCACGGTGGAGCAGCGATAGAGTTGCTGCTTTACAGCACTTACAGCGCGAGAGATCCGGGTTCGATCCCAACTACGGGTGTTGTCTATAAGGAGTTTATATGTTCTCCCCATGACCGCGTGGGTTTTCTCCAAGATCTTCGGTTTCCTCCCACACTCCAAAGACGTACAGGTTTGCAGGTTAATTGGCTTGGTAGAAAAAATCTCAATTGTCCCTAGTGCATGTAGGATAGTGTTAATGTGCAGGGATCGCTGGTCGGTGTGGACTCAGTGGGCCAAAGGGCCTGTTTTCACGCTGTATCTCTAAAACTAAACTAAACACTAAAACAGTGCCACCGACTCCGTCAAGAATTATTTATTGGCATATGTCCCGAAACGCAACAATGACATTCTTACTTGCGGGTACACAAAATGCTGGAGAAACTCAGCGGGTGCAGCAGCATCTATGGAGCGAAGGAAATGGCATCCAGTCATGGATAAGGTAAGTGTCTTTGGCACACTGCATTATCTGATTGTATTATGTATGGAGCTTTTCAAAGGTATTTTACAGCCCAATTAGTGCCAACACAGTGAGAAACACAGAGCAGAATGCAAAAATTTTCAACTCAACTGTGTTTCCTTTAGATCCGAAACTATGATCTATCGTGAAACTTGGCAAATTACACTCTATACATTCAAAATGATTAGGCTGAAACTTCTTTAAGGAAGAAGAACTTTAGCATCTATCTAGGAGGAAACAAGTTTAGTGTCATGCCTAAAGTGTTTACATTTTAACTCAATAAATCCAAGAACTAATACTATCCCACACACACTAGGGACAATTTACATTTTTTCTACCAAGCCAATTGGCCAACAGACCTGTACGTATTTGTACATAATTGGCTTGGTAGAAAAAATGTAAATTTTCCTTAGTGTGTGTGGGATGGTGTTAGTGTGGGGGTATCGAAGGGTCGGCGCGGACTCGGTGGGCCAAAGGGCCTGTTTCTGCGTTGCATCTCTGAACCAAGCAAAACTAAACCATATATATAAACAAACAAACAATAATAGCGCAAAGAAAAAAGCAATGCCCCCAAGTCTACATGGTTCCGTTTTCAGTGAAATGACAGTGTGGCCAGCGTGGTGTGGGTCTCTAATGATGCTGGCTGCCTGTTTGAGGGAACGATTCTTGTAGATACTTTGGATCGTGGTGATTAAGAAAGAACTGCAGATGCTGGAAAAATCGAAAGTAGACAAAAATGCAGGAGAAAGTCAGCGGGTGAGGCAGCATCTATGGAGAGAAGGAATAGGTGACGTTTCGGGTCGAGACTCTTCTTGAGACTGAATCGTGGTGAGGTCAGTTCCTGTGATGGGCTGGGCTGTGTTCACCACTTTTTGCAATCCTCGCCGTTCTTGAGCATATCCTGGGCATTGAGCTATGTATGAATCTAATTTAGTCCCAATAGACATGTGAATAGCCATGTGTCGTGTCTCACATATTTTGCAGCCTGATCATGTTTCTAACCCATAGTATGTATTGCTGGCAATAATATAGTTATTGGTTTCAAGAAAATACAAGTTTTCCCAGCTAAGGCCATTAAAGTGCATCTTATGGCTTGTTAAGCATGTTTATATTCCATGGTTCCTTTTTAAGTGCGGAAGCCAAAATACCATTTGGTCAAACCTCATTACAACATAATCCTAAGGATGCAAACATGTGACTGTTGCAGTGATGTGATTACGAGTGCAGAATGAGAAATAAGCTATTACTCCCTTCATTCAGTCTCCTGGGGTAGGAGACAAACTCCAGATATAGGTACCAAGCAGAGTACATTGCAACATTTCTCCTTGAAGCATTTGAAAATGTGGAGGGCATTGGACTTTGAATCAAAACATGTTGTAACGTTCAGATACATTCAACGCTCCTACACTCATCAGTAGAGAGACTTCAGTGAAATGCACCTGATCATACATTAAGCTGCTACACTAATATTTGTGCACTAGATATCTCCCTCTCCCCCTTGTCTCTCTCCCCTTGTCTCTATCCCCCTTGTCTCTCTCTCCCTCTTCCTCTCCCTCTCCCTCTCTCTCCCTCTCCCTCTCCCCTCTCCCCCCTCTCCCTCTCCCTCTCCTCTCCCTCTCCCTCTCCCTCTCCCCCCTCTCTACCTCTCTTCTCCCCCCCTTCTCCCCCTCCCCCCCCTCCCTCCCCTCTCCCTCTCTCCCCCCTCTCCCCCTCTCCTCTCTCCCTCTCTCCCTCACTCTCTCCCTCTATCTCTCCCTCTCCCTCCCCCTCTCTCTCTCCCCCCTCCCTCCCATTTCCTACCCAGCTCCCCCCAACCACGTTCTTGGATTTATTGAGTTAAAATGTAAACACTTTAGGCATGAAACTAAACTTGTTTCCTCCTAGATAGATGCTAAAGTTCTTCTTCCTTAAAGAAGTTTCAGCCTAATCATTTTGAATGCATAGAGTGTAATTTGCCAAGTTTCACGATAGATCATAGTTTCGGATCTAAAGGAAACACAGTTGAGTTGAAAATGTTTGCATTCTGCTCTGTGTTTCTCACTGTGTTGGCACTAATTGGGCTGTAAAATACCTTTGAAAAGCTCCATACATAATACAATCAGATAATGCAGTGTGCCAAAGACACTTACCTTATCCATGACTGGATGCCATATTAGCTTTGTGTAATCTTTAAAGAACTCCTTGAATTGCAGATAATGACCATTGTTTTGCCCTCTGGCAAGCAAATGCCATGATTGAATAATAATGGATCTATTACTATACGCACACTACATGTTAAGCTCCAGACCTTAGCAAGTTTTATTAGGATTTGTTTTAGCCAGACAATCAACATAAGCTATCTGGTTTTGCCGTTCTTTAGCAGACCCATAATTTACTTGAATGATATCTTCTTTTGTTCCACAAAAGGTCACAAAGTGCTGGAGTAGCTCAGCGGGTCAGGCAACTTCTCTGGAGAACATGGATGGTTGACGTTTCAGTCTGGACCTTTCTTCCTGCCCTGGTTTATCTAAAATGGCAGCACATGCAGAGTAGACAGTGCCTGCTCCCTAGATTAGGCCTTACGCTTGAATGGATATGAACTATGAAGGTCCCACTCATAGATTTTGGAAGTTTATCATGGTTTGGCATGTTAAGTGAATACTACATGTGATGCTGTTGCTGAACTCAGCAACCTACAAAAATATATCAGTAAATTAGTAAATCTGGTTAAAAACAAATTCGTCAAGTTGGTTATCATGCTCATCCATGCACAAAGATGTTAGAAACATGGAGAGATACAGCATGGAAACAAGCCCTTCGGCCCATTGAGTCAGTACTGACTATCAACCAGCCACTAATCCTACATTAATCCTACTTTCATTCTACCCACACCCTTCTCATTAACCTCCTTGGATTGCACCACTCATCTAAAGGTAATCTAAAAGTGTTGACAATTTACAATGACCAATTAGCCTACCATTAGGCACATATAACAGTAAAACACTCTTGACTTGCTGTCACAGGAAGAATGTGTAAACTCCATGCAGATAGCACCCGAGATCAGGTTGAACCCAAGTGTCTGGAGCTAGGAGGCAATTAAGTTTATGTTTCTGAACATCTACCTGCTAAATTAGTATGTGTGTGCTTCACCGCAGTGCTAATGATTGGGAGGTGAGGCAGCTTGAAGACCTGCCCCATGAATGCCACAGTCCAACTGTAAAGGGGAAATTATAGTGGGATGGTAGAGAAGGAGACATACAAAGTTATAGAGTCATACAGCACTGAAACAGACCCTTCGGCCCAACATGTCCATGCCAATCAAGATGCCCCATCTAATCTAGTCCCATTTAGAGTTATAGAGTCATACAGCTTGGAAACGGGCCCTTCTGCCCAACCTACCCATGCCAACTAAGATGCCCCATCAACACTAGTCCCACCAGCTCACATTTAGCTTGTATCCTTCTAAATCTTTCCCATCCATGTACCTCTCAAATGTCTTTTAAATGGCGTTTTGGTACTTACCTCAATCTGGCAGCAAGCTGTTTCAGATGGAGTCATATAACACTTTTCTGTGGTTGTCAGGACACCTCCAATCAATAATCCCCAAGCCATAATGAGAAGTATAGAATGGAACTGCAGATGCTGGTATAAACTGAAGATAGACACAAAACGTTGGAGTAACTCAGTGGGACAGGAAGCATCTCTGGTTGAGACCAAAACATCATCCATTCCTTCCTGAATGGGGTGATCACCAGTCGGCGCAAACTCGTTGGGCCAAAAGGCCTGATGCTGCGCTGTATCTCAAAAGCCTAAATTAAAGTCTAAAGCAAATTGCACAGAAAATAAACATGCAAATTGGTTCAGTTTACCAGGCTCCAGCATCACCACAACTTGAGATGTAGCTGCTTCATCTCAGGTTGTCATTTGGAAAGTATCGACAAAAAATATTTGTTCTGTCTCTTCAAAGTAAAAGTCTTGCTTTTTCTCGTGAATCTGGCTTGGAATCTGAGAGATGACAACAGTTCTGTGCCTGAAATGGTCTTCAGTGCACCCACGCACTCTCTGTAATCACATCCCTGCACTTATAAGCAAACAGTTGTCTTCCAACCTGAACCGTTCAGTCAAAACAAAGCATAAACATTTTCATCTACAGCAGAACTCACATTTTAGCATAGAAACAGGAAAAATAAATTTAACAAGACCTAGATCGCTGACGCTTAAATCTTACATGTAATTGTAAGTCCGACATTGCCTTCAAAGGATTATGTCGTGGAAAAATTGACCAGCGAACATAGAACTTGCAGCAAAATAAAATGCAGAAAACGAAAGCCTGATCCATTTCAATCAGAACACTCCATTAAAATTAAGGGCTTGTCCCTCTGACACGACCTTTCAGCGACTGTCTTCGACCTTCAAGCTCGAGGGCACTCGCCTGAAAAACCTCCACACACACACACACACACACACACACACACACACACACACACACACACACACACACACACACACACACACACACACACACACACACACACACACACACACACACACACACACACACACACACACACACACACACACACACACACACACACACACATCGCAAAGGCAGGGGCCAGGGAAAGCAGGGGAGCGCTGTCTGAAATTCACACCAGCGATGATGAGGAAGGTAAAGGACAGCTGCACTGTGTACGGTAAGTCCTTTTAAGAGCAGGGTGGGGAGGGAGAGAAGGGGAGAGAGGGGAAAAAAATGAGAGAGTAGGGGAGTGAAGGGGAGAGAAAGGGGGAGGGGGGGGAGGAGTGGAGACATTTTTAAGAAACCAGACAACTTTTAATACATTTTAGGCATTTTACATTACCGGTCGGTTTTCCTTGGTACTGAAAACTCCAATGAGCCAATTAATATGCCCGGTCAGCGAAGGAGATTGCCTATGGTTGCGCTCAACTGCCTATAACTGCATTCCACTGCACTACGAGTTCAAAAGAACCATGCCGACCAATTTTTACTCGCGGAAAAATTTTCAACATGCTGAAAATTTTTCTTTGGCCAAACTGAGGCCGCGAGTATGCGGGAACTTCCCTCGAGGATGAAGGAAAGTTCCAGTGACCTCATATGACCTCCTATGACCACGTGTTGACCATTCTGCGAGTTTGAGTCGAGAGCAAACTCTTCTAAACTCGCAGATGTCGCCGCAGTGGGAAAGCCCCTTAAATCTAATCTAATAATCACATTGTTGGAGTTACAATCCTCCAACAGTAGTCAAAGGAGAAACAAAGTCTACAGCAGTACTTTGTTTAAAAGGCATTGCTAATTTATGAAAATAATATATGTATAGTAATAAAAGGACACAAAATGCTGGAGTAAATCAACGGATGAGGCAGCATCTCTGGAGAACACATATAGGTGACATTTCGGGTCAGAGATCCTGCTTGATCCACTGAATAGCACTTTTTCTCCTCTCATGTAAACTAGCATCTGCAGTTCCCTGTTTCTACTATATCTTATAATACTTTAATAAACATCTATTTCATGAATATTTTTGTGTAGTTCAGCTTATCCCAAGCAAAATGCTTCAACTGCACCTGAATTGTACCTTAATTGATGCATGTGGGAATAAATGTGAACTTGAACCTGAACCTTTGAGTAGTTAAATTGCAAATATGATTCTCTCTCTGTAAGTTTATCTATTTCTAACAAGTAAATATTTTGGACAGGTTGGAGCAACGTACTGCATACTACCTCCATGCAGTATGACTATAGTGTTGCAGAACCTCAATAAGCAATAAACAATCAAAACCCAGTTTCATTAGTAATTTATTTTATTTGTTTTGTGAGATGGGTCATCACTGGCAATTATTGCCCATTCTTATTAGCACACCAACTCTTCTACTTCCTCAGAATGCCTAGGAAGGTCGGTGTGTTCCCAACAACACCTCACCAACTTCTACAGATGCGCCCTTGAAAGCATTTTATCGGGATGCATCACAGCTTGGTTTGGGAACAGCTCCATCCAAGACCGCAATAAATTGCAGCAAATTGTGGACACAGCCACAAGGATATGGGGTGACAAGGTCAGAGGTTATGGGGAGAAGGCAGTAGAATGGGGTTAGGAGGGAGAGATAGATCTCTCATGGTTGAATGGCGGAGTAGACTTGATGGGCCGAATGGCCTAATTCTGCCCCTATCACATTATCTTATGACCATAAGTGATTCCACAGGGTGGCACTGTCAGCAATGGCAGCCTCGTAAAGGTCTGTCCTTTTTTGTCTTTTTTGTTATTTTTGTGTGTTTTAAAAGTCTGGTTTGTTTTATGTGGGGGAGGGGGCCCGGGGAAACTTTTTTTCAATTTCTTATCTTGCCGGAGATATGATTGTTTTCTGGATCATATCTCTGTTCGCTCTGCGGCCTAACATCATGGAGCTGGCGGCTTTGCTCGAGACTGACTTTGAGCCCCACCGCAGGGCCGCGGGCTTACCATCAGAGCCTCTGATTCCTTGCCTGGGATCCACGCTCCAACACG
Source organism: Okamejei kenojei (assembly GCA_035221665.1). NCBI lineage: Eukaryota > Metazoa > Chordata > Chondrichthyes > Rajiformes > Rajidae > Okamejei > Okamejei kenojei. The sequence continues at coordinate 23,145,953 of CM069139.1, forward strand.
GCCTGCGGATTTCACCATCGAGCTCACAGTCTCGGGTAGAGGCTGATGTCTCGAAGCTCCAGGCACAAAAGGTTTTGACCAGTCCCGACCCGGGGTCAGATCGCCCAGTGCGGGGGAACTGAGATTCCCCCCCGATGCAGGAGCTTGATCGCCCCGACATGGAGGGCCCAACCGTCAGCTACGGAAGGCTCGAGGCCCCCCAACAAAAGAACAAAGAAGGGAAGAGATTTAACTTTTTTGTGCCTTCCATCACAGTGAGGAATGTGGAGGAGTCACTGTGGTGGACATTTATATTAAAATGTATTTTGTGTGTTTTGTTGCTTTTAGTGGTATGACTGTATGGCAAATCAAATTCCTCTCCCATCGGGCAAAAGATATCATGCACACCACCAGATTCAGGGACAGTTTTTTCCCAGCTGTTATCAGCCCGCTGAATCATCCTACCACAACCAGAGAGCCGTGCTGAACTACTATCTACCGCTTTGGTGACCCTCGGATTATCCTTGATGGCATTACCTTGCACTAAACGTCATTCCCTTGTCATGTATCTATACAAATACTTCTTAAACTGGAGAATGGTTCACCCAAGGGCAAATTAAATTATTTTGGGGTGAATGAAACCAGAGGGGTGAATGAAGGGTGAATGACTTAATTTATTCAGATATGTATATGTTTTTTTCTATACTTAAAAAAGGCATTGCCATGAAAGTGGTTAGTAAACTTTTATTAGTTTTAATAGCAGTAGAAATTTGATATGTGTTTTTCTCTCTACCTATGGTTTTCTAATTTCAAAGTAGCAAGATATTTACCAAATTTACTGTAATATAATGTTTTAGGGAAGACCAGACAAGCTAGTGGGATCATCTATATAATTAAAAGTCTCATTTTGACTACTTCCTGTCTGTGCTGTATATTGATTTTAGAAAGGATTTCAGACAGGAAGCAAAGAGTAGGAGTGAACGGGTCCTTTTCAGACTGGCAGGCAGTGATGTGTGGAGTGCCGCAAGGCTCGGTGTTGGGGCCGCAACTGTTTACCATATATATTAATGATTTGGAAGAGGGAATTAGGAGAAACACTAGCAAGTTTGCGGATAGAAGGTTGAGGGGGGATCTTATAGAAACATATAAAATTATAAAAGGACTGGACAAGCTCTGCTTGAAGTGCTGTGAGATTGGATTTGCTGCCTGAACTCTGCTTTAAGTGCTGTGACATTGGATTTGCTGCCTGCACTCTGCTTGGAGTGCTGTGACATTGTATTTGCTGCCTGCACTCTGCTTGAAGTGCTGTGACATTTCACTCTGCTTGAAGTGCTGTGACATTGGATTTGTTGCCTGCACTCTGCTTGAAGTCCTGTGACATTGGGTTTGCTACCTGCACTCTGCTTGAAGTGCTGTGACATTGGATTTGCTACCTGCACTCTGCTTGAAGTGCTATGACATTGGATTTGCTGCCTGCACTCTGCTTGAAGTGCTATGACATTGGATTTGCTGCCTGCACTGAATTATGACTTTTGAGGTAAATTCTCAGATTTTCTTTGTTAAAATTTGACCGCTCAAACCCTCTATATTAAAAATGGTCTCTTTTTTATGAACAGCAAAGTCATCAAGAGGCAGTGAGCAGCAGAACACAACAAGGGACACAACAAGAAAGAACTGAACTTAATAAATCATCTTTAACATTTAAATTGTTGTTATATTTTAAAGAGTCATTCACAATTTCAACTTTAATAAATCTTTTTTCCATTTGCCATGCCTTCTTCATCACAATGGGTATCTAATATGCAGGAATGGCTGTGCTGTTGGAGAGCCACTAAGATGCACGGGGGGAGGCTGAGGGGAGATGGACTGAATGTGTGTGGGGGGGGGAGGGGAATGGCAAGGAACAGAGTGGGGGGGGTGAAGGGAGGATGGGTGACTGAGTGAACTGCCACCACACCAGCCATGAGTGACTGGACTGCCAGCCCACCAGCCATAAGTAAGTGAACTGCCAGCCCATCAGATGTAAGTAGCTAAAGCGCCAGCCCACCAGCATTACTTAGTGAACTGCCAGCCCACCAGCCATGACTCGCTGAACTGCAAGAATCCATTCAGTCCACAAAGTCCATACTAGCTCTCTGGAAGCCAGTCCCGTCAGCCCAAAACAGCCATACTAGCGCTCCAAAGATCCACGCAAGGATAGACTTTCCTCCTTCATTGCTGTGATCTAAAAAAAGATGAAAATGTCTAAAATTGATTGTCCACCCTCTCCTCCTTCCCTCCCACAGAGTCTGTCACCTGTTTTCAGCAGAATTTCTGGCAGTTTCTGAGCTGCCAGCCCACCAGGCCTGAGTTACTGAGCTGACAGTCTGTCAGGCCTGAGTGACTGAGCTTTCGTCGGGGAGAATTATAGAAAGTTGGATACTAATATATTAAATCACATACTGCATGGTTTCTTGAGCTAGATTTCCAGGGAAAAAACTGCAGTAATCAAGGCCCAAAAGGGTAGGATGGGGCTGAAGCCCAGTCTTTGGATGTTGGAATGTTTTTTTTTATTATTCTAATAGAATGATTTTCCAACACCAGTGGTAATTATACTTTTTTTTTCACTCCTAGTTTTCTTTACATATTTTTAGGATGTTCAAAAAGTTAAATAAAATAAACACAATAAATTAGTTAATTTATGTTTTTATGCTCATGTGACAAAGTAAATTATATATAAAATTATACACAAGGGAGAATAAGATGAAAATTACCAAAAAACATAAGAAAATTTAGTTGAGGGTGAATTAAATTTTGTGATAAAGACCCAAGGATGAATGACACTGAAATAGTTTAAGAAGCACTGATTTATACACTGTAAATGGATCAATTGTAATCATGTATTGTCTTTCTGCTGGCTGGTTAGCACGCAACAAAAACCTTTCACTCTACCTCGGTACACGTGAGGATAAACTAAACTGAACTAAACTGAGCTGAACTGATGCTGCTGCCCCATAGTTCCAGTAACCCAGGCTTCATCCGGACTTCTGCTAATGCTGCCCTGCGTGGAGTTTGCACGTTCTCCCTGTAGCCTTATGGGTTGCTGCAGGTGCACGAGTTTCCTCAACAAACCCAATTATTGTTGGGAGTCTGATGAAGGGTCTCGACCTGAAATGTCACCTATTCCTTTTCCAGACACGAGACTGATGAAGGGTCTCGACCCGAAATGTAATGTATTCCTTTTCTCCGGTGATGCTGCCTGACCCGCTGAGTTGCGCCAGCATTTCGTGTCTATCTTCAGTATAAACTAACATCTGCAGTTCCTTTTTACATATATTTCAATTATAAGCTTGTTAATATATTAACTGTTGTAAATAACTCTTTACATAGGTACATAGGTGATTAGAGAGTTCAGCGCCTCTCCCACTTGGCCGTCATTTGCGCGCCATTTATGCAACCTCCAAATATGTGGTTGTCGCGTTGTGACTCACGGGTAGCATGTGGGTAGTGCGGGACGGGCGCAAGGAGAGGCGTGGAGGAGTGTGGAGTTGTGCGCGATATCTAGAGTCATATAGCATGGATACTGGCCCTTCAGCGCCACTTGTCTGTGCCGACCAACATGCCCCATCTAAGCTAGTCCCATTTGCTCGAGTTTGACCCATGTCCCTCTCAACCTTTCCTATCCATGTGTCCAGGCGTCTTTTTAAATGCTTTTATGGTACCTGCCTCAACTGCCTCCTCTGGCAGCTCATTCCATATACCCTCCACCCACTACCCTCTGACGAACAGGCCAAAAACCCATGTTTTTTGTCGTGATGAAATGTGGATATGAATAATTTTGCAAGACAGCATGGTAAAGATGCAGTTTTCTTTTTGGCATATATTTTCCCTGATTGACCATGTGGAGGCAGTAGTGGGCCTTTTCTGGCATAAATGAGACTACAATTAAGAGTCCTCCACATTAATGCAACACGGCAGACACAAAAAGGCATTGGCAAATATCCCTCCCAATAGGTTTTCAGATAGTCATTGGGGATTTTAATTCAAATGCTACAAATGGAAAGTACCTCACTTGCCACATGAACAATCATATCGGTTCCAAATGCAAAGTTGGCACTTCAATGAGTAGATGGAATATTACCAGCTCACATTGCAGAGTAGAGTTTTGCTTAATTTCCCGAAGTTCATTCAATATCCACAACTGCCAACAAATCAATATATCTATGGTTTAAGATAGTTGCCATGATCTTCACTGATTGCTGAACTGAATTGTTGCATAACAGAATGAATTAGCTCTCCGGCTGGGCAAATAATACGATAGGACATGAACGATAAAACAGTGCCAAATGCACAAAAGGTCAAATGTGCTTGAAACTGCTCAAATGAACTTGCTTCTGCGGGATTACTGCAGCGAATGCATATTATCTTCAGAGAAGGAAATCTATGCATATTAATTAATATGCTGTTCAAACATACAGCTAGTTGAACAGAGCACACACTCTCCATGTGATGTTGATGAAGCCATTATCCGAATTACCTATTTCCCGTGGTTGCATTTCATAAGGAGAAAATAAATCAGAGTTGAAAGCATATAGAATGGATAAATTAACATGGAAATTCCGTGGAAAGCAACAATCTGTTAAAATTCACGCAGTGGTTACTTGCTCGCTCCTTTTCAGAGACCGACATTTTTGTGTTTAGCTGGAAGGATAATTGTCACACCTATTACCATGCAGTGATTCTGGACCTAGTGATCCGCTGTAATCAATGATTTTGTGATGCTTGAATACCCTAGAGCCATGCGTCTAAAGTGTGCTCCGCATAATCAAACCAGAGGAAAGTCCACACCAAAAAAAACAAGCAAATGCCGCAGCGATTAATCAAATATCAGAAATTGATCTTTTGTGAAAGCAACAAACTAACATGATTTTATAGATAAGGTATATAGATAAGGAAGTTTAAATCAGTCACCAGTAAATCCTAAGGCAGTCGTTTGTCAGGTCCCGTCTTACCTGTAGCGGAAGAGCAATAATATACAGGGTTGTCAGGACTGGTGATTCATATTGAATGAAACAGAAACACAGCTTTGTCTGTTCGGTGCTTTGCTGGAAATCTTTTGGGCATCCTGGATTAGTCCACTGACTCCAGTGGTAACACAACCGACAGGATATAATGTGTAGGAAGGAACTGCAGATGCTGGTTTAAACTGAAGATAGACAAAATGCTGGAGTAACTCAGCGGGATGGGCAGCATATCTGGAGAGAAGGAACGGATGACATTTTGGGTCAAGACCCTTCTTCAGACTGATGTCAGGTGAGAGGGAGGTATATAGATAAGGAAGTGTATAGATAAGGAAGTGTAAAGTGTGAAAACAGGGCAAGGGGAATGGAGATCAAGGAAAAAGTGGAATAGATCATTGTTAGTTGGGAGAAGGTAACAACAAAGCAAACAGAGATACAATGCAGTCGGAGACAGTCAGAGAACTGGGAAGGGGGAGAGATGGAGAGAGGGCAAGCATGTTTTATATCTGCTGCCGACAGGTCTCCAGTTGCAGAGAAATGTGGTCAATATCTCTATTTTTGGGGGGTGGGGCAGCAGGGTTTGCAGTGCATCAGTAACCTGCAGAGGTCAGCAACGGAAACCATACCTACTGTGAGTGGCGTACGAGAAACCATCTTGAGTCCTAAACCAGAAGCCTGGTCCTTAAAGGCTCTTGGATTACACAAAAAGCTGGAGAAACTCAGCGGGTGCAGCAGCATCTAAGAGGCGAAGGAGATAGGCGACGTTTCGGGTCGAGACCCTTATATAACCATATAACCATATAACAATTACAGCACGGAAACAGGCCCTCTCGGCCCTTCCAGTCCGTGCCGACCATTTGTTTTCCCCTAGTCCCATCTACCTGCACTCAGACCATACCCCTCCATTCCCTTCCCGTCCATATACCTATCCACTTTACTCTTAAATGTTAAAATCGATCCTGCCTCCACCACTTCTGCTGGAAGCTGATTCCACACAGCCACCACCCTCTGAGTAAAGAAGTTCCCCCTCACGTTACCCCGAAACCTCTGTCCCTTCTTCAGACTGGTCAGGGATCAGGGAAACGGGAGATATAGACAGTGATGTGGAAGGCTCTTGCTTTGCCTCTTACCTTAGACTTTCGAGATACAGCATAGAAACCGGCCGTTCAGCCCACCGAGTTTGCGTCGACCAGTGATCATCCTGTACACACGTACTATTCTACACACTGGGACCATTTACAATTTGCAGAAGCTAATTAACCTACAAACTTGCATGTCTTTGGAGTGTGGGAGAAACTGGAGCACCTGGAGAAATCCCATGCAGTCACAGAAAGTACACGCTCCATACAGATGCCCCCATAGTCAGGGTGGAACCCCGGTCTCTGGCAACTTTGTAAGATAGCAACTCTACAGCTGCGCCACCGTGAAGCAGGGACATGGAGGGATCCAGCAGCTGACCACCCATTGGGTCAGACAGCATCTCTGGAGGCATGGGTTAGCAACATTTATTGTCTGGACCCTTCTTCAGTCTGCAATTAATGAATGGAAGTTATTTCCATTAATTGTATTACATTGTATTATATGCTAAAGACTTGGCGGGCTGAAGGGCCTGTTTCTTTGTGGCATCTTTCTCAAAAAGTGCAAAAGGGACTAGCTCGGTTAGACAACTCAGTTGGCAAGGATAATTTGGGCAGAAGGGTCTGTCTCTGTGCTGGATGGCTCCATGACTATGACTCTGAATTCAAGCAGGGATGGCAATTCAGCCCCTGGTGCCTGCTCCACCATTCAGTAATATCACGGATGAACTGTTGCTTCAGCCCTGCTCTCCAAGTCCTTTGAATCAATCCCTTAATCTCTAAGAAAACTGTCTCCTTGCTGAATGTAATGACTGAGGCTCTACAGCTCTCTTGGGTAGAGAATTTGTTTAAAAATATGGATGATTTGGCAGGTAACTAAATATTCAGACCCTGGAATCAATATCAATTGAATGTATTGAAATGGGTGAATTTATTTTACCTGCCACTTTCAGCTAACTTTATAGAGGGTGATGACAGTCTTCAGGTTTAAGACCTAAATCATAGCAGCTTCCTATCTTCAAACAAACTGCAGAAGCTGCAGTTCTCAACATTTCATATCAATCTCTAAAGTCTGAATATATATGAGAACCCGAGGCCAAGGGCAGTTAAGTAACATGCTGCTATTATCTTAATGCAACATGAATCGTTTTGTTTCACACAGGGCCCTTAGAATCCTAACACACATTTCCCAACATTTGCGTTCTCCACCAATATCATTTCTCTAAGCTGCCCTCATCATTATGGTTGTCTTCCACAGAACTATGTTTGTACATAATCACATCAGTCAGCTACTGTCTCCATCCATTCAAGCACATCCACCAAAAATAATGTGCCCATGCGTTTAAAGAGCAAAAGTCCTTCATCTTATCTGCTTCGAACAGAGCATTTGGTTGTATTTTTTAATCATGTCTTGGTTAAGCATCCCTCTCTAAAGATACAATTCTATACTTAATGAAGACGGGGAGAAAGTCTTTCTGGAACACAGTGGGTATTGGCACAGAAAGTGAGAATTAACTGGTAAGTGAAAAGCAATATTACTTGATAAGATCAGCCTTGCTGGGTCTTGGAAAAGCTGCAGCAGGTCTGTGGATCAGAATGTGAACTTACATTGTCGGAATAAGGCCGAATACTTTGTGTGGCACCGACATTATCAGGTCAACCTCAGATCTTTGAGGAAATAAATCAAGTGAAGTGAAATAGACCGCACACACTTTTAATATGTTTACTGATTTGATTTAGACCATCCGACATGATTGTTGTTTGCAGAAAGCCAGTGCTGCAAAATCTGATGCAGGGTAAAGATTTCTTAGGATTCAATTCAGAGGATGAAGGGCAGCACAATGGCTTAGCGGCAGTGCTGCTGCCTGACAGCACCAGAGACCCGGGTTCGTTCCTGACTACGGGTGCTGTCTGTGCAGAGTTTTTACGTTCCCCCTGTGCCACCTGGGTTTTCTCTGGGTGCTCGGGCTTCCTCCTACATTCCAAAGACCTGCAGATTTTAAGGTTAATCGGCTTCTGTAATTTGTTCCTGCTATAAGATAGAACTAGTGCATTGGTGATCGTTGGTCAGCATGGACTTGGTGAGCCGAAGGGCCTGTTTCCATGCTGTATCTCTGTAATATTATAATAAATAAAGGAGAAGAAACAATGCATCACTGCAAATGAGAGAAAAATAAATATTTACAGGTGTAATGCACCATTACATAGTAATTGGAGTTCACCTTTCTCTTGTGCATGAAACAAGTGCTGTGCCCAGCACTGACTAACCACTCTGATCAATACTATTCACATACTATTGGGAGCAGCAACTGATTTAGCTACAATGACCCAGATTCAATCCTGACCTCCAGTGTTGCCTGTGCAGAGTTTGCATGTTCTCTCTGTGACTCTGCGTTTTGCCAGGATGCTCCAGTTTCCTTCCACATCCCAAAGACGTGTGGGTTGAAAAGTTAATTAGACACTGAACAGCCCTGACCATGTGACAAGTGGAAGAATCTGTGAGGCGATGAGAATTGTAGGTTCCACAGCAAATAAGCGATGATGGAATTGCTCTGTAAGCCTTGATAGACTCGATGGACTGAAATGTCTTCTTCTACATCGTATGCAAGTATGGAAATATGGGAAATTGGGAAAAGAATACTGAAAAATTAGCACAATTGTGTTTAGTACATGAATTCATGGACAAATATAGGACCTTGTACAAGACGTTGGTGAGACGTTGGTGAGGTGGTTCCATTTTGGCCACCCTGCAGTAGGAAGGATGTCATTAAGCTGGATGAGTCCAGAGAAGGTTTATGAGGATGTTGCTTGGCCTGGGCTATAGCAAAAGGTTGGGCAGGCTATGATTTTATTCTTTGTAGTGCAGGAGGGTGAAGGGTGACCCGATAATGATGTATAAAATCAGGAGAATGGATAGGGTGAATGCACAGAATCTTTTACCCAGGGTAGGTGAATGAAGAACCAGAGGACATGGGTTTAAAGTGAGAGGGGCAAAATTTAATAAGAAATTGAGAGGCAACTTTTTCATTCAGAGGGTGGTGGATGTATGGAACAAGTTGCCAGGCGAGGTAGCTGATGCAGGTATTATAACAGCTTTTAAAAGGCACTTAAACTGGTACATTGATAGAAGAAAATACGTGCAGGAGTAGGCCATTCGGCCCTTCGAGCCAGCACGACCATTCAATGTGATCATGGCTGATCAGCCAAAAATCAGTACCCCATTCCTGCTTTCTCCCCATATCCATTGATTCTGTTAGCCTTAAGAGCTAAATCTAACCGTGTGCGAACGTGGCACGGACGGACGAGTGGCCGAAACAAAGAAGTCGAAGCCAAAGACCGGAATGGAATCGAGGCCAAAATGACAATAAACCGAAAGAGTCCGAAGACGAAACGCCTACTAACCAAAAGGATGGGACGCCTAAATGCAAACTAACCGCAAGGGCGGGACACCTAAAACCCAAGGAACTGAAAAGCTGCGTCGCCTAAAAGCAAACTTACCGAATGGCCGCTCTGTCGAAACGCCACCTACCCGAAAGGCGGCGCCTACAGGCCAAAGGACCGACTGCCACTCAACAGAAAAGTCCAATAACAGACTTGACGTTACCGGGAGGCGGGACTTGTCAGCGATTGGCCCAGACCCCCGTGTCCATTACATCACTGTGAAGTCATGAACATTGTCCCAAACCTCCGATGCACCCGACCCACAGCCTGCAGACGGTGGCCGTGGGAGAGTAGGGGCTGTCCCAAGCGATGCACACCTTAGGCTGCTTTCAACTTGTTGCTTGGGTTCAGACTGCCCAGTCACCTATGGCTTGTGTGGGGAAATGAACCCCACGCTCCCGTCTCCCCCTTCTCTCTCCCCTATTCTCTCTTCCCCCCTGTCTCTCCCTTCTCCCTCTCCCCTTCTCTCTCCCTTCTCTCTCTCCTCCGTCTCCACCCAAGGGAGCGTCCCACAGTCACTGACCACAATGCACCGTCATCGGACCCCAATCTCCACACCAGGGTGATTCCCCCCCCCCCCCCCCCCACCCCCTAACCTTTCGGTTAGTTTGCATTAAGAGAGAGAGAGAGGAGGAGAGAGAGAAGAGGGGAGAGAGAGAAGGGAGAGAGAGAGGTGAGAGAGAGGGAGAGAGAGAAGAGCGGAGAGAGAAGGGGGAGACGGGAGCGTGGGGTTCAGTTTCCCACACAAGCCATAGGTGACTGTGCAATCTGAACCCAAGCACCAAGTTGAAAGCGGCCGAAGGTGTGCATCGCGGGGGACAGCCCCCACTCTCCCACGGCCACCCTCCGCGGGCTGCGGGTCGGGTGGAGCGGAGGCTGCGGGTCGGGTGGAGCGGAGGCTGCGGGTCGGGTGGAGCGGAGGCTGCGGGTCGGGTGGAGCGGAGGCTGCGGGTCGGGTGGAGCGGAGGTTTGGGACAATGTTCATGCCTTCACAGCGATGTGATGGACGCGGGGGTCTGGACCAATCGCTGACAAGTCCCGCCCCCCGGCAATGTCAAGTCCGTTATTGGACTTTTCTGTTGAGCAGCAGTCGGTCCTTTGGCCTGTAAGCGCCGCCGGGTAGTTGCCATTCGGTAAGCTTGCTTTTTAGGCGACGCAGCTTTTCGGTTCCTTGGGATTTAGGTGTCCCGCCCTTTCAGTTAGTTTGCATTTAGGCGTCCCATCCTTTCGGTTAGTAGGCGTTTCGTCTTCGGACTCTTTTGGTTTATTGGCGTTTTGGCCTCGATTCCATTCCGTTCTTTGGCTCCGACTTCTTTGCTTTGGTTTCTTGTCTGTTGGCGCCACGTCCGGGTACCAAATCTAACTCTCTCTTGCAAACATCCAATGAATTGCCCTCCACTGCCTTCTGTGGCAGAGAATTCCACTGATTCACAACTCTCTGGGTGAAAAGGTTTTTACTCATCTCCGTCCTAAATGGCCTACCCCTTATTCTTGAACTGTGACCCCTGGATCTGAAACTGTGACCCCTGGTTCTGGAATAGGAAAGGTTTAGAGTGTCATGGGTTAAACACGAGCACAATTGTACGAGCAGATGGGCATCTTGGTCGGCACGGAATAGGTTAAGCCAAAGGGCTTGTTGTATAACTCCATGACTCTGTGACCTTGGTGGTTTCCATTGGGACATCCGTGTGCCATGTCATTGCAGTTTGGGGGACAAAGTCAGCAGTTGCCCCCCTGCACAGCAACAAACTACCGCAGATGGGCGAGAAAATGGGGAGGGAGTGACACAGGGTACTTCTGTGTGTCTGGACTCGTCCACACATGATGGCCTTCCCAGTGCCCCGCCACCCCTTTGCTCAATAGAACAATCGTTATTTAATTCAACTTGCAAATAGGGAACAATTTTTTTAAAAAGCCACAAACACTGAAGAGACTGCCAGTGAATGCTTACATTTAAACTCTGGCCCATTAAACAGAGGATCAGGAGCAAGAGTTCACGGAACATTGATCTGACAGTGACCACATTCCCAAACCCCTCACACAGACCAGACATCCACCATTGATTCCATCTACACTTCACAATGTCCTAGAAAAGCAGCCGACATAATCAAAGCCTGAAGAAGAGTTTTGGCCCTATTTCCTATTGCCTATTTCCTTCGTTCCATAGATGCTGCCTCATCCACTGAGTTTCTCCAGCATTTTTGTCTACCTTCGATTTTCCAGCATCTGCAGTTCCTTCTTAAACATAATCAAAGCCTTGTCCCACCCCGGTAATTTCTACTTCTTCCTGCTCCCGTCCCACGGAAGGCACAGAAGCTTGAAAACACGCACCACCTGACACAGGAACAGCCCTTCCCCTCTCCATATCATTGCGTACGGTTCAATTCACCTGTACCCCATTGAGGACATTAGACTTTGTCTATGAAACTAAACCACTACAATGCTGAGAACTATATTCTGTACTTTGTATCTTCTCCTTTGCTCTACCTGTTGTGAGGTTGAACTAATTGGATTCTGTGTATGGTTTATCTAATCTGTTTGCATAGCATGCAAAGCAAAGCTTTTTACTGCACCTCGGTACACGTGACAGTAATAAACCGAAACCTAGACCTGCTCGTGTAATTGAGAATTAATAACAAAAAAAAGCACAACCCAGAAGCTCCAAGTTCTGTCAGCAGAAAGAACAAAGAGTATATGACCTGCGATAAAATTAGCTATGCAACTGATGCTGCTTTTCCTTAGGGTCAATTGTACCAGAGGTGCACAATTCCATTTTTCCAAAGGGGAGATTTTTTTCAGTGGAAGACAATCAGCCTAGGAATAATTGACAGCACAATTTAAATTATTTTGCAAATAAAGAATATGCATATGTGCACACTTTTCTTGGCCCAAAGAAAATTATTATAAATTCTCAATGATAGCCGAGAACAATTTAGAATGATTGACAAAAAAAAAAACACTTTTAAACATGTACGGTGCGAACAATTTTACATCGCTTTTATAAATGATCTGGTGTGAACAGAGTATTAATTTCAAATAATGGTATTCATGAATTCATAAGTTATTGGGGCAGAATTAGGCCCATCAAGTTTACTCCGCCATTCAGTCATGGCTGATGTATCTTTCCCTCTCAACCCCATTCTCCTGCCTTCTCCCCACAACCCTTGACACCCTTACTGATCAAGAACCTATCAATCTCCACTGTAAAAATATCCATTGACTTGGCCACCACAGCCTTCTGCGGCAATGAATTCCACAGATTCGCCACCCTTTGACTAAATAAATTCCTCCTTATTTCCTTTCTAAAGTTATGATCTTTATCTCTGGTCCTAGAGTCTCCCACTAGTGGAAACTATTTTGGGTCTTTGATAAACTGTTATTTTTTTCACATTAGGCAACATCAGTTATAAATCTACTAGCCCCAAGTTCTTTTAAACAAGGGAATGGATGATTCAGTTTACACTGAGCATCCACTGCTACAGATTTCTATACAATTATCCTAGATCCTGACAAGGAACCCACTAGAATACTAAGACTAACTCCCCCTTTTCCCGGGATCTTGACTAGTCCTTTTTCCTTGTATACCGGTTAGTTATGTCAATAGAACTAGGACCGTATTCATTATAGAAAGTGCAAAAGATAAACTAATACCTTAATTCCGATCTGGGTCGTCGGTCGTTCGCCGTTGATACGTGTCGACGTCTCGGGAATTTAAAAGCTATTAAGTGTTAAATGTTGCTCCTCGCATTTACTTATATCCTATATATTATTGCTACACTATAAGTAGTAAGATGACGACAGGGCGTTAACTGAATTTAATCAAATAATGGTTTTTATTCAATTTGTCAAAAGGTATAATAACTCAAGCAGTTGGTACAATTCATACGCACATCCTTACTTTACATACAGTACGTGTATATATCAAAAATCTTACCGTTCAGATGTCCGTATGAAGCCTAACAAACAGTGTTTAAAAGCACTGTGAATTTAACACACTTTTTTAGTTAAAAAGATCCCCGACTTTTACCGAGCCTCAGCCCCTCTAGGGGGCCATATCAGAGAGCAGGGTAGCCGTACGGGGTAAATATAAATATAACACTAGGTTGCCTGCATCAGGACTTGCCTTCACTACCTCTCTAGGAGTGTAGCATGGAAGAACTACTCTAGGTAGTTATGTTCCTGAAGACCTCTGTCGAAAGCCGCTGCCGCATTTTTTCTTCTTTTTCCTCATCTCTCTCTCTCTCTCTCTCCGTCCCTCTTTCCAAGGCTTGAAAAGCACTAGTATTTATACTGCTCAATTAGGATGGCTCCTCGTGACTAGTCCTTAATTTCATTAACGTAGCTCAAAATAGCTTCAAAGGTCATGTTTACTTTTGTAAAGCAGCTGACTTATTTTCACTAATTAACTTATTTTCACTAATTAACTGCACGTCTGCTTTGTCAGCTAAATACGTTTGTTTGCGGTTTGCGAGAGGCAATCGGTCAGGAGGTCTAACTTTGAGAGAATGAATCACCTCCAAAGTTACAATTCCTTGATTTCCGTCACACCCCCCTCCTTGGAGTGAACCATTTCTCTGCGTCCGGGGATGTGGACTGCCTAACTTCTTCCTTCTAGTCATACATAATAATCTTATGCTCAAACATATTACAATAAAATTGCTCTAGGCATATCATAGCAAGAAAACATCCTTCGTATATTTTTTAGATTAATATTAATACTATTTCAATACACAACAAACAGCATCTTATTCTAAATTGTCGCATGATTTTGCGGTTGAAAGCAAAAAATTACTTTTAGTCATAATACAATACAAAGTATTACAAAACAGATTACAATAAATTTTCCGTCTTCAGAGAAGAAGCGTTGATTTTTTTTTTTCTGAAGATTTGCTTTGGATTCGAGGTTTATTTTCGGCACCTTTTCAGTTGTGTTGATTAATATTCTTGCAATAATTTCTTTTTTTCAAGTGTCCGTGGGTATAAGGCGAAAATATTGAGAGTCTAGCTACTCAATAGTTTTTATTTCATTTCTGGGTCATCACTGTTGTGTCCGAAAAAACGATACATCAACTCATCGGATGGATGACCCCAGTCAGCATCCTCTCCTTCACTGTCACGCTCGACAGGGATTATGAAAGTTTCTTCCTCGGGATATTCTTCTGAGATCCATAGCTGCCGTGCATGTGTCCGTGGGTATAAGGCGAAAATATTGAGAGTCTAGCTACTCAATAGTTTTTATTTCATTTCTGGGTCATCACAGTTGTGTCCGAAAAAACGATACATCAACTCATCGGATGGATGACCCCAGTCAGCATCCTCTCCTTCACTGTCACGCTCGACAGGGATTATGAAAGTTTCTTCCTCGGGATATTCTTCTGAGATCCATAGCTGCCGTGGAGCACCAGGCAAGCACACTATTTCATCAGCCAGTATCTCAGTTGGTCTTCCCTTTACATTTCCCGACACCTGGTGGGTCAATTCACTGGGACCCTTAGCTTTAGAGTTTTCCTCTTCGTTGGTGTCGTCGGAGAAGTGGTTCTGGTCCCATCCACTAGGGTTATGGGTATCTGGTTTGCGGTGGTTGTACCATAAGTCAGGATCACTAGGATACTCAGACGTTATTTATTTAACCATTTTGGTTTAGTCAGGATCACTAGGATACTCAGACGTTATTTATTTAACCATTTTGGTTTAGTCAGGATCACTAGGATACTCAGACGTTATTTATTTAACCATTTTGGTTTAGTCAGGATCACTAGATGCGGAAGGTTTTGGTAATATATTTCGAAGGGTATTCGAATTGGTCCCGTTGTCGGGGTTTGGGAATATATGTCAGATATTGCAATATTGCAACTGACGCATTTTCGAGAATGACATAGTTTTACAATTGGTATTGAAGTCCGGGGTTGTCTTTCGGAAGAGAGAGCTGAAAGGTAAACAAATATACAATCTAATACTATAGCTACAATAGCTAGGGTGCATATAGCCTGTCCTATCCAGGGTGTTTTTCCTTGGACTACCAATCCTGTTGTATATAATAACAGGATTAAAACTAACCACCATCTATATTTCTGTTTGTTATCGGTCATCCATGGTCTCTGTTCTGTAATAGAAAACAGGACATAAGCATCTACTACTGCTAATATCAATAGTAGGGCTCCTAAGATGTAAATAATGGTGGGTGTAAGTGTAATAAACCAAAAAACCAGGTATGGCGTCATAGTTAGATGTATAAAGACAAAGAAGATAACTTCCTTGTGTTTCTTTAGAAGGGATGTTCACTCCCCTTCCTGGGGGTCAGTGAATCTGTAATGTCGCAGGTTGATTAGCCCAAATAATAAATGAGCCGTTGAAAAGAAAGTTAAAATTTTAAACTCTGTATATGACTCGTATTTGACATCAGTGGTTGTACTGCTAATTTCGGTGGTGGTTTTGATGTCGGAATCCTCTCCCCCTCCTTGGGCTAACATGCTGCAAATGACTGTTGCAATGCTAATTGGGTATATGAGAGCGATTAGAAAAGGTCCGAGAGGCCACCGTCTGTGTCGTAATTTAGAGTAAAAGAACTTTAGCATGTATATTAGTTGTAATGCCAAGCAGACAATACTGAGGATAAATCCCATGGCCATCATCTTATGGTCCATTTCTTACCTTTTAGTAACGAGGAATCTTTGGAAGTTTAAGGGTTTGTGTTTCGTCGTCAGGTTTGGAACGTTTCTCAGGACAAGTTCCTTTTGACCTATGATAAGGAGCGGGACGTTTTTTACTTTTGACAGGCTCCGGTTTCTGAACCATGTGAAAAGCTGAATAATCGTCCTGTTTTTTGCATGCAAACCCCTTCCACATAGCCTTCCACCAGGGCCGGGCACTCCCTGAAAGAGTTGCGATCCCGTGGGTGTAGATCTGCCTCAAAATTTTTAAATTGAATAATGGGCATCCTTGGCACAGTGGCCATGTTAACCTCGTTGGTAACGTAAGATGAATAATATTGCTGCCTGATCACACAAGGATTCTTGTGATTTTTTATGGAATGGGAGTCTGGCATAACCTCCACTCAGGAGGCAATGACCGGGACACCATTGGTGGCATAGATTACATCGGATGAAAACGTTTCTGAAAGTGAAATCTCCCGCAAGAGGGTCAGGCTCAATGATAGGATGACCCCTAATATAGGGGCCTGATCTCATGGATAAATCTGAGGTTTTGGTGAGACTGTTAATGCAGAATAAATGTATATTTTCCATGCTTAAACAACTGGCAGCCCTGTATCTGGCAATTAGTTCCATTTGTTCCTCGTGATCTGGGCGTGCCTGTAAATTTTCCTTTAAATGTTCCAAAATCGCCTCCCGGTATTGGTCCTTTGCCTCGTTAGAACTCATTTGGGTTTCTAGAAGACAAAAAGGTTCGCAAGACGCGGTAGAGGACTAAGCCTACTACGCAGTATATTCCATATTTGGCATACGAGCCAAGACCCCAAAGGTCGGCGAGGAAGTTCATTACATCACCCATAAGGCTGCCGAGACCTCCTATTAATCCTCCTAGGGCTGCTAATCCTTCTGGTAAAATCCCTTTGAGAGTTTCGGCCAGGGCCTCAAAAACATCCTGAATCTGTCTCCCATAACTTGTATCAATATTACTAACTTTTGATCTCAAGTTCCTAAGTTGGGTACTGATGTCCCAATCTGTATAGGTAACTATCAGCTCATTGTCCTCAAGGTTGACAAGTATGTCTCCGAGCTTGGAAAGAATGATTTGAAGGGTCTGATCTTTACTAGGAACGTGAAAAATCATTTCCCTTTCCTGTGGCTGACCATATATTGTATGGTTACAGCAAGTGATTTTATCATGTGCAAAAGAAGAGACTAAGTATGTGCCCTCACTAATTTTGCAGGAGTCATTGCAGGAGCCAGGCGAAGTTTTGGAAATTATGTATGAACCATTTCCCATAGAGTATAAGGAATCTTTAGGTATATTTATTCTCTCCTCTATAACGGGACAATGATGATTGATACATTCAGTTGTTTCCTCGAAATTTGTAAGGGTCAGTCCTGTCCTATCTTGGCGTGGAATGCCCTGATATACCTGGAGCGTGTTATTCCGCAACAGGCCATATTTATATGGGACTTTGATGATTGTTTTCCAACAGCCTTTGTTCCAATAATGGTGGCAACGCACTATACCAGGATTATATAATCTGAGGGTGTAGTTTGCAGCTGTGGTATCTGTTATCCAAGGAACAGTGATTAAAATGTTTAGGGTTAATTTTAAGGAGGGCTCCTAAATGTAGGAGGTGCCCCTTCTCGTTTGATGTAGTAAAGACGACTGGATGAATCGAGTAGCTGGGTGCTAGTAATCCAGCGTTTTTTGCTTAAAATCTGTTTTGGGATCCAAGAAGGTTTTAACCCTTCCGGTTCTCAAAAGTGCGGCTAGCGCCACTAACGTGGTTTTAAGATTTTCCCTTGTGAAGGCTTGGTCTATATGGGTTAGAGCCTTCATTGTTTCCATAGTAGTTTCTACCTGCGATTTGTGTAAAAACCTGGTAAACTCAACGATGTTTTTCTGATTATTCTTGAGCTCCTCTGAGTATTTGTTCATGTTATTTAATATTTCAACAGTCTCCAATTGGGAATCTTTTAACTTGCTTGATACATTTCCTTTTATACTGGAGAAGCGTAGGAGCAGAAAAAATAAAGAAAATCATCTTAACGGCAAGTCTAAGTTACTCTTCCCCCCGAGGTGTTAAAATGTAACCACCTGTAAGGGGAAGGTAATTCAAAGAACTTTACGGTAGCAGGTTCAACAGTACGCTTTCTTGTTATGTTTGTACATTTCATATAACCCCAAAGCCAACAGATAATATCTGTCGGTTGTTGTGTAAAAGTCTTGCTTGTAAGATTAAGATAGACCTTAAATTGAGTCCTTGTAAAATTAAATTTGAGGACTTCTTCCTTTATGAGGGACCCGTTTACCCCTCGCCATGTCTCATTATTTTGTATCAGTTGATAAACCGATTTCCATTCTTGAAAACCGGCCTTGGTATCGCCGGTGGGGTCATTGGTTGTATTCCCTTCCTTGAAAACCACCTTTCTTTTCTCCGGGTAATCCTTATGTGTTTTCCAGGGGAATTCAATTCTCTGCCATTTCTCTTCTCCTTTGGCCCATATATCCCCACATCTACCGGGGTATATCTAGCGACATTAACACAGGTGTAATTTCCAATTTTGGTTTGGTTTAATAAGGAAAAGATAGGGAGGTTACATATGGAAGGGTCGATGGGTGCAAAAATGTCTCCCATCTGTGTCTCGTTCCATTTTTTTTTCCTAATTTCTCCCTCCTTATTCCTGGTTCGTCTGAACCACGGGCCGTATACTCTGGGACTGCAAATCATATGGAATCCTGGCTGTATGGTGGGTAAATTGAAGGTGTAAGGTATTTCACTTGGACCTAACTTACTTTCGTTCTCTGTGGTAAACCAAACTTTGGAACCATCGTTATAGGAACAATCCTTGGGAAGGTATTCGGTTAGGTGGTTTTGAGCTGATTGGCAATTTGCAAAGACACTCCACACCAGGATGGGGTGATAGCTGGCTAAGTCATGGAAGGCATTGTTACTAACATCCCTGTAGGGCCAAGTGCAGTCTGCCCTGGTCACAGTTTTGGACGGAATCGTTGTATTAATTTGGGTGATATAACAGTCTCTGTATTTACTCATTTCTTCTTCCTGCCAGATGGAGGGGTCTGTAATCTGGGGACTGATCTGTAACATGGTTTTGTAAAACTGTTCTAGTTCACTAACCAGGATAAGGCCGTCCCCGGCCCCATTACGATTTAAGTCCATATCATCCAACATGGCCTGGGAATCCAGTACCAGAGTTAGAGGTACCAATATATTCCCTGTGTCTAAACGGAAAGGATATGGCTCTTTAATCCAAATCATCCCGTTTCGGAGTGGTTCTACTTCCACCTTGTCTTGGGGCTTGGCCATGGAGAAGTGGATTAATGCGGTCAGGGCTATCATTTGTCCCTTAGGACCAAAGATTAGGCCTAAACCTCCTATAATTCCCCATTTACTTAGTTCCATTCCTGAAGTAAGGGAGTTATTCTTAACCAAGTCACTTTCCATGAGGTGACATGAGGAGCTAGTTAGGTTAACTAAAAGGATCACTCCTGCGCCGAGGAGGGTGAAAATTATGAAAAAGAATGCAAACAGAAAATTACATGTAATCCGTCCACAAGCTTTACATCCTTCCTTATATCCTGATCCCTGAGGATCTATAACTAGTTTAACCTCGTCCCCCTTTTTATTTTTCTTTGTTTTATTGGGTTTGATTTGTTCATGTGTTTTACGGGTTCGCCGGGCCCATAGACCTAGTCTTAGGCCTGGCTCCTTGTACTTCTTGCTGGGTTTTTGACTCAGCATTGGCTCTTCCTCCGGGAGCGGTTCCATCTCTAACTGATCTATCCAACTCATTTATAGGAGGAATAAAGTCTTTACTTACGGGTTTACAGTTGTCAACCGATATGATCTGTTGTTTATCTTTCCTAAGGTAGGTTACAGTCCGCTCCCCAACAGCTATTACCTGTTGAGCAGGGCCAAATTTAGGTTTCAGTGATTTACCCTTGGTATAGTTAGTCTTGACTAAGATCCAATCACCTACTTTAGGTAACCATATATTTTTTCCCTTCGTCCTGTTTGGCTCTTTCTGCTTTAAATAAGACCGACTCCGCGTGTCGTAGTTCCCTATATTCCTGCATAAGGGACAAACGTCTTTGCTCGTCTCCTATACTTAGTTTAGTGTTCATTTGTACACTAAACATTAGAAAGTATGGAGTGATATGTCTATTTGGTCCTTCGCTGTCTATGGGGGTGTTGTTGACTGCCATTTGTACAAAGTTAACAGCTCTAACCCATGATCCGCTTCGGGTAGTACACATCTTAGCTATGGCCCTCTTGACGTCCTGATTTTTCCTCTCCACAACTCCCGCTGATTCGGGGTGCAAGGGGCTACTGTATTCGGTCCGTACTCCCTTAAATTTACACCATTCTCTGTAGGCCATGCCTACAAAGGCCGGACCTTGGTCTGAGTGAATGATTAAGGGAGGACCTAGTATTTTTATCGCTTCCTCAAGAGCTTCGATAGCGTCTGAACCTGTGCAACTAGCAGTGGGATATAGGCAAGTGTAAGATGTACATTCATCAAACACACACAAGTATGTACCTGTTTTTACGGTTAAAGGGAGGATCCCCTCGGGATTCGGGCAACGGACCAATGAAGTCAACTTGCCATTGCTTCATAGGGGCTTCGGGTTTTTCCCGTACGGTGTATCCAGGTCTAGTTACCCCCCCTCCTTTGTCGTGTTTCATACAGGTTTCACAGTTGGCTTTAAACTTTCGGCATTCAGACAACATAAATGGCCACCAGTATTGAAGCGATAGGTGGGCACAGGTGGTTTTTGCTCCTCCATGTGCTGCACCCAATCCTTGATGTGCTTCTCTGATGTACCGATGCCTGTCTTTTTTAGGGATTATGATTTTCCCTTTTAGGTCTCCTTTTTTCAGGCAGCGGACCGTCCCGTCAGGACTTAATATGTACGAGTAGTATTTGGGATATCCTGGAAGGGTCTTACCAGCCACCAGGTCCATCAACTCTTTATCCGTGTTATCTTTTATTGATTGGCGTGTTACAATATTAACAATTGTGTGTCTAGGCAGATTTGTACCAAGTGCTTGTTTAGCCAGTGAATCGGCCATATTGTTTCCTACGGCATGCTCACCTGTTTTTTGGTGAGCAGGTACATGTTTTACAATCAGTCTAGGCATGTTTTCTAGATATGCATTTATCTTTTTCCACCATCCAGCATGCTGGATGGGTTTGCCTCTAGCTGTTTTAAACCCATTATTCGCCCAGTCTTTTAGCAATCCGTTACAGCCACCATGGCAATAGTTGCTGTCGGTACAAATCAAGATTGCTTTACTTCTATCTCCAGGTGCTACAAGCTCTAGAGCGGCAGTCAGGGCCTCCACTTCGGCTAACTGTGCCGTCATACCTGTCCCTAAAAAGACTGATTTCGTGGTGTCCTGGGATAAAACCTTCCGGTCCCCAGGTACCCTTAACTATACCAGCTCCTGCTTTCCTGGTTGTAGAACCATCAGGGTTCTTAGTTTTCTTGAGATGACCCGTCGCAATATATGACTATGTCTGCTCGATCGGGTTTTTCTCCTTCCTCGGCTAATTCGGGTAAAGCCCAGGTATTCATTTCTTCAACTGGGATCTTTTAGCCAGAGGATAGTCGGGTCTGCCCTTATGATGTCCCATTTGTCCCATCGGACGTTGTGGACGCGGCGATCCCTGACAATGCTTTCCCTTGACTCATTTAGTTCCGGGAAATGTGTGAGTACTTTTATAGGAGCCTCGGATTGTACTCTTCTTAAGTGTAAAAGCCCGTGTGTTAAGACAGTCAGGGCTTTGGCAATTTTTGGGAATTTTAATTCTGTAGTGGAGAAGTTCGTGGAATAGTATTGGAAGGGGGTAGCATTCCCTTCATCTTTGCATACCACTGTTCCAGAGGAGTCTGAGAGTATCAAAGTAACCTCTATGGTTGCACCGGGTGTATGTGTGGCTAACCAGGCGCTTTCAACTATTGTTTCAACTAGTTTGTTTAGTGCTTCCTGGTGTTCTGGTTCCCATACAAATCTTTCGTTTGGGGCTACTATCTGTCTGTATAGGGGAGCTGCTAACTCAGCGTATCCTATAATGAAACCTCTAGCGAAATTTAGGGATCCCAGAATGCTTTGCAATTGTTTTACGTTAGTGGGTGATTTGAATTCTGACAATTTTTCTTTGAACGCGGAAGTCAAGCCACGTCCTTCTTCGGCGATCTCAATCCCCAAGAACTTCACAGTTGTCTTGGATATTGCTGATTTTTTGAGCCCTACTCTGTACCCCAAATTTCGTAAGACTTGGAGTATTTTATGAAGTCAATTGAAATGATCATCTAGAGTCGCGTGTGTAGTGAATATATCATCCACATAGCATTCAATTATGTGTTCGTTTCTTAGAAAATCTAAAGTGCGTAGGACTTGGGCCGAAAAAATCTGCGGGGAATTTACAAATCCTTGGGGCAATCTGGTCCAGCAATATTGGACTCCCTGAGGGGAAGTGATTGCTGTATAGTCCCAATCATGCTCGGGAATTGGATGACTCCAAAAGCCATTGGCTAAGTCGAAAGTGGTTTTATATATATGTCTTTGGATCTGCATGGTCTGACTCGCCATGTTAAATAGAGTTCCCGCGAATTTCACGGAGCCTTTATTTAAAGCGCGATAGTCACATACCAAGCGGTATTCGCCCGGTTTACCGGGTTTAGCGACTGCTAAAATTGGTGTATTGACCTTAGAACTCCTTTCCACCAAGACTCCCTGTTCAACTAAATCATTAATGACTTCTTGAATAGCTCGTCTGGCTTCAGGTTTGTTGATTTGATACTGGCTTGGATTGGGGAATTCGTTCATACCGGTGACGGTATCTCCGTCGGGTGTGATCGATCCGCAATGATTTTTGTGCATCTGCCAGACTCCCCAATTACTAAAGACTAAATGTTTTATTCTAGCCCTTATCGTTGGATCTGGTTCTGCTTCCATTTGTAATTCGAGATGTGAATTTCTATCGTCTCGGGGGGTCTTTAATAGCTCGTATTTTTGAATATCTCGCACCCCGATCAAAATTCCAATTTGTAATCGTTTTTGTAAATTATCTATGCCGGCGGCTATGGAGGTGAATTCTCTCCCGTTCGCCATTTTTACTTTAACTTTGTAATTGGTACATTCTTCTATGTGACCGGTGGCACCTTGTATCCAAACCTGCCCTTGAGGGTCGCAGTCTAAACGCTGGGCTATGGCTGTATCTATACAGGTGACATCGGCTCCAGTATCAATCTGTCCTCGGGTCCACCCCTATTGTGGTTTTCTACCTTGTAGGTTCACCTTGCAAAATGGGAACTGTGTGTGTTGGTCCTGCCACTTACTACTGTATTCTTCCCTGGGCTCTTGTTCCTCGGGACTGTGGAATGCCCTGTTTATTCCCACATTGTGAGGTTTATTTTGTGTTCCTCTACCTCTCGGTCTATTATCCCTTTGGTAGCCGGTTTCTCCCTCAGCTCGGGCCCTACCTCTACCTGAAGTTTGTGCATACCCATCTT
The DNA here is from genome assembly GCA_035221665.1 of Okamejei kenojei. Taxonomy (NCBI): domain Eukaryota; kingdom Metazoa; phylum Chordata; class Chondrichthyes; order Rajiformes; family Rajidae; genus Okamejei; species Okamejei kenojei. The sequence goes on from CM069139.1 coordinate 23,169,648, forward strand.
GATTTCTAGGTCTTAAAAAATAACCTCTCTGTTGCGGGTAACCGCCTTCGTCCCTTTGATCTCTTTGATCCCTTTGATCACGTCTATCCCTTTGATCATATTCTCTATCCTGTTTGCCTACCCTGGTCCCTGGCGATAATTTTGATAATCTCTCTGGTCGGATCTCCTGGGTGATCCTTGTGCTGCTTCTCTATACTGTGTACGCCCTCTCAGTCGTCCACTCCCTCTTCCTCCTCTGCCTCGTCCATCCCTTTGAGGAGTGGCTTGGCTGGTGGGAGTGGTTGTGTCAGATGATCGGTTTCTTTCCTTTTTTGGAATTACTCCTGCTGATTTACGGGAGATTTCTCCCCTTGATCAGCCTTTTTCAAAAGCTCGCCTATGCAAACATCTCGGTCAGTGGCACATTCACCTAAAGCAGTACCGAATATCTCAAAAGGATTGTCTAGGAGTTGGCGGTTTCTCACCCGACCCCGTACTCTTTCACTTACTGCCGGATCGAGTATGAGATCAAACAAATATCTTTTACAGCGATCCCAGTCTAACCCCAAGAAAACTGCTACTTGTAAGCATCTGACTAAATTAATGGTGCCTGACAATAGGCTTTTTATTATTGGGAGAGAGGCTTCTCTTAGTCCTATGCCATAGCAAAGGACGTGAGCTTGTCTAAAGCACATCATTTCCAGTGTATGCTACATCTAATACCAGACAAGGCGCACCCAGATTTCCCAACAGATGCCTTCTATCTTCAGGTGTCAAAGGTCTGGTCATGTTTTCTATTCTATCGAATTTCTGGACTAAATATTTAATAGCCGCTCTGTTTTCTTTAGGAAAATCAGGGAAGGTTTCATTAAAACTTTTTACCGTGCACGGGCCATATACAGTCATGACTGGAGCAGGGTGTGGTATTCCCTGAGGGTGAGTTCTTTCCCATAAAATACGTGCATGATTATGTTCGGCCAATCTTATGGAAGCATCTAGTCTCATATTTGCTAGTATTTTCCTAAGTTCTGAGGGCCTTATTATCAAAATTTCTCCCGGATCGTCTGGCCAGGCAAATCTGGATAATCCGGGACTTACTATTGTAATATTCACTGGTAAGTCGTCTATGTTGACTACAACTGTACCCACAAGGGTCGGATCTTGGACATTAGACCCTAAATACCAGGGGTCTCCTGCATTATCGGGTACCTGACAATCATATCGATGTCGGGTTCCTTGGTCCGTTATCTCGACTACAAAGCGGACACCTGGAGCAGGGGCTGCATTCCCATTGTGGCCGGCTAGTTCTGCATGAAAATCTCCTCCGTCTGGGACTACAAATCTTTGGTTTCCCCATTCGTTTATTCGATCTGCCTGAGCATGCAGGGCTCGCCATGCAGCAGGGTGAGGGGCTGGACCAGCCATCCTCGGTTAATCTAAAGAGTCTTTTTATCAACTTTTAAACTCTAGACTCAGTACTGATTTCTTCGAGGTCCTTATATTTCTGTTTTACCTATTTTAACGGCTGTGTACCTATTTTCTTACCTACTTATAGGCAGTTTAGGATTTTAGTGAGGCTCTTCAAGTTAACTCCAAAGAGCCCCACGTTGGGCGCCAATTGCTACAGATTTCTATACAATTATCCTAGATCCTGACAAGGAACCCACTAGAATACTAAGACTAACTCCCCCTTTTCCCGGGATCTTGACTAGTCCTTTTTCCTTGTATACCGGTTAGTTATGTCAATAGAACTAGGACCGTATTCATTATAGAAAGTGCAAAAGATAAACTAATACCTTAATTCCGATCTGGGTCGTCGGTCGTTCGCCGTTGATACGTGTCGACGTCTCGGGAATTTTAAAAGCTATTAAGTGTTTAAATGTTGCTCCTCGCATTTACTTATATCCTATATATTATTGCTACACTATAAGTAGTAAGATGACGACAGGGCGTTAACTGAATTTAATCAAATAATGGTTTTTATTCAATTTGTCAAAAGGTATAATAACTCAAGCAGTTGGTACAATTCATACGCACATCCTTACTTTACATACAGTACGTGTATATATCAAAAATCTTACCGTTCAGATGTCCGTATGAAGCCTAACAAACAGTGTTTAAAAGCACTGTGAATTTAACACACTTTTTTTAGTTAAAAAGATCCCCGACTTTTACCGAGCCTCAGCCCCTCTAGGGGCCATATCAGAGAGCAGGGTAACCGTACGGGGTAAATATAAATATAACACTAGGTTGCCTGCATCAGGACTTGCCTTCACTACCTCTCTAGGAGTGTAGCATGGAAGAACTACTCTAGGTAGTTATGTTCCTGAAGACCTCTGTCGAAAGCCGCTGCCGCATTTTTTCTTCTTTTTCCTCATCTCTCTCTCCTCTCTCTCCGTCCTTCTGCCCAAGGCTTGAAAAGCACTAGTATTTATACTGCTCAATAGGATGGCTCCTCGTGACTAGTCCTTAATTTCATTAACGTAGCTCAAAATAGCTTCAAAGGTCATGTTTACTTTTGTAAAGCAGCTGACTTATTTTCACTAATTAACTTATTTCACTAATTAACCTGCACGTCTGCTTTGTCAGCTAAATACGTTTGTTTGCGGTTTGCGAGAGGCAATCGGTCAGGAGGTCTAACTTTGAGAGAATGAATCACCTCCAAAGTTACAATTCCTTGATTTCCGTCACACCACTGGACCCGAATGAAAGGCAAAGATTCACTAGATATTTCTTCTCACCACGACCCTAAATGATTGACCCTTATTCCAAGACTAGGATTCCATTTTCAAAACTCCTATGCCAGATATACAGCAGGTCAGAATTTACCTGGTAACTTGATTGATGAAAGGGGTGAACGCTAAAGATACTGACATGGAAAAGATATTAAACTGAACCCTCACTGTTCCATTGGCCCTGATTTGAAGAGCAGTTACTCCTCATTTTGTAGCCAATAGTTATTCCTCAATGAATAAACAAATCGTCAGGCCATTGTAGCATTGGTTGCTGTGGGACCTTATTTTGTACAAATAGGCTACAGTTTCCTAAATCGACAATGGCAAGATATTTTTTCGAAACAATACAAGTGAGTGTCATCCATGGTCGGATATATTTAATTGACTGCGGTGTATTTGGTTTGCCCTGAAAGGGACATAAAACCCATTCCAGCTTTGATCAAGAAATGAATTCTTGTAGCGAATATTTCACAGGTGTACAACCCATGGGTATAATATTGATTTCTCTAATTTCAAGAAACCTTTGCATTCCCTCTTTCTCCATCTCTCCCCCCACTCTAGTCGTCCTGCTAATTTCACTGTTCATATCCCTTCATTATCACCACCTCCACGGCCAACAATGGACCATTGTGGGCTCCACCATTCCTGAGTCATCAGTGCCGGCTCTGATTTGTTCTATACCTTGTCATACCTCTAGTTTCCATCTCCCCTGACACTCAGTCTGAAGAAGGGTCTTGACCCAAAATGTCACCTATTCCGTTTTCTCCCGAATTGTTGCCTGACCCGCTGAGTTATTCAAGTATTTTGTCTTTATCGTGCAGTAGCAGTGTTCTGTTTTTGTCCCAGCTATTTGCAGGGATTTGAAAATGCAAAATGCTCTTAACTTGTTGTTTTCCTGTGTGCAGAGCTACAGATGTGTTATTTCTCACTATGAGCAGTATCTGGGTCTCTAGAAAAAAAAAATTAAAAGCAAACATTGCAAATGTTATTTCCTTCTAAACAGCTGCCTGTGTTTCTTATAATTAGCTCAATTATTATATTTACATTTTGCCATCGGCCTGGTAAAACAAGAACAGATGGTTTAGTTATCACAGGATTGTGCTGAATCTGTGACACTGATGTACTGATCAATTAAAACTGAGGAGTCTCCAAAATATTAACATTAGATTTATACAAATGAGCAGAAGCCTCCAAGGATGATGTTGATGACTGAAGAGTCATGTCACAAGTGATGTGCCATTAAAAAGAATGAGATTTCCCATATAAACATTATAGGCCAGCCATGGTGGCGCAGCAGTAGAGTTGCTGCCTAAAGGGGCTGTCCCACTTGGACGACCTAATTGGCGAGTTTAGAAGAGTTTGATAAAATGACATGTTGAAGACCTCCTTCGACTATGTAGAAGACCTCCTTCGACCTCCTTCGACCATGTTGAAGACCAGCTTCGACTAGCTCCTACTAACTTCTGACTAATAGTCCCTGCCTCAACTACCTCCTCTGGCAGCTTCCATACACCCACCACCCTTTGAGTGAAAAGGTTACCTCTCAGATTCCTATTATTATTATTCCTTCACCTTTGGTCCTCAATTCACCTCCTCTGGGCAAGAGACTCTGTGCATCTACCCGATCTATTCCTCGCATGATTTTATCCACAAAAGTCACAATACACTTGATGGGCCGAATGGCCTAATACAAGTCAAGTCAACTTTATTTGTCACATACACATACAAGATGTACAGTAAATGAAAGTGGCAATGCTTGTGGGATTGTGCAAAACAACAGAACAGAACCGGTATTTACATTTTTTTTAAAGGCGCAACAATATTCACGCCCTGTTGAGATCAGCGTTTACAGTCCTGATGGCCTGTGGGAAGAAACCCGTCTTAGCTCTTTGTTTTTGTTGAGTGATAGCGGAGGCGCTTGCCTGACCGCATCAGCTGGAACAGTCCGTTGCTGGGGTGATAGGGGTCCTTCATGATCTTACAGGCTCTGGATCTGCACCTCCTGGTGTATAGGTCCTGCAGTGGGAGGGGTGTGGGGGGGGGTGGTGATGTGTGGGGGAGGGGGGGTGGTGTGGGGCGGGGGGGGTGGGGGGGAGAGGGGGCGATGTAGAGATGGGGGGGTGTGGGAAAGGGGGAGGTGAGTGGGGAAGGGGGTGGGGAGGGGTGGGGGAAGGGGTGTGTGGGAGGGGAGTGTTCGGGAGGGTGGGTGTAGGGAAGAGAGGGGGTGTGGGGGGTGAGGGAGGGGAGGTGTGGGGGAGGGGGTGTGCGGGAATGGGGGAGGGTGTGCGTGTGTGTGGGAAGGGGATGTGGGGGGGGGGGTTGTGTGTGTCGGGGGTGTTCGGGGGAGGGGATCGTGTGTGAGAGGGGGTGTGTGTGGGGGAGGGGGTGTGGGGGAGAGTGTGCTGTGAGTGGTGTGGGGAAGGGTGTTTTGGGGGTGCGTGTGGAGCGGTGTGGGGGGGGTGAGGTGTTGTGGATGGGTGGAGTGGTTTGGGGGGTGGGGTGGTGTTGGGGGGTGGGCAGATGGGGGGAGGAACGGGAGAAGAGGTAAAATGGGTTGTGGATGTGTGGTGGGGAGGGGAGAGGGGAAGGGGAGGGGGGAAGTGGGGGTGTGGGTGTGTGCAGGAGGAGAGGAAGGTGGGTGGGGGGGGGGAGGGACAACACTCAGCAGCCACCGGCCACGGCACCACACAGCACCTCCCGGCTCAACTCAGCGGTTTCCCCGACTCCACTCAGCAGCTTCCCCGATTCCACACAGCAGCTTCCACAACTCCACACAGCGGCTTCCCTGACTCCTCTCAGTGGCTTCCCCGAATCTACTCTGTGGACTCAATCAGCATGGCTTGTGGACTCAATTAGCGCGGCACACGGATTCAGTCCCACCTCTGGGGCTTTATTCTCCTTGCCCCGGTGATTGACAGCGGTACCGGAAGGGGCGTTATCTTCATAGTGACTGACAGGCGAGAAGATCAATCTGCTGATCTCACAATTTTTTTAAACCTTCATAACTTTTGTATTATTCCACCGATCGGAACAAAACTTGGTGCACTTGGAGCAGGGGAGAATGGTGTGTAAGGTGGCGAAAAAATCCTAGTGATATAGGGTACCATTTTTGTTCAAATTTAAAAACAATGCAAACCAGATGAGGACAAGATGAGAGTTTTAGTAATAGTATGGATATAGATAGATAGAAGATAGATATAACACCCCTCAAATCACCCCTCAGCTTATTGTGCAACAAGGAATAAAGTCCTAGCCTGCCCAACCTCTCCCTATTGCTCAGGCCCTTGAGTCCTGGCAAAATCATCATCCATCTTCTCTGCACTCCTTCCAAATTTACGGCATCTTTCCTATAGCTGGGTGAACAAAACCGAGCACAATTTGCACATATTTCCCATATATAGTCACTCATCTATTAATATGTGCATTAGAAACATAGAAACATAGAAATTAGGTGCAGGAGTAGGCCATTCAGCCCTTCGAGCCTGCACCGCCATTCAATATGATCATGGCTGATCATCCAACTCAGTATCCCGTACCTGCCTTCTCTCCATACCCTCTGATCCCCTTAGCCACAAGGGCCACATCCAACTCACTCTTAAATATAGCCAATGAACTGGCCTCAACTACCCTCTGTGGCAGAGAGTTCCAGAGACTCACCACTCTCTGTGGTGAAAAAAGTCTTTCTCATCTCGGTCTTAAAGGATTTCCCCCTTATCCTTAAGCTGTGACCCCTTGTCCTGGACTTCCCCAACATCGGGAACAATCTTCCTGCATCTAGCCTGTCCAACCCCTTAAGAATTTTTGTAAGTTTCTATAAGATCCCCTCTCAATCTCCTAAATTTCAGAGAGTATAAACCGAGTCTATCCAGTCTTTCTTCATAAGACAGTTCTGACATCCCAGGAATCAGTCTGGTGAACCTTCTCTGCACTCCCTCTATGGCAATAATGTCCTTCCTCAGATTTGGAGACCAAAACTGTACGCAATACTCCAGGTGTGGTCTCACCAAGACCCTGTACAACTGAAGTAGAACCTCCCTGCTCCTGTACTCAAATCCTTTTGCTATGAAAGCTAACATACCATTTGCTTTTTTCACTGCCTGCTGCACCTGCATGCCTACTTTCAATGACTGGTGTACCATGACACCCAGGTCTCGCTGCATCTCCCCTTTTCCTAATCGGCCACCATTTAAATAATAGTCTGCTTTCCTGTTTTTGCCACCAAAGTGGATAACCTCACATTTATCCACATTATACTGCATCTGCCAAACATTTGCCCACTCACCCAGCCTATCCAAGTCACCTTGCAGTCTCCTAGCATCCTCCTCACAGCGAACACTGCCCCCCAGCTTAGTGTCATCCGCCAAACTTGGAGATATTGCCTTCAATTCCCTCATCCAGATCATTAATATATATATTGTAAATAGCTGGGGTCCCAGCACTGAGCCCTGCGGTACCCCACTAGTTACTGCCTGCCATTGTGGAAAAGGACCCCATTTACTCCTACTCTTTGCTTCCTGTTTGCCAGCCAGTTCTCTATCCACATCAATACTGAACCCCTAATACCGTATGCTTTAAGTTTGTATACTAATCTCTTATGTGGGACCTTGTCGAAAGCCCTTCTGGAAGTCCAGATATACCACATCACACTTGGTTCTCCCTTATCCACGCTACTAGTTACATCCTCGAAAAATTCCACAAGATTCGTCAGACATGATTTACCTTTTGTAAATCCATGCTGACTTTGTCCAATGATTTCACCACTTTCCAAATGTGCTGCTATCCCATCTTTAATAACTGACTCTAGCAGTTTCCCCACTACCGATGTTAGACTAACTGGTCTGTAATTCCCCGTTTTCTCTCTCCCTCCCTTCTTAAAAAGAGGGGTTACATTTGCTTACCCGCCAATCCTCAGGAACTACTCCAGAATCTAAAGAGTTTTGAAAGATTATCACTAATACATCCACTATTTCCTGAGCCACTTCCTTAAGTACTCTGGGATGCAGCCTATCTGGCCCTGGCGATTTATCGGCCTTTAATCTATTCAATTTACCAACAACACCACTTCCCGACTGCACCTGGATTTCACTCAATTCCTCCTTTGACCCACAGTCCCCTGCTATTTCAGGCAGATTATTTATGTCTTCCTTAGTGAAGACGGAACCAAAGTAGTTATTCAATTGGTCCGCCATATCCTTGTTCCCCCATGATCAACTCACCTGTTTCTGACTGCAAGGGACCTACATTTTGTTTTAACTAACCTCTTTTCCTTCACATATCTATAAAAACTTTTGCAGTCAGTTTTTATGTTCCCTGCCAGTTTTTCTTTCATAATCTATTTTTTCCTTTCCTAATTAAGCCCTTTGTCCTCCTCTGCTGGTCTCTGAATTTCTCCCAGTCCTCTGGTATGCTGCTTTTTCTGGCTACTTTGTACGCATCATCCTTTGCTTTGATACTATCCCTGATTTCCCTTGTTATCCACGGATGCACTAACCTTCCCCGATTTATTCTTTTGCCAAACTGGGATGAACAATTTTTTGTAGTTCAATCCATGCAGTCTTTAAATGTCTTCCATTGTATATCCACCGTCAACCCTTTTAGAATTAATTGCCAGTCAATCTTGGCCAATTCACGTCTCATACCCTCAAAGTTACCTTTCTTTAAGTTCAGAACCATTGTTTCTGAATTAAACAATGTCACTCTCCATCCAAATGAAGAACTCAACCATATTATGGTCACTCTTGCCCAAGGGGGCACGTACAACAAGACGGCTAATTACCCCTTCCTCATTACTCAAAACCCAGTCTAAAAATAGCCTGCTCTCTCGTTGGTTCCTCTACATGTTGATTTAGATAACTATCCCGCATACATTCCAAAAAATCCTCTTCCCTCAGCACCCCTGCCAATTTTGATTAACCAAATCTATATGTAGATTGAAGTCACCCATTATAACTGTTTTTGCCTTTGTCGCACGCATTTCTAATTTTCCTGTTTGATACCATCCCCAACTTCTCTGCTACTGTTAGGTGGCCTGTACACAACACCCACCAGCGTTTTCTGTCCATTAGTGTTTTTGTAGCTCTACCCATACCGATTCCACATCCTCCAAGCTAATGTCCTTCCTTTCCATTGCGTTAATCTCCTCTCTAACCAGCAACGCTACCCCCACCTCCTTTTCCCCTTTCTCTCTATCCTTCCTGAAATATTGAATATCCCTGGATGTTCAGCTCCCAGCCTACGTCACCCTGGAGCCATGTCTCCGTGATCCCAACTATATCATAATCATTAATATCTACTGCACGTTCAACTCGTCCACCTTATTACGAATACTCCTTGCATGAGACACAAAGCCTTCAGGCTTGTCTTTACAACGCACTTACCCCTTATACAATTTTGCTGAAAAGTGGCCCTTTTTGATTTTTGCCCTGGTTTTGTCTGCCTGCCACTTTTACTTTTCACCTTGCTACCTAATGCTTCTACCCTCATTTTACTCCCTCCTGCCTCTCTGCTCTTGTACCCATCCCCCTGCCACATTAGTTTAAATCCTCCCCGACAGCACTAGCAAAAACACTCCCCCAAGAACATTGGTTCCATTCCATTCCAGGTGCAAAACGTCCTGTTTGTACCGGTCCCACCTCCCCCAGAACTGGTCCAGTGCCCTAAAAATTTGAATCCCTGACCCCTTGCAAAAAAAAAACCACTTTTCAAGCCACGTATTCATTTTGCATTATCCTCCTATTTCTACTCTGACTGGCCCGTGGTACTGGTAGTAATCCGGAGATTACTACCTTTGAGGTCCTACTTTTTAAGTTTATCTCCTAGCTCCCTAAATTCACCTTGTAGGACCTCATCCCTTTTTTTTACCTATATCGTTGGTGCCAACATGCACCACGACAACTGGCTGTTCACCCTCCCCCTCCAGAATGTTCTGCAGCCGTTTCAGTGACATCCCTGACCTTTGCACCAGGGAGGCAACATACCATCCTGGAGTCTCGTTTGCGGCCGCAGAAACGCCTATCATTTCCCCGCCATTGGTTGCCATACCAATCTTCCATGAGTGTAAAACTTTTGTGCAATTATAATTCTTCCACAACCACAATCTTTTTCTATCAATCTTGAAATGAGAATGTCAAGTCATCGGGTTCATTCAGTCCTTTGTGCCTGTGTAAGATCTTGGGTAGAGTGATCCAAATAATCCTGCCTTTTTTTCCCTTTGCCCTACATTATTTTTTCTTTTTTTGTGGAATTTACACCTGATCAATATTTTTGAATCCAGCCTTCTTCAATGAAGTGCACTCTATTTCATTGTGTAAAAAAATATAGATTTTTACCTCGAGCATTTTTTGAATGCATTTAAAAAATCTCCCCTTAACCCATTCCCCTCTAAGGAAAGTGACCTCACTTTCTCCAATTTCTCCACATAATTTAGGTAACTATTCCAGGCAACATTTCTGCAAATTTCTTCTATACCTTCTACAAGGCCATCACATCCTGCCTAAAGTGAAACATCAAAGAATGAATATAATATTCCTGCTGAAGCTAACCACTGTCTTACAAAAGGTTGAGCACAACTTATTTTAAACTCTACTCCTTAATTATTTTCTTATTCCTTCATTTACTTTTCACTAACCACTATTCTGCACCAAGCATTCGGAATGACAGCTAATCCCTCATTATTTCTTAATTCTACTCAGGCACCAGGTTCAATTGAAATCTTATTTTTTTCTGTAGTTTGAATGGACTTCAAAGGTTTCAAAGGTCTTTTATTGTCACGTACCAATTAGGGTACAGTGATCTGCAAATTAACATACAAAAAGCATGGAATGACAAGCAACAAGCCATACAACAAGACATACAAATACATAAAACTTAACATAAACATCCACCACAGTGGATTTAAAAATTGTTTTTTAATTTATTTTAAAAAGCAAGCAAGCAAGCAAGCAAAGCAACAAGACACACAAGCATAAACATTTATATCATTGTTTTGTTCACAATTGTCATTCTCCCATTTCCTTTGTCTCCACAACACTGCCCTCTTTTCGTCACTAGTGGGCAGCACAGTGGCGCAGCAGAGTTGCTGCCTTACAGCACTAGAGACGCGAGTTCCATCCTAACTACAGGTGCTGTCTGCTCAGAGTTTGTACATACTCCCTGTGACCGCTTGTTTTCTCTGGGTGCTCTGGCTTCCTCCCACACTCTAAAGATATACAGGTTTGTAGCTTAATTGACTTTGGTAAAAAGAATTGTGACTTATCCTTGGTCTGTAGGCGATTAGTGTACGCAGATTGCTGGTCAGTGTGGACACAGTGGACCAAAGGTCTTGTTTCCGCATTGTATCTCTAATGTCTAAAGAGACTTCATCTTAATTTCATCCACTCCCTCATTCTATTCCCTTTGACACACTGGTCCTCCCCTAAATATTCTTCTGTAGATTGGTTGAAATGGCGCCATAGAATAGTCTCTTGTCCAGAAAATGAATATCAACATCCAAATAGTCAGAACCCCTCCCTTTATTCCACTTTGAAGTCATGTGTCCACTGACTAGTCTAGTGTTAGGTGCTTTGAGTCATTCAAAAGATATGAACCTCAAATCACCTGGTTTGTTCTGTTACACCAAATGCCGCAAACTAATTTTCCAAAACTTGCATTCCTGTTTTTCCGACTATTAGTAACGGCAACATGAATCATAACCTGGATTGTCCCGTTTCTCTCTGCAAGACGTTCCACATTCTCTACTTTGGCAACTGTGTGACATTTGGTTCTTTGTTACTCTCAGAGAAGGTGACAGTGAGGGAACTTAGTCCTCTCCCAATAGACTTGTACCGTATATCCGATTACCTCTCATCTTTCCACCCCCTATTGTTCTGCCCCACCAAACACTGCCCAAATCTGTCTCAAAGGTTACCTGTTTGACACGGTATGGTGAATCTGTTTGTGATTATCTTTTCTTGATTGCTTGTGTGAACAATGGGCTTCCTGTACCTAGTCTTTCTGTGTTGAATGCATGGAAAAGCTGGCTCAGGATACCTCTCCCTCTACATTTGTGATATAACGAGTAGTGTCAGCTTCTCAGCAACAGCCAACTCAAGGTTGTTAAAGGCATTTGGAGACAGCTGAATTAGCAAAAGTTTATTAACTTGTATGAAGAACATTGCCCAGTTAATTTCAGTAACATCCTAAAAGTTACTAAGTGTTGTACCTCAATCAGACAGTATTAGGCTGCATCTAGCTATAAGGGCCAGAATCCTAATAAGAAGGGGAATCCTAATAATTTGCTTTTTTTTCCACAAGAAATAAATTTTGCCAGAGATCAAGACTCTTCATGCAGGTAATTGAGTCTGGATCAGAAAACCCAGAGTTAAATAATTTTCTAAATCTCTTTGAAGATGTCCCTGAGGAAGCAGAATGAGCGCGAACAAGTTCAGTACATGTATCTGAGATGTTTCATTACTCTGAACAGACAAATCATTTGGAACTTTACAAAACCTTAAGCTTTAATATTGGACAGTATTTGTTAGAAAGAGCTAAGGACATTATATTCAATGTGCAAGATGAGTGGAAGGAATCTTATAGAAAGTGGCCCAGTATGAATTAGGACAAGGTAGAGGAGTTACCAGAGTAATGTAATAATACTTAGGTGTTATTCAACCTGTCATGATAGTCATAGTCATACAGCACCCAAACAGACCATTCAGCCCAACTCATCTATGTCTACCAAGATGCACCACCTAAACTAGTCCCATTTACCTGTAGAGGACACAGAGTGCAGGGAGTAGTTCAGCAGAATTGGGTCCCGAACTGAAATGTAGCCTATCCAAGTTCTTCTGTGTTGCTACCTGATCCGTTGAGTTACTCCAGCACTCTGCGTTTTATGGAAACCAGTATCTGCTGTTCCTTGTTTCCCCATTTACTTGTATTTAGCCCATATCCTTTGAAACCTTTCCTATCAAAGTACTTGTACAAATACATTTTTAATGTTGTTATAGTACCTGCCTCAACTACTTCATTTGGCAACTCGTTCCATATACTAACCACCCTCTGTGTGAAAAGGTTGCCTGTCAGGTTCCTATTACATCTTTCCCCTCTCACCTTAAACCTTTGTTCTCTGCTTCTTGACACTGGAGACATCATGAACTCGGCCTAGAAAAGGAAAACATGGGGAAATACGTATCTAATATCGGGTCTGGTTGGCATGTTACTTTCTGCTTATTTTGTCTGTATGCAACTTAAGTATTTACCATCTGAAAATGAATCTGGTGAGCACTGAGGATTTATGGATTAGATACTTTCCCCACACCCAAGCTCTACCTAGCATTGCATTTACTCCTAGTGCCTACAATAAACACACAACAGATAGAAATTATCTCTCAATGTATAAATCTAAGGTTGTTAAAATGAGTTTATTAAGGCATATCTTGATTAATTTGATCTTGACGTTAGTCCAGTTTAGTTATACAGCATGGAAACAGGCCCTTCGGCCCACCAAGTCCATGACGACCAGCGATCGATCCCCCTACACTAGAACTATCTTACAGACTCGGGACAATTTACAATTTTTTACCAAAGCCAAATTAACCTATAAAGCAGCACGTCTTTGGAGTGTGGGAGGAAACCGGAGCACCTGGAGAAAACCCACATGGTCACGGGGAGAGCGTAAAAACTCCAAACAGACAGCACCCGTAGTCAGGATCGAACTCTACAGCTGCCCCAGATATTCATTTTGTCATTTTCTAGGTGTGCAATATATGTTTATGATCATATTATCCAAAAGTAATTATGTCAAAATTGCTTGATATACACAGATTGATTGTTAGGTGTACCTGCAGTTTACCTGAAACTAATCATGCATTCATCATAGAAACATAGAAACATAGAAATTAGGTGCAGGAGCAGGCCATTCGGCCCTTCGAGCCTGCACCGCCATTCAATATGATCCATGGCTATCATCAACTCAGTATCCTGAACTGCCTTCTTCTCTACATATCCCCTGATCCCTCGAGCCACAAGGGCCACATCCAAACTCCCTCTTAAATATGGCCAACAACTGGCCTCGGGGACTACCTTCTGTGGCAGAGAATTCTCAGATTCACCAATCTTCCTGTGTGAATAAAATGATTTTCTCATCTCGGTCCAAAAAAGACTTCGCCCCGTTCATCCTTTTAGGACCGAGATGTTGAAAACATACTACGCAGTGGCGCTGGTTTCCAACAGGGAACGGGACGGAAGCACCACAGCATCTCTGTCCCCATTTCCTGCGAACGTTCAAAAATTCCGCCGCTAGGAAGTATAGGATTTTGGTGTGTGTGCTTTATCATCATTCCTTACAATGCTATGTACGACAGTGATCGCAACTTCTACTGAAGTGCGGATGGCCGTTGGCTTGCTAGAAGCTCATCCACCCTTTGACAGGTCTTGTTTTTGGTCCTGAACAACCAGAGAGCAGTCCTAAACTACTATCTACCTTGGACTATCCTTGGTCACACGTTGCTAGATTTACCTTCGACTAAGCGTTATTCCCTTATCATGTATCTATACACGGTAAATGGCTCGATTGTAATTATGTATTGTCTTTCCTGACTGGTTAGCACGCAACAAAAACTTTTCACTGTATCTCGGTACACGTGACAATAAACCAAACTGTATAAAAAAAGAAATAGGTCTAAAGAAGTCAAGAGGGTAGAAAACAGTACGGTCGTGTAGGTTGGTTCAAGTACTACGAGAAAATGCAGGAAAGTGCTGTTCTGAACTGCTGAAGTCAGATATTTAAACAGAGCCAATTTCATACCATTGTTACACAATACATTTGTAATTGAGCTTACTTTGGTTAGAGTGTTTGTGCTTTGATACACTCGCGAAGAAAGATTTGTTTGCAGTTGACAGATTGGAAATAAAAAAGAACGAACAGCATCCACCGTATGATCGTAATGGGAATTAAATTGGCCTGGTTTTCCCTTGCCAGGGCTCTTCGCAAATTAATGTCATAATAGCTGAGGGAATAGACAAACATATTTGTGACAATAGGTGGATTAGTGACTAAACATCAAAGAATTCAGCAATGGGCTAAAAGTAACTCGATATAATGCAGTTGATATTGGAATGAGAGCAATATCGATTCTATCCGTTCAAGATAGATTAATATCTTTCTTTCATCTGAATGAACAGATAAATGACAACAAGCTAAGAGACACAAGAAGAACTCCCTGGTCCCTCCTAATAGGGTGGGGACAAGTGAGCAGACAGACAAAATCTATGGAAAAGTACAACCATCAAGCAATAAAAAACCAGAAAATAGACACAAAAAGCTTGTTGGAGAGAGCGTGCGTATCTCCAGAGATGCTGCCCTATCACGCTGAGTTACTCCAGCTTTTTTGTGTCCTATCTTAACCAGCATCTGATTTCCTTCTCACATCAACAAACTAGCTTTGTTGCCACAGAACAGAGTAGGAAGTCGAGGTAATGCCACTTTGCATTTTTTTTTGTTACTTCATTCAAATGCTTGGTTGACCATGAGGGCATTTGATAAAGGAGCGGGTCAAGATTTGACACAAACCTGAGGAGCAAGCGTTTTCACATAGAGTGTGGAGATGGGCACCACCGTCATAGTCGGTCAGTTCAGGCTGCTTCCTTAACAACATTCAAGAGGCACCTAAATTGTACTGTATATGGATAGGAAAGGATTAGAGGGATATGGGCTAAAAAGAGAGACTATCTTATATGAGGTATTTTGGTTGGCATGGGGCGGTCGAGTTGGACAAGTGCTGTGAATATCAAACAATGTACCAATCTCACCAGCAAACAAATAGGCGTTGGTACGTATTTGGAATCTTGGGTGATGAGACACTCTGTCGAATGACTTGGCCAGACTGCTCAGGAACCACCCAACCAGATCCCCTTCCTTGATGTAGCCACTCACAGTCAGAGTCACCATATTGAGTGCCGCATTGCACATGTTTTCCCTCCACCCTTTCAATTCAGGTTTATACCTCTCAGCTCTGTTAACTCCGGAAGCAGCTTAGGAATCTAATGATTTGCACAGTGTAGTTACAGAGTATGGTTCACACCAGTGGCAGATACAACAATACCAAAAGCACCTCACCCGTGGTGACCAGGTTCTATCCTGTGGTTGATAGTGGGCACTGTTACCAATCTATCAATATCTTTGAATAATTATTTCTCTAACTTCAAGTAACAGCGATTCCTCTCTCCCCCATCCCCTCCCCCACCCAAGACATTCCAGCTTCTTCTCTTTCTCACCCAATATATATTGGCAGCCTCCATTTGTTAACATATTCATATTCACGTTAGGTCCACAAGGGAAATCACATACTTCACAATCTGGCCATTTATATCCCTTTTTTAATTAAATTAAAGCCTTTGAACACAACACACTTCAAATGACCGTGCCCAACACATGCTCAGGGTTTTTATATAATTATGGCTAATCAGTATGAAAAATAAACATACAGTACTGCCATGCTTCCTTTAGCATAATACTAGCTAACCTGAACATATCTGGGAATTAGATGTTATACAATGCTCCCTTTCTCGAAAATGGGAGAGAAGGGTGCTTGGCCTAAAAAAGAATAAACAACTGGAGGTTTTATTAATATTAAATGATAAAAGCATACAGCGTTTAAGGGGTGTTGGAAGAAACTCGATACATACTATGAATGGACTCGATAGACTATTTTGCATCGCCTCCATTTTTTTTCTTTCCAACTGTTGTTTAAATTAGTGATGGATGTGTTAGTTGGTTATTCATTGCCATCATTTTAATAAAAACACTACAAGAATTTACTTATCTGCACAGGAAGCCTCTCTTACTCTTGCATCTCACGCCAGTGAATAAGTGATGTGACCTACAGCTTGTGGTGGTGAAGATGGTGTTATAGAGCCCATTTTTAAATGCTCCCTTCACAGAGAACACAAGCAAAGGGCCAAGTTAATGCTTGTTTACAATTGTAGACAAGCACTCATGAAAAATTGCTGTCAATGTCGCAGCAGAATCCACATCAATTTGTTACTACATTCGTAATGCATGATTAACATTTAAGTTGTGTTTAAATGCATTTGCTTTTTTGATGAATGTGCACTTCCATATAAAAGAATTTAACTGCATTTAAATGTTGATCAGTTGATGATATTCACAATTTGAAGGTGCATAGCCAATACTTTCGATCGATCCACTTGAATTATTCAGTGCTTTGATTGTATTAAGTATGACATTCATACTTCATTTGTCAACTCTCCAGCTTGAGATTTGTGAATCCTTGAGATATTCTACCCAAAAGAGCTGTGGGCCATCAGTCACTGAAAATATTCAAGAAAGCTATTGATGTATTTTTATATTTTATCAAAATCGAGGGATATGGGGTTGGTTAATAAATGCAGTGCCAAGATAAGAGTTCTTTGATCTCGTTGAATTGTAGAGCAGGCACAGGGCTCATTGAATGCTTTCAATTGCTTTTGCTATTTATGTCCTAATGCCCATGGCAACACGGCAAATGTAGAGACCCTGTTCTGAACGTATAGATTCCACATGTTTATGAATGCAATGATAATGTTGTAATCAACCCTTTCAGCCCTCAGCCTGAATGTCATTTTAGGACTGACAAATTCTGACATTATTGGTATAAATACATTGAAAATGTGTAAGTATTTTCAAATCAGTTGACTCTTCAACATAATGGAGACACAAGGAGCGAGAAGGAATTGTAAATGCTGGAAATTTGAGTATAAACACAAAATGCTGGAAAATTCAGCAAGCGAGGCAGCGTGGACGGCATGGACGATGACATTTTGGGCACAATTCTTCAGACCCAGGTTCTTTAGGTATATAGGTATCTAAGTATCAGGTATCTAGGTGTCTAGATTGCATCATTTCAATATAGGAACTGCCTTCTGCAAACTATGTGAATGCAAATACTTAAAGCCATTGCCTGTTACTTTGGAAATTTCTTATCCAATTAAAAATATACTACTTAATTCTCTCTTGAAAATGCTGATCAAAGTTAATTCATATTAATGAGTTGAAGAGGAGCACAAGAGAATACAGATGCTGAAATCTGGAGCAAAAAGGAACAAATTACCAGAGGAATTGAGCAACATTTTGGGTTGTGACCCAGCATAGGGTGGGTGGAGTTGTGTAATGAGTTTAGTGAGGTAATGAGTTTACATAATAATATCATACACTGACATGGTAATATAAATCAGTACAGTGGAAATTTAGAAATGTGAAAACCTGTACCAATGATTTTTGACCAACAACCATCCGTTCAAGTAGCTTAATATTGTTTTTATTTGTAGTTAATAGAAGGCAGTTCTAAATTTTGTGGGGATGATATCATCATTTCGACCATTTGGTGCATTTATGCCTGGGAACCCTTTGTTGAATGCTTGCATTACCAAGATAATGTAGTGCAGGACACATTGATATAGTTTTAACACAATGGCTCCCAGGGTTGCATTGGTGCATGAAATTACATCTAATTATTTAGAAAGGCATTTTTGTTGGAAAATCATTATTTTAATCACTTTGCAATGATTTCTGACCTTGTACTGTGTGGGTATATATTTTTTTATGTGCAAACAAATTACAATAAGTACCTGTTTGGTGCAGAAGATAGTCATTGGCAAATGGTAAAAATAAGGTTATTTCAGACTAGGGAATAAAGAGGGACAACCTTGTTAACTTATTCATCAAGTAAATTCTGAAAATGCTTAGCTCCCGAAAAGTGCTTTTGGTTAATTCCTCCACAATTATCCAAATGGTTGCACAAACATGCATCGTTTACTTACATTAGATAGGTTCCATCTAGGCAGTGTGGTCATGAAATGGGAACATCATGGTTATTATGTTCCACGCTGCTGGTTGAGGTTATTGCAGAAAATACAGTTTAAAAATGCAAATATTTAGCTTGGATAAGCTGACAAAAAATTATCATGTCAGGCCTTATTACATCTGTTGCAGGGGATTTTACCCATTATTAATTACCATAACTGCTGTGAAGCTTTTTAGGAGATCTAATAACCCATACTGTGCTTTACAACATCTTACCTCTCTCTTTAGTGCATATGTTGTGAGCAGGACTTGCTGCTGAGTTGAACTGATTATTCTGGGTCTCTAACTCTGTTCATTCTGGCCAAATTGGAGCTGCCAGGACATTAAAATTGAGTAAAGGCTTCTGTGCTGCTGGGCCATTTTTGTCAAATTAAATGTGCCTTTTGCAGAACTGGGACAAGCTGCTGAATGGTGCCAGTTTGTCTGGAGCCTAGATAAGAGCTGAGAGAAAGAATAGTACGATTAAACGAGAACTTATCAGTTCGAAGTTTGATCGTTATTTTATGAGGAGTTACGATGAGGGATTACGTGCCCTCCACTCCCCACCCTCATAAAATAAATGATCATCTGGTAGTTCTAAGTCTATTATGAGCCTTACTATGTTACTTCGGCTATTTTTGTGTTCTGTGTTTTTCATGCCGCTGCTTTGAAGTATGCCGTTTGCCAGCGCCAGGCGGGTTCTTGACGTAATCCCTCATCGTAACTCCTCATAAAATAACGATCAAACTTCGAACTGGTATTGATATCACTCTTATATTGATACTAAAGTTATCAGAATTATTATTTTCAATGTTTAAGTTTTTTGAATCATAGATAGAGTTAAAGTCCATTTCTTAAGGCATTTCAAGATTTTTTATCTCCTGCCTTTATATTTTTTACAATTTTGGACAGATTATATATACATATACCCATATCTATATCTATATCTTTATATATATATATATAATATATATATATATATATATATATAGAGATATATATATATATATATATATATATATATATATATATATATATATAAAATATATATATATACACACACACACATATATATTTTTATTAACATTTATATATATATCCCTTTCCATATTGGGATATTATGAATGCATCTGATAACTTCTTGGTTAATATATTGTCCGTTTATAAGACGGTAACACTTGAGCCCTATAATTGGCTCTATCAATTAGATACTTAGAAAATGCAATCCACAAGGAATTCACATATATCTAAATGAAAAAATAAACTTTACTGTATATACAGACCTCCAATTTCTTATTACACAAAATATAGTTATTTAGACTTATTTCCGCAAATTGCAGGTATAACACACTTCTTTATACATAATTATTTTATTGATATATCGTAATATTGGTTTACATTCATAGACTTCTTTGACCATCAGCTGTTGAGATGGTCTAGTCAACCTGTAGATAGTCCAAATTCATATTTTCACTTATGGAGGTTTTTGTACAACAATAAATTACTGCAGGGTTTCTCAACCTGGAGATCCCAAGTGGATGCAGCAGCATCCAAAGAAACAAAAGGGAGACAGGCAACGACCTAGGTCGAGACCCCTTTTTTGACTTCAATAAATTACTGCCATTATGAATCATCACACTAGCAGTTCAAAATCACACAATATAAATGAACCATAAAAGACCCATATTGGGCCACCAGAAATGCCTCTGGCAGTGTCCTGCTACATATTCATCAGACACTGCCCTATTAAACAAAAATGAGGAACACAAAGAATCTTTTCCTCATGTAATTTGGAGAAAAAGCATCCACCTTCACTGTTCTTAGATTACCCACAAGAATATTCGAAAGATCAGTGATTTAATCTGTATGCAATCAGATTAATCGTAAGTAATCCATATTAATGACAAATATGTTTTTCTTCCCAAATTTGTTATCTTCCGATACCATTGTCTCTTCCTTAGAGATAAACAGGTGGACTAACTTTTAAAACATACCACATCTGTTTACTTAGATAATCCCATAATTGTTGTTTGACTTATTCTTGTGACCCACAAGAAATATTTAACATCAGTGATTTAATCTGTATACAACCAGATTAATCGTAAGTATGCAAATAATGACAATATATTTTCCTCCCAAATTTGACCATAGTTAACATATGCCACAAAGCCGTGGTATTGTTCATCTTGATACGACATGGACAGTTCCATAATAAAACAATCGATCTTTTTTATCCATAACTCCTTTATACTTCAACAATTAATACGAATGTTTGGAAAATTCTTAGGACAAACCATTTATGTTTGCCTGGTAAAATTGTCTGCAGTCCGCTTAACAAAAAACATATCAATTATTGTTATAAGAATAGATAATATTCTTATCTTTACCCAAACATTCACAGAAGCTGTACATCATCTGTAACACTTGCTTCAGTTGTAATTTTATAGTTGAAGCAGCTTATGAACCTTTTTTTACATTACTAATAATGATAACGTATCATTTGATATTTTGCATAAGCCTCTTCACAAGGCATACATATTCTATAAGCTTCTGTATTCCTTCTTTTGGAACTTTATTTATATTTTCCCCTAACCTAATGGAGGAACAAAGTATGTCAACAACAATAATACATATTTGTATCAATGGAACAATTTTCCCCATCTTATGGTGCTTAAATTACTTTCTGAATTCAGAATAGTAATTTAAAAATATTTTATTAATGCCTGAGCATATGCTTTATGTAGTGGATCAAGTCCTACCTTCCAACCAGGTTTTGTCATGGTAGGCACTAATTTGCAGCTGCTCTTTATCTCTTCTAATTTAAATGTAAATCGAGATAACCCATACCATGTACCTCATTAGTGCAAGTGCTGATCTTTTATCAGTATATTGTTCCTTCAGTGTTCAGTTTAACAACTTGAACTGATTGATTTGTTTGGACAAGTTTTAACTTGCACAGCTTGACCCACTTTAATTAATTTCAAGCAACCTGTAATATTGATTAACACTTTGTTAAATCACAACAGTTTTCCATGTTCTAGATGTTTCTATTTTCTTACACTGTGAAGTGTAAATAATGATATTATTGTATGGTTTATACCATGAATCTTTACACTAAGGTAATTTTATAATATACATGTACGTTCCCCTTCTTTTTAAAATTTACTTTTGAGTTGCAAACCTGAAATCATTTTTCCCCTTATTACAGGTGAACCAATCCTCCTTAGTTATATTAAGTTTTAACCATCATAATACACCTGTAATCCCCCATAATTGGAGATTTCATGACTTATTTTGTAACCAGATGTTTGTACCTCTTCAACGTACATCAAGCCTTCTTTTCCCCAATTATATAGGTTAAGATAAGGCTATGTTTGGATAATACCACTTCTGCCTTTATTTTGATCCATCATCCAATTTTTCATTGGATCATAGTTTTTTCACCGTAAGATAAAAGATCTTTGTCTTTGTTTTGATCCATAATCAAAATTTTTATTGGATCATAGTTTTCCTTCCCAAAGTTTAAAGATCAGTGGTCTGTTCTTTTATAATTAGTATCTTTGATTTATCATAAAGCAGGTATTCTATAATAATCAGGAGTTTAATATATCCTGATTTGTATTAATCTGCAACCCTATGATGCAGATTCGGTAAATTATATATATTTCTTCCTATTAAGCTCCACAACTAATGGCAATTTATTTTATATTGCAAGTATTACATATTTGCACCATTTTGAAACTTTGAAATTGTATTTCTTATATCTCATATATTTGAGACATGGATATTTATAAATGGATTAACCATTGATATTTAAATAAAACATAAAGTTTTATCATATTCTTGAAGTTGGTGAGATACCATATAATTAATGTAGGCAGCTAGGTTTTCCATAGCCTCACCACTTCCTTTAGATATAGCAACAACTTTTGCTATCTCAGGCACACCTGGCCTCACTTTTATTTTTATTTTATTTGTGGTGTGCATTCATAATTCACATCACCACTTGCAGGGTCTGTCTTTTGCAGCCCTGATCCACTTGGGATTATATCCAAAGAGACTTCCTCCACCCTATCCAGGGTCAGAGTTTTTATTTCTCAATTTGGCACATAGCCATATTTTGTATATTCAAGCCCCTCAGGGTCTTTTTTGGGGAACTGTTTGGGTACTGTGACCCTGGTCTTTAGTACATTCAAGCCCCTCAGGGTCTTTTTTGGGGAACTGTTTGGGTACTGTGACCCTAGTCTCTTTTTATATTATGGAGTACTTTCTCCATATCGCGAATTTTATTAACTTTTTTTTTTTTTTTTTTAAATACAGTCTTTCTGACTTTTAAAATATCCTGCCAAAATTGTGGAGCATTTAAACCTTTCTACCGTATTTTAAACGGTACCAGTATCGGAACCGGCCCCGTAATTAATCTCTCGTCCCGATCGCTGGGTATTCCCCTGGGACGTTCTTTTTAAAATTCCGTTATTTTAACAGAGTATATCTGTTCAAATTAAACTTTTAGTTAGTTTTTAAAACCTTTAAAATCCTGGTTTCCACCAGGCACAGAGTTTACTAGTCCTAAAAAAATTTTTCAACAGCACTTACCTGCCGTTTGCCAGCGCCAGGCGGGTTCTTCACGTAGTCACTCACGTGACTCCGAAGTAAAATGGGTATTCTGCAGATTCTTACAATTAGGTGTAAATTGCATGAAACGGATTGGGTAAATGCAAAGTAGACATACACCTTGCAAATAATGTTGCAAAGCTTTACTTTGCTAGATGTTAATTGGAATAAGTCTTGAGCCTTGTCTGGGTTTCTTGAATATCTAGGCACATGTTGCATAATTTATCTTTGTTAACTTCCATCTAGAAACTTCATCAGATACATTGTATTAGCCACTGTAATATTGGGTTAGGTAACTGTCTATCATGTACTGTGTTAATCAATATCTGTTATTGGATTGTATAGAGACCACCCCCATGTGGTTCGGCCCCTCAAGGTTCAGGGACCTATAAAAGGAAGCTCACACGAGGTCCAATGTCGATCTTCTGGAAGAACGCTTGGGACTGCGTGACCTTTTGGAATGTCTCTGCTTGCACGAGGCTAGAAGGGCTTGGCCAAGCAGATACAAGGATCTAAGCCGCGGTGGTTAGGTATAGTGGTGGAGAACTGTTGTTGTGTTTTCCAAAATAAAGTTTAGTGGCGCAAGTGCTTGACTAAGTGTTTTATTGACTGAAACTAGACTGGGGGAGCTTAGAACGAGCAATTTACAACTCTACGGTGTTGGGCTCTCCCACAAGTAATCCTCAATCTCGTGCAATCAGAAGTTCTGAATACCATCAACACTTAATTATGAGAAAGCCCATCCAGCAGCATGACAGCAGGACTTCATTCAAAATGAATGAGTGATTCATTGATTTTTCCTTGTGTCCATATGTGTACTTACCATTCTTGTCAGATGCAAACAGATTCACAATTTAGTTTAGTTTATTGTCACGAGTACCAAGGTCCAGCGGAAATATTTTTTGATTGCATGCTATCCAGTCAATAGAAAGACTACATGATTACAATCAGGCCTTCCGCAGTGTACAGATACAGGATATATGTAATAATGTTTACTGCAAGATAAAGACCAGTCAAGAGGTAGATGGTATGTCAGGACTGCTCTCCAGTTGAATGGATGGTTAAGTTGCCTGATATTAGCTGGAGAAAAGCTGTCCCTGAAGTTGGAAATATGCTTTTTCACACTTCTGTACCTCTTGTCTGATGGGAGAGGGATGTAGAGGGAGAGACTCATCCTTGATTATGCTGGTGGACTTGCCAAGGCAACGTGAGGTGTAGATGGAGTCAATGGAAGGGAGGTTAGTTTGTGTGATGGTCTGGGCTGCGTCCACAATTCATTTCTTCCAGTCTAGGATGGAACTGTTCCCAAACCATGCTGTGTGGCATTCAGATTAAATGCTTCCTATGGTGTATTTGTAGAAGCGGGTGAAAGTTGTTAGGACATGCTGAATTTCTTAAGCCTTCTAAGGAAGTATAGGGTTTGGTTTGCTTTCTTGGCCATTGCTTCGCCCACCCCCCCCCCCCACCCCCCCCCCCCCCCCACCCCCCCCCCCCCCCACAAACAGCCATTTGCAGTGCATTTCTACAACAACCCAAACCCCTCACAAACAGCCATTTGCAGTGCATTTCTACTTCAACCTAAAACCCCCAAACATTGTATTGTATTGTCTATCTTTATTATCATTTTTCCTGAGTACTTACAAACCCAGAGGAAACAAAAAAATGTTGCTCAACCAGTGTCCATTCAGTGTGCGGTAACAAATAAATAGAAATAAAAAATAAAATACATATATCATGAGTTCCAATCGGCAGCTGCACGACAATGGCTCTGCTTCAGTGTGTCCAGGTTGGTGTTTGGTGCGCGATACTTTGGCAGGGGGCAAAGTCCGTTTATCAGTCTAATTGCCTGCGGGAAGAAGCTGAGGAGCATCCTGCTGGTTTTGCAGCTGATGCTCCTGTGCCTCTTCCCAGATGGCAGGATGGAGAATATGTGATGCGATGGGTGGTAGGGGTCTTTGATGATGGAGATGGCTCTGCTGATACATCTCTTCCTGTATATGTCCAGCAGGAAAGGGAGTGGAGCACCAATAATCCTGCTGGCGGTCTTCACAATCCTGTCCAGTTGGTGCCGTTCATACGCCATTCAGCTCCCAAACCAGGAAGTGATGCCATAGGTTAATGTGCTCTTGATTGTCCCCCTATAAAAAGTTCGTAGGTGTGCAGTGGGGAGACCTGATTTCTGTAGTCTACGGAGAGGGTGTAGTCGCGGCTGGGCTCTCTTGACCAGTGCTGTGGTGTTGGTCGTGGACGTCAGGTCATCTGACAGGTGGAGTCCTAGGAACTTCACACTGGTGACCGTTTCCACATCAGCTCCATCGATGTGCAGAGGTGTATGGCGTTGTTTTCCCGCCCTCCTGAAGTCAACCACCATCTCCTTCGTTTTTCCCACGTTGAGAATGAGGTTGTGGGATTTGCACCATCCTGTGAGCAGCTCCACCTCCATCCTGTACGCCGACTCATCATTGTCACTGATGAGACCCACCACTGTTGTGTCATCAGCAAACTTGTTGATGAAGTTGTTGTTGAACCTAGCAGTACAGTCATGTGTCAGCAGCCATTTGCAGTACATTTTTACTTCAATTCCCAAACCCCCCAAACCCCCCCCCAATCACCTCAGACTGAGAGATGTGACCTTCTCGCTTCCTCCATCTTGCAGAGACTAAGTAAGGCACACCTCTTCCGGGTTTTATAGTCCCTTCTCCTCCCACCAGCAGGGGCAGCAGAGAGAATGTCAAAAAAAATTTAAACATTAATATCTCTCTAATGTTTTATCGGTGGGAAAAATCCTCTGGTCGAGTCCGGTGGAGGGGGGCTCTGAGCGTGGTGGCCAAAAATGACAGCTGTAAGCGGTGGCGTTCTCTCAGAAATCACATCGCAGTGAGTCAAGATCTTACTTTTAGTAATATAAGATATTTAATCATAGAC